>JAOSBM010000205.1:20292801-20303355 GCA_027568955.1 Erythroxylum tenue
AATCGGGGCCTAACAGATCCCCTTATACAAAGCCAAAGGGGACATCCAACAATGCCACAACTACAGAGGCATCAAACTAATAAGTCATACTATGAAGCTGTGGGAGAAGGTAATTGAGAAGAGAATTCGGAGGATTGCTTCTGTATCGGTCAACCAATTTAGATTTATGCCTGGTAGGTCCACGACAGAAGCGATACATCTACTCCGAAGACTCATGGAATGCTACAGGGAACGGAAACGGGATTTGCATATATTTTTTATTGATTTGGAGAAGGAGTATGATAGGGTTCCTAGAGACCTTTTATGGAGGTGTTTGGAGGCCAAGGGCATTCCTACCACCTATATTAAAGTAATCAGGGATATGTATGACAGAGCTTTGACTAGCGTAAGGACGGTAGGAGTGGACACGAAAGCGTTTGCTATCAGTGTTGGTCTCCACCAAGGATCTGCGTTAAGTCCTTTATTGTTCACTTTGGTGTTAGATGAGATTATCAAACATATTCAAGGAGAGATTCCTTGGTGTATGTTATTTGCGGACGATATTGTCCTAGTGGATGAGACCAAGGAGGGGGTCAATGCCAAGTTAGATTGCTGGATGTTGCGTTAGAGTCGAAAGGTTTTAAAATGAGCAGGTCTAAGATGGAGTATTTAGAATGCAACTTTTCCGAAAACCAGGGGGAGCATGACGTGGCGGTAGGCGGTAGCAATTGGCACCGATGTCATACCATAGAGGACGAGTTTTAAGTATCTCGGATCTGTCATTCAGAGTGATGGGAATATCGATGCTGATATTGTTCATCGTGTTAGATCAGGCCGGGCCAACTAGAGAAGTGCATCAGGGGTTTTATGTGACAGGAAGATTCCTTTAAAACTCAAAAGAAAGTTTTATAAAATGGTGATTCGTCTAACTATGTTATATGGGGCAGAGTGTTGGCCTACCAAATGTCGGCATATTAGACAGTTGTTGGTAACAGAAATGCGTATGCTTAGGTGAATGTGTGGCATTACCAAGAGAGATAAGGTCCAAAATCGGGTGGTAAGAGATAGACTACGGGTAGCTAGCTTTGCCGACAAGTTGAGAGAGACTAGGCTTAGGTGGTTTGGGCATGTGCAGAGGAGGCCCTCAGATGCTCCGGTACGAATCTGTGAGAGAATAACACTTAGTGAATATAAGAGGACGAGAGGGAGGCTTTACAAGAACTGGAGGGAAGTAATCAAGGAGGATATGTCAGAGTTGACCCTTCATGAGGTAGTCGCTAGAAATAGAAAAATTTGGCGTGATCGAGTCAGGGTTAAGGAATAACCGTGCAGTTATCCAAGATCAGTACAATAATTACTAGGAGATACTGTGTCACGTGTGCGAATTGCCCGACAGGTGCGGGAGGGGGGGATAATAGGGAACCATTCTGACAGGATCTCTAAGGGAGGTCCCCTTTACTTACTACGTGACAAGGAGGGGTGGACTTTGTAGTCTATTTAGGTTCTCGCAGATTTGACTTCCTGCAGGTATTCTCCTTGATTATTGTGATTTTTCTTATTATTATTATTATTATTATTATTATTATTATTATTATTATTATTATTATTATTTGTTTCTGTAACTTGCATCATTCTTATATTGTCTCATTTGCATGTGGATCCACCGGAAACAGCCTCTCTACTATGTAGGGGTAAGGTTGCGTAATATCGGACCTCCCCAAATCCTGCTTCATTGTGGGATTTAGGACTGGATGATGATGATGATGATGATGGTAACGCAATTCGACACACCTTACCTACGTCTCTGGGGCCCTCACCTAACTTAATTCTTTCACTAATGATAATAGTTTAATACAAGGCTGTATTGAACCGACATCACTCAACCCTTGACACTATCCCTCGTCTCCACAACCCGTGAAAGAATTTCACACCTAATAGTACGACCACCTTATACTAACCTCAACAGGGGATTTTCTCAAACAAGGTTTAATGATAACAAAACAAACTAAACAACTCAAGTGATTAAACAAAATTTAACATAAAAGAAAACACTTGAGAAAGAAAAGAAACAACTTCCCGATGTTTTCAGCTTCTGCAAAGACTAATCTGAAAGTTGTTCACCAATTGAAACTGCCATATTCAACTGCTGGAATTTTTTGAACATCATCTCCAATATTGACAGCCACTAAAACAAACATAATCAACATCTAATCAGCCTACAAAAGCCACTCAAATGATCAGGTATGGCAGTTACTAAAATCACGAAAACTTCTGGAAATTTTCGTACACCAAAAATTATAACAACCAACCACACAAGGTTTATGCATATATTAGCCCAGCAAGAGACAAATCGCAGTTCAGAAGAGAAATGTTGCATGCATACATTCACGACAACATAACCATAGAAAAGTGCAGCATTCTTACTCACCAATCAACCAACCAGATCACGCCAACCCACAAGTAATATAGCTGCAGATATTTTTCAAAACCAGTAAACAAAGGACATCTATGCTTCAAACCACACCCACGTGAAACTCCAATAAAGACAACTACAGATACTCCCAATAAAAGATTGTAACACACCCATTAATATCTTCACCCAATTAATTAATATAGACTACAGCACCAAAATGGAATTATACCAACATCAAGATAAGCACGTCAGTCCTTCCATGCATTTTTTAATCACCAAAACAAAAGACCCACAACCCACTTGCCACACACCTGCAACAAACCCACACTTGGCAAAGACAAAGTCAACCCATGTTAGTGCTTTCATGCACTGTGTTTCAATCACTAGAACAAATAAATGATGACCTTACTTGACACACACCACTGCAGCTAACACCCAAAAAAGCAATCACCATATCACACACGTGAGGAGTCCAGGAAAGTAGTTCATGCACACAGTGGGTTAAAACTTGGAATCACACACATAAGGACATCTCAAGCAATCTTACGAAATTCTTCAATGATCCAACATGATCTCCATACACTCCAAATAATAATAGACTTCTATTTCAAACTTGATCCTATATGCATCACATTCATATTAAATCATTCATTGTTTCAACCATTCCCATTCGCATTCATATTCATATTCATATTAAATCATTCACTGTTTCAACCATTCTCATTCACATTCATATTAAATCATTCATGATCAGATAATGATAGTTGTGAAATGAGTAGCCATCGAATATAAGCTTAAAGCTCCATAATGTGGTAAAAAGCCAAAGGTTCAATATGTACAATGAGCCCCGTGTCCGCAACGGGTAAGGGACAATATCAATGAGCCCGGTATCCATAATGGATACAAGATAGTTTAGGCACTCAGTTACAACAACGTAATAATTAAAAGTGAGTCACACGAACATTGCATATACACTTATTGGGTGTGTTTGACTGATTGAATTATAATATGGACATGTATTTGTATGAAAATGGGTATGTGAAGTAAATGATATGTGGTGCAATTCACTAAATGAAAGACGTGAAAGTATCTGCTTATATGATTTGTTATGTGGTATGAATTGGGTGAACCATCGAGGATGGTTACATCACTGAGTTTACAAAACTCATCAAAATTGCAATGTTGAATTTTCAGGTTTAGAGGAGATATCCAGTTATGCTAATTGGAGTATGGCCACTAAAATCAAATATGAACTAAGGGTTGGGATCAGTTTGCATCTGTATATTTCTTAAGTGATTTTAGTTTTGAATTATATTTCCACAAATATTGTGCAATGCATGTGTGTAATTTTAAAGTGTAATATCAATTGTGGTGACTGATTTTTGTAAATGAAATGGACCTAAGTGACTACTGGGATTTCGATGATATGTACAATAAGAGTTGAAACTCTTGTGATTGAAAAAGTTTATAAATAAAGCAGGCCCAATTTTATTATTGATTTCTACATATAAGTGTGATATGTTTTTAAAAAACACTTGTACTGAGTTTCGAGTGTTTGACTGTTCTAGCATGCCACCCTTGCAGGGTTATGTACTCAGACATCACTCAGGATGTCGGGTACGTGACTTACTAGAGTAGGGTGCTACACAATACATACATGAATTGCATGTTTGGGCAACAAACACTTAAAACATTAGTTGAAATACATCATTTTCTTGTGTAATATCGGGGCTTATCTTCACTAAGAGGTGTAACTTTAATTAGTATCTTATCTAAGGCTCCTAGGCAACCCTACAAATTAAAAAAAGGTGATTTAGCACATAAAAGTTTTGATATTAATGTTATAGGTTAATTATAATGTTCAATTACCTAAAAACATTTCCATCTCTCATTTTGACAATCCTGAGTAATAGGCTCCAACTTTTTGAGCAAAATATGATGCATTTTTATAATTGTATGAGGAACTTGATGGAATTGCTGACTCACGATTTCTATACTATGAAGAAAAAATAGGCTAATTGTCCTACTCTTTTTATGGTGAGCTAAGGTGTATATGAATATTGCTACAACCTCTTTTACGAATACGTTCCTAATGGATTTTAAACCTCTGACATCTCTTACCATATCACACAATATCCTAAAGGTTGCTCTATCCATACAAAGTTCACTAAAGCAGGAATTATCACAATTCATGATCAATCTAAACATCCATCTTATTCCATCAATCCTTTTTTCTTCCTTTGTTTTAATTTCACGGACCTTAGCTTAAAGGTACAAACAATAAATAACATAATGGATAGCAAATAAGAAAACCATCATATTATTTGTTGTTTGTTGAAGTATCAAAAGTTACTTTCGTTTGTGTCATCATTCGCTAATAAGGGGCGAGCTATGTTGATCTACATTAAAAAATTTAGAAAGTAATTTTCCAATATATAGATAAGGCATATTGAAAAGCTAGGTAATAGTAGTGGACAAAAGATAAAGCAGTAAGCAAAGGTAATAAAGAAAGATGATCAAGAAGTTGAAGAAACTCTTTTTACTATTACTGCCTTAACTGCTTCCATTATCAACTATTTATAGCTATGTCGTATGGATTATAATAATAAGTGTCCCTTCAAGGTCATTAATTTCATCTTCCGAGAAAAGTGAGATATGTCAATGGTGTACTCTTGAAAGTGAAAGGAAGAAGATCAGTCCCTATGCATACTTTAAAGTTAATAGCTTATGTGCTTCTAGTTCCCAACCTTAATAAAAATATATTGAGTTTTGGTCAATTGATTAATAAAGGATATGAATGAACTTGCTAATGGTGAATGAGTGATAATTGATATTAAAAGAGCTCAATTTGATGATAATTTGCATTAAGGGCAAACTTTTTCTATTGATTAGAATGTTAAGAAAAGTCTTTTGAACAGAATACTTTTATATATGTTGCTAAGTTGCCTATGTTGATTAACAAATTAGTAATATGACAAAACATAATGGGACATGTTTATTTGATGCATTTAAAATATGAATGACAATGACGTTGTGCAAGATCTTTCCAAAGTGATTAAAACTTAAGAAATTTGTCAATCATATCAACTTAGTAAGCAAGCAAGATTTTCTTTTACAAACTTCTTGGAGAGCAAAGTAAAGGTTGGAACTAATTCACTCTGATGTATGTTAACCTATGAGTGAAGTTTCACTAAATGAGAGTAGATTCTTAATGTTATTTATGTATATGAATATAGCAGATATAGTTGGATTGCACTGTCAAAATAAAAGTTAAAGTGCTTATTAAATTAAAAAAAGTGAAAGTAAGACTACAAAAAGAAATAAGCCTTTCACCAAAACACTCGAAGGTAGAACACCATATTTGATAGTTTAGTAATTTTTTGTCAAAAATCTAAAAATGTTTAATAGTTTATGTTACCTTCAAGTTCCAAATGTCAAAAAGACAAAGCTTGATAATAATAATAAACTTCATACATTTTAGGGTATATTAGCATAAGCAAAAAACATTGAGTCTTCTAAATGACACTAAAGAATATTCAAAAGAGTTGAGATGATGTAATTAATAAATCAAAACCAAATTAATAAAAGTCGTCGAATAGTGATAATATTGTGGAGATGACTCTTAACCACTTCACGAAGAAGAAGAAGTTCTAGATAAGGTTCAAAAGGAACTTGACATGAGATTTCAATTAGGGGAATAAGAACCTTCATTGAAATTTATGAATGAGTGTGCTTAGTAGATGTTTCCCTAACTATATTCAATAAGGCAACAACTAAGAAGGGATGTGTTGCATTTATGAAATGGGAAATTTTCATGATAAATAAGAGTGAAACAACACTAATAGCAGTAAAAGAACATCATCCCAAAGATAAAACGCAACTTAAAATTAAAAGACACCGTATTAAATTGTCCTACCCTTTTCCTTCCACGTTCAATAATATGCTGTAAATAAATTTTATATATAGACATTTATATTATGAATAAAATAAGAGCTCCAAAATCTACAAAATGCAAATGTAAATGAAGAACTTACAGGCACTCGATATGAGTATTTCTTCATGATCTTGTTAGATTCTTGTAGTTGTTCACCTACATCATAACCACGAACAACTTTTAATGTAAACAAATATATATTATTTCTAACATCCGGTGTCTTATTGCCAAAGAAAGTAGCAGAAAGCAATAAAAGCAACAAACTTGGACATGTAAGACCAAAAAAACTTGAAAGACTGTCATTATAATAAAAGATACATTATATATGTGAAGAAAGGTGCTTACAGAGCAAATCATCAAAGTAGTTAAATGAAAACATGATAGCTCACAGAAACAACTGCTTTTAACTTCTATAAAGGCCAACCATAGGATATAGTGTTGTAACCACAACGACACTTACAGAGAGTCCACAAATCAAGCATCCATTAATGGAATAGTATGCACAACATATAGAAACTAGTGGAAAGGAGTCAACTTCAGTGGTAAAGTTGAAATCCATATATGAAATAGCCAGTGAATAAATGGTATTCAATCCAGTTATAAGGTGCATTAATAACAAAGAACATGCCTTAATCATATTCAACTACCAAAGTCCATCCAATCATCTCTAAAAATGCTAATCAAGTGGAAACAATGATCAACAATGAAACCCACTTTATCCTAAACTGGAAAGCCCACAGAGCCACAATAATGAATTCAACAATTGGACTATGTAACTTTGTATTCAATAGATAGAGAAACAAGATAACCAATCATCTCTGAAAGTTGACGTCTTTGGTTCCATTCTCTTTCTTTCTTTAACTCTTCTTCTGGGTCACACTCACACATCACCAGAAGCTCGTTTCCTCTGTCTTCACTGCCACCACCTACCGGTGAATGTGTGTAGGATTAAGAAGATGGGGAAGAAGAAAAAGAAGAATGAATGGTGGTTGGTGAAGAAGGGAAATGAGAAGGAGAGTGGAGGACATCAGTGTGTAAACAAGTCTTTGTAAATGGGCCTTTCCCATATTGATGGTGTCGATGTGTAAACGTTGGAACCCATATTCAAAACGATGAAGAAAAATGAATGGTGGTTGGTGAAGAAGGGAAATTGAAGGACCATACTATAAGACAAGAGGAATCGAAGAATTAAAATAGCAAAAGGTGAAGAAAGCAAACCCCCAAAATCATAATCACCATTACACAAAAGGGTATCTCACAATCGTTGTTTACAGAGGATTCTAAAGTAAGAAAAGAAATTTGTGAGAATACCTAACTTATGGCTCTATCAACTAGCATATGGTGTTCCTTCGTTTTATAAGTTGTTACCCTAGCGTCATCAAATCCAAGTGAAGAATTACTGTGAAAAATGATTTCACAATCGCTGAAACAAAAGTGTGAGAGATAAGGGTATCTCGTAAAATACAAAGGGTTCAATACCATGAGAGATGAATAGCAGATGACTTACGTATAATTTTCACAAATTCTCAAAAAGGAGGAAAGAAAGTTGTGGAAAGAGCGAGAAAAAGGAAGAAAATATTCAAGTCGATAAGAAGTCGTAACAAAACGCACGTCAAATATATAGAGCAATGACTCTCATTCTTCTCATAATCGAGATGAAGAGTAATGCTTGAGACGAGGAATCAAAATACAAGCCATCCAATCATAATTCTTTACCAAGCATTATTTTTCTTTCCATACCCATTCCTCTTTCCTCATGCCCACAAAACAAGCACACCCTCACATTGGTTGGCATTCAAGCATGCTTGCATGTTGACTGTAAGTGTTCAAGTATAGCCTTCTGTCACTCTTCATGTTGATAGTTTAAAATTTGCATTATTACTTTCTTGATCAAAGAAGTGAAGCTGACTGCGCTTTTATGTGATGCGATACCCTAGGTTTAAAATATATAGAACTTAAAATGTTAATAAAAATGAATATTACCTAAGAATGTCACTTAATACATAAATGAAGGTTTATTTTTTTTTAGAAAAATGAAGGAAGGTCTAATTTTAATGCAAGTGAATGCAAATTTTTAGTCATTCCTATTATTCATCTATTGGATCCAGGAAAAAGTCCCTCATTTGCTTGACACTATGTGACAAATGTAGATAATTACTATTTATTATTTGATAGAAATCAATATATCAAATTAACATTTACAATTATTAAGACACCAATTAACAAAGTCCGTATCATTTAACTATGAACTTTTTCCTCATTTCACTGCTAAATGTTTAGAAACTTAAATGCTATAAAGCTTCAAAGTCTTGCCATTCTATTTCTATTACATCATGATAAGTTCTTATATTTGTCACTCCTCAGCCTTGGAAATTAAAACAACTAGTATTCTCTTCTTTTGAAAGCCAACTTATATTTACCTTTCCGAGAAGCAGTTTGGAGAAATGGAATGTACTTGACAAAACACCATTATTAAATGGCAGTAAGTAATTTTGAATGCTCAAACCATAAACACGAATGGTTAAAAATAACTTCTTTTCTACTCATAATAGTCTCTCTGTACATTTAGGAGGCGCTTGATTTACATGAGAATTAGCATGAATATAGTGAGAGGTGGAAATAGATATAATCATTATAATTATGATGGTTAGTTAAGATGAATGAAAGATTATCATTACCATTACCATTGATGATGGTTGGTTTGTTAAAAATATTAAGAAGTAAAAATTTGTTAAACTTTTATTTTACATCAAATTTTAAATATATTCTAATTGATTATATTTAATTTATGCACCCTATTTATAATGGAAAAATGTTTAAAATCAAGCATATTGCAGTATTTCCTTTCCAATAGCTCTTGAAGAAAAAAATGCTCCAATATTTTCTTGCATCAACATATCATTAGTCACATAATGTTTGCAAAATACAATTTAATCATTCAAAATATTGTACAATTCATCGACATAACCATAATATCCACCATTTTATTATTACAATAAAATCAAGTAACATAGTTTAATACATTTTGCATTCCCCCTAATGATGCAAATGATGTAAAATATCCCAGCTATACATAATAACTTAACCAAAAGCTTCAATTGATACAAAATAACCAGGTTAACACGTTTGCATCACAACTACAAAATCCCAACTAATACAAAGTAACCTGATTAGGCAACATCAACTGCATCATAAGTTAATAATACTTACAAAAGTATTAATATGCTCCCTCGCATGATTTATGGACTAGAAGATGGATAAAGGAATCCAAGCATAAAAGACCTTTTTAAATGACTTGGCAAACTGAACAAAACCAGAACTTTCTCAAGATCATTATAGAATAACACAACTGTCTTACCAACATCCATTTAAGATATGACAATATAAAGAAGCTCATTGATGAGCTCTTGCATCTTCTCATTAGTAAGGGAATCAGATTTAGACTCTGCAATCAAAGTATTTGTAACAGTTGCATATTATGATACCATTTGTTCACAAATAGAATCAAACTGTGCAGTGAAGTTGTCTAACCTTGAGTCAATAGTTTTCTGAAGTGTTGCTGGTTTTTTATTCTTGTAAAAACTTTCCTTTCTTGGTGAGAGGTTTTTTCGATTTTTTGTTGCATGGGTGCTTGAAGGAATAGCTACGGATCCTTCTGTATTAGAGACCACAATAGGTTTATATTCACTGTCTGATGAAGAATACATTGTCATATTATTTAGGCAGTTGGCCTTAGCACTTGCTTCAGTTATATCCTTATATTTGAGTCACGTGGCTCTATCTTTACCCCACACGATGTCCAGTTTGCACAAATATGGGAATTTAAAGTTCCACATTCCAATTGCATTCTTGTAATTCTGTAAAAAAAAAAAAGAATTACAGGAAGAACAAGATTAAAAACTTCATAACAAGAAAATATTATAATTATGAGAAAAGAAACTACTAAAATAAGAGCTCAATCAACTTTTGAGTTAGATGTCCTTACCAAGCACCATTCATCAAACTATTGTTTCTCACAATTGATCTTATGCTCAACATCATCCTAATGACAGCCACTTTGCATACACATTTCAGAAATTGGATTGTACTTATTTCTTAACCATTTAATCTTAGAGTCAATGTGGGGATCGATGTCCTTATCAAATTGGGAATCTTGCTCAGCAACATCTTATGCACTTCAACCATGTAATTGTTCTTAAATCCCCCATCTACTTTCCATAAAGGATCG
>JAOSBM010000205.1:20335374-20346222 GCA_027568955.1 Erythroxylum tenue
TCGGTTCTGACAATTCTTAGTGAGATTGCTGGGCTTAAGTGCTTGACTAGGCTCTCTGTTTGCCACTTCTCTATAAGGTAACACTTTCTAAGGGTTTTGAACTATTGTGTGTGTGTGTGCGTATTTAGAGTAACTAGGGATGCTTTTATTTGATTTAGTAACTATTACTTGGAATGGGGAAGTGGTTGCATAAAGCTAGCAACTTGGGTTTTGACAAAGAGAATATAATTGTATTCTTGTAGAGGATGCAAAAGTACTTAGTTGCTCCAGTTATTGTATTCTTGTAGGTTTGCTTCAGTGAAAAGATAGTGAGATTGTATGGTTTAGTCACATTAGGTGCACTAAAGAAACCTGTTTGTTTTATTATCGCTCTATGTCAATTGTTGTTGATTTAAATTGAGCACTCAGTATGAAAACATGTAAGTTGTTTTCAAAATCTTGAACTGGTCAGGATTTTGGCTTGTAAGGTATGGTAGTTAGTGCTTAGAATACTTTAAAAGATAAATTTAAAAGAGAAACATCAGGACTACAGTCACCTTTTTCATAACAACATGAATAGGATAGGCGATATGGAGTAGGTTCTTACTTCATATTGTGCTTCTTGTTTTCATTATTTCTAGTGATATCGAATAATTTGCTTAGTAAAAGAGTTTGCAGGATTTTTCTTCAAAGATTTATGCTTGTCAACCTTTCTGGGCTTTGCAAGCAATTTTTAACTTCAACCCATTTCCTTGAAGCCCTAAGTGAATCAGTAATGTAATGATCTTGACAATGCAAAAGTATTCCAACTTTCACTTCAGACATTTAGCATTATGCCACATTGTTATGTAGCATAATTAATTTTTCATATGGTTCATTGGAATTAAACTTCAGTGTCTTAAGCGACTCAGTTATATGTTTCATATTTTATGTTGCAGATATCTTCCCCCAGAAATTGGTTTCTTAAAGAACTTGGAGTATTTGGACCTTTCATTCAACAAGATAAAGGAATTGCCTGAAGAAATTAGTTTTTTGGATGGCTTGATAACCTTGAAAGTTGCTAATAATAAATTAGGGGAACTACCCTCAGGATTGTCTTTACTGCAAAGATTGGAGAACTTGGACCTGTCAAATAATAGATTGACGTCACTGGGGTCTCTTGAACTCAACTTGATGCATAAGCTCCAGTATTTAAACCTTCAGGTACTCTTTTATGATTAAGATAGATTTGTTTATTTAAGGAGAAGGAACTCAATTTTAATTCTCAATATCATCCTTGGCTCATGTGATTCATTAATGAATTTGAAAGGGTTCTTCATTTTCTCCTTTTTTTTTTCTTTGGAATTTGGTTTCTAAATGTTAGTCTTTTGAATTTTTAGTGTAGTTATTAAGGATGGCAATGGGAATCGGGTTGGGCTATGTCTGATTCTGGCCTAGCTTGGCCCGATGCCATTGCTTGTGGTCTGAGCCTAGCTTGAAGCTTGATCAAGCTCAAGTCTGCTAGGGCCACCACAAAACTATGTTGTTTTGGTGCAACTGACTAAGATGATGTTATTTTGGTCATTTTGGTGAAAATTACAGTCCAAAACGACATCGTTTTGGGCAATTATACCAAAATGATGTTATTTTAGTAAGGGATTTCGGGCTGGGCTTAGCCCATTGACTTCGGGTTGGGCTGGGCCGAGCTTTAATTGCCAACCTTAGTAGTTATGTTGAGTTTATCGTAATAAAATTTTGCAACCTTGTATGGCCTTCAATTGTGGGATAAGATATGCATATTTCACTGGACAGCTCTAACTTTGGAATTCTCTTGAGATTGAAATTGTTTGGTGATTTCCTTTAGTTTGTAGTCTCAGACTAGGTATTATCTATAAAATTTCTTTTATGAATCTTGTAGTTCTTAACAATCATCGTCCTTGTGGCATATTTTGCATATTCATGTTGGTGTGTCTGAACCTGACATTTTTGTTTATCTTCTGATTTCTGATACATCAAGTACAATAAACTACTCAGCTGTTGTCACATACCTCCGTGGATATGCTGCAACTTTGAGGGAAATGGAAAGGATTCATCAAATGATGATTTTATAAGCTCTTCAGTTGAAATGGATGTTAATGAGACCAACATTGAGGAGGGTGATATAAATTTTGCAAGTAAAGGTGAGGGACTTTGTTCATTTTAATTACTTTATGCTTTCCATGGGTTTTCTGATAGATAGTTTGGTTTTTAATTATTGCAGGCTCTCGACATTTCGTCTCAAGTTCATTAGTGGGGACTGCATCCAGCGGCAGATGTTTTGCCACTCGAAAGTCGAGTAAGAGGTGGAAACGGCGGCATTATTTGCAACAAAGAGCTCGCCAGGAACGCTTAAACAATAGTAGGCAGCGTAAAGGTGAACTGCACAATGAATGTCCGACTCTGTGGGAAAGTGAGAACTACAATTTAGACAATATAGATGTGCCTACATCTGAAAATCATGCTAAAGTGGGGTTAGAAATTGTTGGTCTGGATGGTGGTGATGATAAAGTACTTTCTGCTGGTGAAGCTGAAGGTGAAAACTCGCTTGGTAGTGTTGATGATAATAAATTCAGTTCAAAAAAGGGATTTGACAGAGAGGATTGCTCTTGTTACCTTGAATCTGTGAACAAAGGAAGGGAGGATGATCATTGTGTGCATGAAAAGCCGTTAGCATCTACAGCTAATGGAGCTGTTGGGCAAGATGAAGATTCAGCTTCTGAAATATTAAAAATAACATGTAAATCGAAAAGGCATTCGGATAGGGATTTGGATAATCCAAAACCATGCAAGTATAGGAGGCCTATGGAAGACTGTTCAAATCTGTCATGCAAATACAGTAGTTTTTCATTTTGTGGCATTAAAGACCATCTACCAGATGGATTTTATGATGCAGGCCGGGATCGGCCTTTTTTACCTCTAAGTAGTTATGAGAAAATTCTACATCTTGACTCACGTGAGGTTATTCTTTTGGACAGGTGAGTTTTGTATGGAGGTGTAATGGATATTAGCATAATTAATATGCTTGTTTCAATGATGACCAGGTTCTGATATCTTTAATTTTTCCTTTAGGGAGAAGGATGAAGAGTTAAATGCAATCGCTCTCTCTGCCCAAGCTTTGGTGTCCCGACTAAAGAGACTGAATGGAAATTCTAAAGGGAGGAGTAGTGCTGTTGATAACTTGCAAGTTGCATCACTGCTTGCACTTTTTGTTTCAGATCATTTTGGGGGGAGTGATAGAAGTTCAGCTGTTGAAAGAGCACGAAAACATGTGTCTGGTTCAAACTACAGGAAGCCATTTGTTTGCACATGTTCTACTGGAAGCAGCACTATTAGTACATTCACCAGTCGAGATGCAAAGATTCGAGAAGATATTGTTTTCAGTGATGTCTGTGAGAAATCTTTGCGTTCTATCAAAGCAAAAAGAAATTCTATTATTATTCCTTTGGGGTCCTTGCAGTTTGGCATTTGTAGGCACAGAGCCTTACTAATGAAGGTATTCATTCTTTTTACAAGTTTTCATTAAATTAAACATTATGTTTCCTGCATAAGCATTTGAGTTATTAAGATCTAATAGAGTTTAATATGTCCAGTATCTTTGTGACCGAATGGATCCTCCAATTCCTTGCGAACTTGTCAGGGGTTACCTGGACTTCTTGCCTCATGCCTGGAATACCATTTTAACAAAGAAGGGCGATTCATTGGTTCGCATGGTAGTAGATGCATGCTTTCCTCTAGATATTAGAGAAGAGACTGATCCAGAATATATCTGCAGGTTAGTTCTGCTTTTCGTAAGAATTTGTTGTACCTGCTTCATTGTGGCACTGCCCTGTATATGGAGATTTTGTGTAATAGTTGGGCTTGTACCATTACGTAACACTGAACTTAGTTAATTACTTTTGTGGCTTTAGGAGTGACAGACGTGTGGTTTGGAGAGTATGTAGATTAAGCAGTGTACATGGGTCAATGGAGCTCATTCACCCTGGAAGTTGTTTCATGGCAATAAACTTCTTTCAGATTAAATTTTGTAATTGAAATTATGGAATGTCTTCCCCGGTTCTGGGTTTACATGATTCCATGCCTTAATTTTCATGATCATGTGGACCATAACTAAAGCGAAAGCAATGAAGTTTAAGATTCTGAATAGATTTAGGTGTCAATTTGAGTACTTGTTATTTCTTGAATAACATCCAGGAATATGATTATATGGTAGGTTCTCAGGTACTCTTGTTTCTAATATGTGTTTTATTCCACATGTATCTGGTGCTAAAGGTACATTCCACTCAGTCGGACTAAGTTTTCTCCTTCAACTGAGGGCACTCTGGATCCTAGTTGTTCATTTCCTTCTTTATCTACATGTGACAAGATAGAAAAAACAGCTTCCAGTACTCTTATCCTATGCAAATTTGGATCTTTTGAAGCTGCAGCAAAGGTACTTTCTAACTTTGAAGCTGTCTCCAATAACATACATTTTGCCTTATTTTTCAGAACACTGCTTACTTTATTTGTTTGTGTAAACCTTTATATATGAAGAGTTTAATGCACCTCACCTTTCTAAATAGTGTATAACTTGGTGAAATTACGATTATGGATATGCGATGGTTTGATGGAAAGTAAACATTTTCCTTTGCAATTTGTGAACAATTTTTTTTTTCCAATTAGACTTCATATTGATTAAATGTCCCAGAAAGTGTTGAGGCTATCATTCTTATAAAAATGATTTGGTTAATCACCTATTCCTTTACTTTTCTCTATTGAGCCTGAAGTTATGTTTTCTTAATGATCTAATCCAATTATACAGAGCATTTGATTGTGACACAAGAATGGTAACATCTGTCTTAAAGTAGATTCGGTCTTTTACATGAATTTCCGCATTGGTAGTCATCATATCCTTAAGTCAGTCCAATTCTTTTCTCACTAGCACCGTATCATGAATGCACCAGATAATTTTTGCATGATCATAACTCAAAGCTGCCAGCTACTTCATTTGGATTTCTATGGAGTCTGGTGGAGAGGTGGAGAAAGAAAAGCCAATTTGTTATGAATGAACAAACCTAATCTACATTGGTGCTTGTAGCCTGATGTGTCTGATATTAACATCATGTTCATCAAAGTTATTGGCAGATACATTGTTTGAACCAATATCTGTTTAAGAATATAATTGCTGGTCGACCTTGTTCTTTTCTTTCTATGTTAGTTTTTTCATGATGTTTTTCTTAGTATTTTCAGTTGTTAAACACAACTTAGAATTGCCTTTGAAGCTGTTTGAGTTTATATTGTTGGACCATAGGTGCGGGCTTTAGAAGTATCTGGGGTGTCAATGGATGAAATAAGGAACTTTGAGTACAGTTTCCTTGGAGAACTCAGGATTTTAGGTGCATTAAAGCACCCCTGCATTGTTGAGATGTATGGACACCAGATCTCATCAAAGTGGGGTTCTTCTGAAGATGGAATCTCGGACTGCCGTATATTGCAGTCTGCAATTTTTCTGGAACATGTTAAAGGGGGATCTTTAAATGTGCGCATTCTCTAACTCTATATGGTAGATGTTGACAAGTTGTTTGACCTCTTTCCCCTCTTTTTAGTGATTGTTCTCCCTTCCATTTCGCAGAGTTATTTAAAAAAGATGGCAACAACTGGTGAAAAGCGTGTACCATTGAATTTGGCACTGTTTATTGCTCGAGATGTGGCATGTGCATTGTCAGAGCTGCATTCAAAAGACATAATTCATCGTGACATTAAAAGTGAAAACATACTGATTGATTTAGAGAGTAAGAGAGCTGATGGTTCTCCTGTGATTAAGCTCTGTGATTTTGACAGAGCAGTACCAGTTAGGTCTTTCTTGCATACATGTTGTATTTCCCATAGAGGGATTCCACCTCCTGATGTTTGTGTTGGAACACCTTGCTGGATGGCACCTGAGGTTTTTCGGGCAATGAATAAACGTAACATTTATGGTCTGGTATGTTGTTTCTCCTATCTCTTGGATAATATTTAAAAAGATGGTCTTGGTGTCTGAATGCTGTCTTCCCTCCATATGGTAAAGTACTTATTCATTGCATATAATCTAATTTCGGCAATATTCGTAAAAGCATCATATTTATATGCTTACACATGAGTCTATGTGTTCTTGGGTTCTTATGCTTCCTTGAGTTGAGAAAGCCAGGGGGTAGATTGTTCTCTGATTTTCATCAAAGTTGAGAAATATAACATGAAGTGCCTTGTGATGGAGTAGCATTTTCCATTTTAGGGAGGATAAGGTGGGTGCCATTAGTGAAAATAGTAGGATGGACTAGCTATAGAAAAGCATGCATGTGCTCTAACAAGAGAAGAAATGCTGATCAAGTCAGTGAAAATGTGAAGTTATGTCATCTTGTGTGATTACAGTGCTTAGAAGACCTTACCATAATCACCTGAATAGAATTACCAATGATTTTGATCATTTTCTTTAACCATGTGGACTGTGTCCTTGATCATTCTTTGTTTTTGCTCTCTCTTCTGATTACTTGCTTCTAAGTGTTGAAATCTTAAGAACATCGGCGGACGACTTCTGAAGTTGATCATCCATATAAAGTTTCATTTTGGGGAAAAAGGCGGCAATTAAATGTTCTACAAATTAGATCAATTTCCTTATTTTATGAAATTTCAATGGACTTCTCCATAATTTTCTTTGTGATAAATATCTATTTACTGATGGGCCCCTGCTTTGCTTTGTCTGCCAAAATCTGTCTTTTACCCCTGAATAAGGTAGCAAAAGTACAATGACACATTTTACAAGCGCTAAAATTTGAAATACAGATGATTTAAGCCTGTTCATACTCCATTTAGCTGATACATCTTGTTTCCTGTATGATAATAGGAAGTCGATATTTGGTCATTCGGATGTCTCCTTTTGGAATTGTTGACCTTAAAAGCCCCATATTATGGCGTATCTGAATTAGAAATACATGAACTTCTTCAGGTACAAGCCTCTTAACTCCAGAAATATTAAAATTTTGAATGCAGAAAGTCATTGATAAGTTCTGTACCAATACATTTGATGTCTCATTAGTTAAGGATGAGCTTGATCTTGTTGTGTCTAGCCTAAGTCTTTCTCTTCTTCCTTACGCAGACAGGGAAACGGCCACGACTACCTGATGAGTTAGAGGCACCAGGATTGATGGGTGAAACTGAAGCAAGTAAATGCAGCGCAACCTTGCAGGACCCTGACACTGAATCAGCGCTGAGATTTCTTGTTGATTTGTATCATCAGTGTACAATGGAAAACCCATCTGAACGTCCCTCAGCAGCAGAGCTATACCAGTTATTGCTTGAACGCTCAAACACTTTCACTAGTTCAAGGTGTTAGGGGAAAAAAATTGTGTGAATTAACTTCCTAAGTCATAATTTATCATTGATCCCAAATTTTGCAGCCATAGGATTGTTTTATTCTTAGAGGATTCATATTCCTTTCGGCCTCAAATGTTTGGGTTTTCTTTGGAGTTAGCTCAATGTCACTGCATTTTCGTATGCTATGCGAGCCTGTTGTAGCCCAAGATGTTCATTTCTGTAAATTTTGTAGGTGGTAGAAAAGATCGCCACAGCTTGATTTGGAGCTTTTGATTATGAAATTGATTCTTGCTTTCGTTAAGCGGATAATTTTGCAAGGGTATATCTTCAGTTGTTACACTGTATAGCTGTACTGCCGATATATATTGTACGCTATCTAGCCATATTGATTATTTTTTGCTGTGCCGCTCTTATTTCTCCTTCGTCTGACGGAATTACGAGTAACAAAGGGCAGGACTGGGCCTGAGTAGGCGGAGTCACGAGTAACAATGGGAAGGACTGAGTTCGAGACAGCTGAGTTCAATCCCAACCGGACATGGACAGCTTGAAGTTGGGCTCAACTTGACTTTGATTTGATTTTTAATTTTTTCTAAATTTCAAAAATAAAAAATGGTCATTTTTTCAGAAAATAAGGTTATGCTTTTGTAGCTGTTTGGCTTCTTGCTTGGTCAAATTTGGGCAGCTCAAGCCTAAGTTTCTCAAGAAAAATCATATCTTAAGCTTGACTCGAGATCTGATTAAACTAGGCATGGTTTGTTGATTTTAGGTTGAGTCGAGTCAGACCTATACTTGTACTTGATTGATTGACAAGCCAAGACGAAATATTCTGCAAACTCATTACAGATTTTGCACGCTCCTGGCAATAAATTAGTGTGTCTGTGAAATTTATGTGTGACACCAACTCTTATTTAATTATTTGTAATTAAGGTAGAATTTATCCGTGGATTTTATGAAATTTTATGCCAAAGGAGCATTTTAGTCTTTAATGTTTACAATGGAGTCTGTGAATTAGATTCTAAAGTTTGAATACGTTTAAAATAAACCTTAATAATTATAAAACGTCTAAAATGAACCTTAATGTTTAGAAAATGTTCAAAACAATTTTTGATTGAACGGAACCATTAACGGAGTTAAGCCAATGTCAGTTAAATGGGAAAATTAGAACACAAGCAGTAAATTTAAAACCGACAAAACTATAGAATGATTGTGATTTTAAAAAACTCAAATATTCAATAACCCAAAATACAACATAAACCCAAAATGCATCATCGGCATAAGTGGCGGCGGCCAAGCACTAGTGACTGAGCAGCATTGAGCGGCTGTGACTGACATCATCCCTACTATCGTTGCTTTGCTTGATGGCAAGTTGCCGCTTTAACATGACTACACTGCAACTACCATCTCTCGGGAAGGGAAGGGAAGGGATGAGTTGCGACTGCTCCTTCCAGTGGTACCATGGTTCTCTTTGCCTTCGCCACCTTGGAAGGAAGCTTCCCTACTCCCTCTTCTGTTGTTACTTCCTCCGGTGGTATTTATTTGTGTTGGTTGCAGAGATTGAAGCTCCTCACACGTAACACGTATCAATATATTCTGGACCATGCTCAACAGAAACTAGCCGGATGGCGGGACAAAACCTTATCCTTAGCAGGGCGGGTCACTTTAACTCAGTCGGTGATCTCGGCGCTCCCTATTTTTACGATGCAAACTGTTAGGCTTCCGAGAGGCCTCTGTAATGATCTGGAACGCATTATGCGTAACTTTATCTGGGGCTCCACTACTGACCATCGTAAATTTCTTTAATGAACTGGGACTCGGTGTGTCAACCTAAAAGCAGAGGGGGTCCGGCATAAAGAAGATTCAGGTCTCCAATGACGCCCTGCTTACGAAATTTGCTTGTGCCTTGATTACCCAATCGGATGCCCTTTGGGTCCGTCTATTACGGGCTAAGTACCACCTTCCTCCGTACCACATCCCACAAACGATAGCCCGTCCAGGAGCCTTGATGCTGTGGCGCGGTATCGAGGCGAATTGGTCTACTGTCCTCCAAAGAATCTCCTAGCGCCTAGGTAATGGTAGACATATATCCTTCTGGCTTGATAACTGGGTACCGGATTGGGGCCCTCTCTTTGTAGTGGCCACCTCCCCAATCCTGGATGCCCTCCTGTACAGCAAAGTGGCAGAATATTAGACTGATGCTGGCCACTGGAACTGGAGTACTTTTCAGCAATACCTCCCTGAGCTAGTGTGTATGCAAAATGCTACTTTATCCATCGTTGCCGAGACCCCTCCAGCGCACACTATTCGTTGGGCTCTTACAGCCCATGGGTGTTTTGCAGTCGCTTCGGCCTACGCGTTCATTGATAATCAGGGCCCGACCCCCCAGTCGACCCTCTGGGAGTCCATTTGAAAGTGGGCGGGACCCCAACGAATCCGTTCCTTCCTCTGACTCTTGACCAAAAACAAGCTCCTAACGAACCAACAGTGCATGACACGTCATCTCACGGGGGATAACACATGCCACGTCTGCGGTCAGGTGGAATCCACCATCCATGTTATGCGCGATTGCCCGCGAGTGACTGCCTTCTGGCACCAGTTTCCTCGAGGGATGATCCCCACAGATTTCTTCCACCTGGACTTGGTAAGGTGGGTTCATTCCAATCTCAAGCCCCAATCTTTGACTTTACCCGAGGACTGGTCTACCGTCTTCGGTGTTGCTTGTTGGATGCTTTGGTCCTGGCGCAATCAAAGCATTTTTGATATGGATTTTGTGTGGCCGGAGCATAGTCATCGTGCAGTTCAGGAGTTTGTAGGTTGGATTGCCAAGGCCAGGACTGTCGAACACAACGTCTTTCCCACATAGGGGCTTCCGAGGGGTAGCCCGGTGGGCTGGTCCACACCACCGGTGGACTAAATCAAACTTAACACCGACGGCGCAGTTCACCCAGTTTAGACCGCGACATCAGCGGGCGGATTACTTCGCGATTCGACTGGCACTTGATGTGGCGAATTTCTACATCAACTTGGCCAAGCCTCGGCTCTTACCGCTGAACTTTAGGGAGTCCATTCGGGACTCACCATGGCATGGTCGATGGGTTTCCGTCGCATCATTCTCAAAGTGGACTCCTTGGAGGTAATTCATCTTATCTCTTCTTCCTAAACGGGGACTGACCATGATAATCTTTTATTGACAGGTACCCGAGAGTTACTTCACAGAGATTCGGAGGTGCAGATCCAACATGTCCACCGTGAAAGAAACCAGTGTGCTGATTCGCTGGCTCATCTCGTACGCCTGACTGATCCTGGCGTCCATATCCTTTAAGCCCCTCCCTTACCTATTATTCATAGTCTTCATCAGGACCAGATAGGCACTTTGTACCACCGCGCTACGCGCTAGACGAGTGTTTGTTTTTGTTTTCTGCTGTCGTTTTCTCCTTGTAGCAAAAAAAAGGAGGCACTGGGAGAAAACGTTAGGCATTTAAACCCAGACATTAAAACACATTTAAATGGAAGTGGGACCTAGTTCCA
>JAOSBM010000205.1:20455326-20468497 GCA_027568955.1 Erythroxylum tenue
GATAACACAATCAATTCCTAATGAGAGAAAGAAACAACAAAATAATTAAAATAATACTTAACCCGAGTCGTCGGTGTCAATTTTACCTCTGAACCGGCGTCATGACGTTTAGCTCTTCATGGGTCTTTCCTGAAAAAGATGCTTCAACCCCATCTTAACCCTAACCAAATACTCCTTAATTTTTCACTATTACTGTAGTTGTAGATTGATTTGACAATTTAATGTCTCTGATCACTTAAATCCTCCAGCCACTTGCGAATTGCTTTGCCCTTCTCTTGCGTAAGCTCCAATGAAGACGCAACTACTACCTCAACACCAGTGCCAGCGTCAGCCAAGTCGAGCCTCCACGCCAGCGCTTGTCTCCTGCTGTGCCAGACTCTCGCGTCTCACCCAGCTGCTGTGTTCTTCGTTCACGCTGCCTTCCAGTGCTGTCCCTTGTAGCTCCACTATCCTCTACTCTTGCTTTTAATTTATTCTCGTCTCTACTGTAGCTTGACAAGATGAATAAGGGTCTTGTCAAGCTTAAACTTGCTCCCTCCTCTGCTTCAAGTCTTATGCGTGATTTTTATTGCCGTCTACGTGCTCTCCGTCTGCTTAATTGACGCCACGTTGCTCTGCTGTTTCATTTTTATCCTCCAAAAAACACTGGTTGTTGCGTGATTTTGCTAATTGATTAGATCTCTGCTGCTTGTTTATGTTGGCCATTGCTTTTGCATGCCTTCTCTCCAAAACGACGCATCCAATTAAAATGCCACCTCTAATTTGCTCTCCACTTGATTTATTGTGTGTCTACTATTCAGTGATGTGAATATTTAATTTGCCTCCAACGCTGCCGTCTCATGCCATCTTTCCTTTTCTTCTTTTTTTTATTTAAATTTTCTTCTAATTTCACTGTTGTTTTCGGCTTTTAATTTTCTTTGTCCAGTCCATGAAGAAGAACAAAAATAAATCTTCGAAAAATGACCCAAATTTAATGCTTCCGACTCACTTTAATTTCTTTGCTCCCAAATTGTACCTAAAATCATATATGAATTAAAATGAGTATCTTAAGCATTTTTATGTCAATAATTGCTAAGTGAAAATAATTAAAAATATCAACAATTAAGCACATATCAACATTATTGTCTTAAACAATGCAAGGAACTATATAAAGTTCACTAAAGAACTTATTGATTCAATTAATCATTTCCACTAAATGAAAAATGTATTGTGGCTTAATTAGTAACCATTTATACATTGGAACCTTTCCATTCTTGAATGATATTGTTCTTAAGTAAAATAGACCTTAATTAGGATTTACTTCTGAAGTAAACATCCTTATCTCCTTGAACTCAAATATTAACTTATACATAAAATAATGGATATCTTTAACACTTTACACTTATCTGATATCTCAAATACTAAACACCTTTAGTACATTATCTATGTACTTAAAGTTAGAATAGGTAAACAACTTCCAATTTATCTCTACAGATCTAGTTCCCAGAATTAAGTTGCTACCTTTTCATATCCAATAAGAGTTGTTCTTGAAAATTATATTTTCAAGAATTTAAAGATAGAATTTCTATTCTATATGAGCAATATGTCTCTACATACTCCCACTTACGTTCTTGCAAACATGATAAATTCACGATCATCTCCAAAACAAACTTTTTGAATTCATCAAGAAAGTGAATCTGTCAATGTCTCGTAATCTTTTAACTATACATCAAATCTATAAACAAAGGCACTAGTTCCAATTAGATATATTGTCATGAGATTTGAACTTTTCAAAATTCATCTTATTCTCATTACTTATCTTGAGAACCATTCTCATATAAGTATATATTGACTCAAATAATTTGCTCAATGGGTTTGTAAGTTTATATCCAACCTTTTGGATATATCATAACCTTTTATTATCCATTTTAGTTATAAATTTAATGGATAATTCTTGAATCAACTAAAAATCACATCCTTAAATCATTTAACTTTAACTTTTCAAAGACTTAGTGTTTCATATCTAATATGAAATCTTGCTAATTTGATTTGATTGGAACTATTGAAGGTAAGTCATTATACTAGGCACAACTATAGAAGAAATAATATTGCATCACATAATATTTGATATTGTATATCTCCTTGAACTCAAATATTAATTTGTACATAGAATAATGGATATCTTTAACACTTTACACTTATCTGATATCTCAAATACTAAACACCTTTAGTACATTATCTATGTCCTTGGACTTAGAATAGGTAAACAACTTCCAATCTATCTCTATAGATCTAATTCCCAGAATTAAGTTGCTATCTTTTCATATCCAATAAGAGTTGCTCTTGAAAATTATATTTTCAAGAATTTAAAGATAGAATTTCTATTCTATAGAATTTCTGTTTTATAGAATTTCTGTTCTCTATGAGCAATATGTCTCTACATATTCCCACTTAGTTTCTTGCAGACATGATAAATTCACAATCATCTCCAAAACAAAGTATTTGAATTCATGAAGAAATTGAATCTTTCAATATCTCGTAGTATTTTAACTATACATCAAATGTATAAACAAAGGCACTAGTTTTAATTAGATATATTGTAATGAGATTTGAAATTTTCAAATTTCATCTTATTCTCACTACTTATCTTGAGAACCATTCTCATATAAGTATATATTGACTCAAATAATTTGTTCAATGGGTTTGTAAGATTATATCCAACCTTTTGGATATATCGTAACCTTTATTATGCATTTTAGTTATAAACTTAATGGATAATTCTTGAATCAACTAAGCATCACATCCTTAAATAATTTAACTTTAACTTTTCAAAGACTTAATGTTTCATATCTAACATGAAATCTTGCTAATTTGATTCGACTTGAACTATTGAGGTAAGTCATTATACTAGGCACAGTTATAGAAGAAATAATATTGCATCACATAATATCTGATATTGTATTTTTCTCTTTACATAAATCCATAATTTTATGGAATTTGTTGTGAAGGAATTCACAGAGAATCTCATTCCCTATAGATAAACGAAAATTTAAAACTTACCACAACAATCGCATCGAAGTGCTTCAGCATTTTCAATGCTTAATTTCTACTTATATTTAAACAATTTGAACTTTTTCAAAATTTTAAATCATTATTTCATTTAATACATATGACTATATCACATAAATTCATTATTAATCTAATGAAATATAAGTATTATCCTTTTATAAATTGTTATTCCATCCAAAACATCATATGTATAAGATTTAACAATTGAATACGCTCATCATTCTTTTACCAAAGATTAATTTGGTTATTCTTCAACTTGACAAGTTTCACAAGTTTTATATGATTCATAATCAAAAGGATACATATATCTTAATATATAACTTTATGATTCTCTTTATATTGATTTAACCAACGTAGCATAAAAGGATAGTCTTAGTTGTCCAGCTTTGTATTCTTGCCTTTTATGTTCAGCATAAGTCTCATTGTATCCAACACATACAAAATATTTGTATAAAATTGGATCAGCTACTTTTACCTAACAATCTATTTCTTATCATGCATTGAAAGTTATAATAATGTTAAATCTAAATTTAATATCAAATACTCATAAATATGAACTAGAAATGCATATGATCTTTATCAAATCTTGTATAGGTAAAAAAAGTCATGCAATAATTTTCTTCTTATGATAACTATTAACATATTATAGCAAAGCCTTTAATTGATGTCCATGTTTGTGCTTTTAGTAGACTAAATTAAGTAAAACAATTCCTTCATAAGTAATGATCCAAATGGATTTCTCATATCGGGTCAGTTTAGTGAACTTGTTTAAGTATCTCCTTTTAATATATGAAATCAACTACTTCCTTCATAAGGAAAAACATAATGTATGCTAACCTTTTTACGTTCTATTATTGTTCAGTCTTAATAGAGCAATAACTAGGAACAATTTAGGAATAATACATAAATGCAATATAAATCTGATTATAATTTCATTTTCAATTTATAATTATCTCATGGACTTTATCATATACATCTAAACTTGTATAAGATAAAGAATACATTTAAATTATTTTACCACTAAACTACAACTAATCGATTGGTTATAAGGCATAAACAAATGGAGATGTATTCTTTCATTTCAATGAATCGGTTCACTACAATTTCAAAAAAAATCTTAAGTTGTGAAATTACTCCCTTTAAGTCATAACCACATACTCTAAGTTAATTAATCAATGTGTTTATCCAATTAAAACTCTTAAAAAATGGTATTACATTTTATGAAATTTCATGAAAGGTTAAGCATCCTTAATTATTTTATTTTAATATATTTATTTACAATAACCATATATGCTCCTCCTTCTCTCTATCTAGAATTGAATACTTAGTATCCTAGAGCTTACCTCCTAAACGAATTGTAAAGGTTAACATAAATAGGGCTGCGGCTAAGAACTGTTGGACCCCGAACTTTTCTTGGAAGCTAGAACTGTTAAATGAGAAATTGTTGGAGATTATTCATGTGTAAAGAAAAGGAGAATTTTTGAATTTGAAATGAAATAGAAAATATGGTGTAGGTACAAGATGGGTTATAGGTGAAATGTTGGAAGTTAAAAGTTGGAAAATGTAATTGAAACATGTTCATTGAGTATGCTTTGGTGTTTTAGCCATAACTTTTGCTCTAGTTAGCCAATTGAGATGATTCTTAATTTGGATTAAACTAGAGAAATAGGGTTACAAATTGTCTAATAAAATCGAATTTTCATGTAGTCTCTAAAATTTTCAATTTCGGGAGGGAAGTTGAGTATAGAATATTGTTTCAGCATAAGAACAGTCTGAAAGTGTTTGGGGTATAAATTTTAGACTATGGAACCAAATTGAATGATTTTGATGTAATTAAAAAATTGAGACAATGAGGAACATTGTTCTAGAAGGAAGTGTTATCAAGTTCCTTCAATTACATGATTAGAAAAAGTCTTGATTTTTGGAAGGAGTTAAGCATAATTTAAATAATTTTGAGGTCTTGCTAGATTAATTATTTTATTTGGAGTTAATTATTATGTTGATGTTGGTACGATTTTTAAAATAGGATAAGTTGGAATTACGTAATAAGAGTATATATGTATGAGGGCTTTTTGGGAAGACCACTTAAGCGTTTAAGCTGCAAGGCTTATAAGTAAGGGTAAATTGGACATTGTACACTCATTAATGGCAATTTTGTAATAATACATATGGGCTTGCTTTTAAGGAAGAAGCAAGAACAAAATTGAGAAGAAAAATAAAGAAAAGAGAGGAGAGAGGAGAGAGTTTGGTGGAGATGAGGAGAAAGAAGAAAGGAAAAACTAGGTTTTCATTTTTCTAAGCTTTCAAGAGGGATTTTGAAGTTTATTCAAGGAGGAAAAAAGAAGAGCAGGATGAGAGCTTCCATTCAAGCCAAGAAACTCTTCATTTGGTGAAGGATCAAGGTAAGAGTATGTTTGACTTGTTGGATTTTTAGAGAGCTTTTGGTTCATATAGCTTAAGAAATGTATGGGTTTAAGCTTTCTAAGATCAATTTTAGTGAATATGTATTGTGAGTTTCTCAATTGAAATGCCTATTAATTTGGGGATTTTGTGAATGTTGAAGAAAATCAAGAGAGGCAAGAGGAGCAAGAGTAGAGGCTTTTGAGCAAGGTTTTCAAGCAAGGAAATCAAGGTGGGTTTCATGTTTATAATTGGATAATGAGCCATTATGTTTTCTTTTTAACCAAGAGAATAAAATGATTTCTAAATTGCTTTATAATCGTGGCATTTGTTTCTTTTGAATGGTTTGCGGAATTGCTATATGTTTTGTTGTATGAAATTTTGATGATGAATTGTGAATTGCTACATGAAAGGGTTTTTTTTTCTCGAAAAATTGCATGTTCAAGAAAAATAAGTCTCCGAAATGTTGCCATTTGGGCAATCTGCTTTCAAATTCATGAATTACGTGTTATGTGGGTTTGTGGTGGTCCCCTAAGTTAAGTCACGTGCACGTTAACCTACCTGCTAGTGGCATGGAGCTCCTTCATGGACTCCCATAAGTTCACTGCTACTCAAAACCATTATGTGGGATTGCGTTAGTACGTTCTGTTCACGGTTACACATGACCATTAAATGGAAATATGTAGTACGTTCTCTTTTTGGATCCACTCGAACCATTCTTGATGTGCTTATGTGTTTATGATTTGTGAACAAGTTGAAGGATGCATGAATTGTGTTGTTTGTGATTTTGATTTCATGACAAGAATTTTGAGAAACGTGTGTTTTATGATTCAATAAGAATTTTCCATGATAAAGAACTTTTTGAATGGTTTTGCTCATTATTTGTTATAAACATGTTGCCCACAAGCTTTCGAGCTCACCCCCATTTCCGTCCCATCTTCAGGTGATGAGCAAGAGATCATGTGAAAGTGAATCAAGGCATAAATCCGAATTTGCATGTTTTGTTTTGTTTTGTGGTAATTTATGTAAAACAAAGCTGTAATTGCATTTTGCGCGATTATCATTCAAGTATCTTGTGTAATTTGGGGATTTTGCGAAATATTGTATTATGGCACGGAATGCCCATTGAAGTTTGTAAAACTCTTATTTATGATGTTAATGAAATATGGAATTGTGTATGGATTTGAAATATGAATTTATGTATGGATGGTGTTAAGTTGAAATTAGGTATGTTTGAATTCATTAACTTGTGATGATGAATCTTGAACATGAACTATTGTTATATATATAAAAGTGAGGCACTATGGAAAAAAAAGATAGGAATATTATGAATGATGAGAGGTTGTTGAACATGAAGAGTCAAATGAATTGAAGTTGAGGGTTTGATGAATTCCAATTGGTATTTGAATGGATAAGAATGATGTTGTAATACAGTAAGTGAAGTTGGGATGAATTTCAAGTTTTCAATAAGGGTAAATTTTGTGAACTAATTCAAGGGAAAAATTGGAATAATCTAGGTAGAACTGGTCAAAATTGTCTTCTTGGAAGTTGTATATGATCTTTCTAGCTTTCCAACGATATAAAGTTTGTAATTTTTGGATATCGAAATGGAAAGATATGATCGTTACAAGTTGTGATGTTGAATGGAATGTATGCACAGGACAACTATGGTGTATTGATGATAATGTGTAGTTTTGATGAACCAAATGAGTTGGGAATTGAGAATGTTGTGAGATAAATTTGGTGTTTGAGTTGTTATAAAGTGATTTGGCACCAGAAGAGTTGAATTTGGGGAGATATTGAGTGAATATGATGTTAGATTGGATGTAGGAAGCATTGGAGGGGCTTTGGAGGGGTTTGGGGAACTCCTATGTCCATTAGATGCACACCAATGTCCGTTTAATGGACCTTTTCAGGTAAAAAATGACCCCTAGTCTCACCAATGTAAACGGACCTTCTCGGGCCAATTTTGGCTCCCAACCCGTTAAACGGACATTCACGGGACAACATAAGGAAATTGCGATTTTTGACACTTTTTGAGGCAGAATATCACTTTTTGGTCTTCATGAAAGTTGTCGATCTAGAAGTCTTATTTCAAATAGTCTGAAAACAAACTCAATCTGACATCTATATTGAAAGTTATGGCAATCGCGCAAAGATAGGTACAAATTGATTGAAGGTATAAACATGTTCTATTCTGTCAGGTATAACTTCCTCATCCGACCTCCAAATGAAGTGATTCTTGAAGCAATGGATTCCTAACATCTTTACTATCTATCCATGAAAAATGGTATCTTTTGGAGTTGTTTTGAGAAAGTTTACATTAGAGTAAGTGAGAGGTCGGTTGGGAGAGCATGATTAGGGTATGAACACGCATTAGCTTTTTAAGTATATCTTGAGCTGTAGAACTCCGATTGAGATGATTCTTACTTCAAAACAAACTATAGACTTAGAGCTACAATTCTTTTGAAAAAGTCAAGTTAAAAGTTTGGCGATTGACTGGTGTGGGCACACCACCCTTGTGGAATAATGGATAATGACCCTACAGGGTAATAAGCTCATGGTTTATGTCTCCGGATGTTGGGCTCCAAAAATGGGGTCCAACAAGAAACCTCAACGGAGGCGTGCAGGTGTACGCTAGCAGTAACCACCACCTCGGTATGAGCCAGAGGAGGATGACTTTGAGGAGGAGGAGAAGTTTGAGGTACGCAGACTTAGGAAAGCTAAGAGAATTAAGCCATTTAACAGGAGAGATAGAGACTTTAAATCCATAAAGATGCAGATCCCATTCTTCAAAGGAAGGAATGATGCAGAGGCTTACTTGGAGTGGGAAAGGAAGGTGGACTTGGTTTTTAAGTACCACAATTTTTCTGAAGATAAAAAGGTAAAGCTAGCCATTGTTGAATTTACAGATTATGCACTAATATGGTGGGATCAGTTGGTGACGTCCAGGAGGAGAAATGGAGAGATGCCAATTATTACTTGGGACGATATGAAGGAATGCATGAGGAAGCGGTTTGTGCCTTCTTACTATTACAGGGAGATGCACCAAAAACTTCAGAGACTCACTTTAGGGTTTAAATCAGCGAAGGAGTACCACAAGGAGATAGAGGTTGCTATAATTTGAGCCAACATAGAGGAGGACTCAAAGGCTACAATGGCCAGATTTTTTAGTGGACCCAATAGGGAGATAACCAATGTTGTGGAGTTGCAGTGCTACTTAGAGATTGAGGACATGGTGAACATGGCCATGAAGGTGGAGAAACAAATCAAAGCTAGAGTGGCAACAAGGAGTGGGGCGAATTCTAGCCAATCATGGAGTTCAAAATGGCCCAAGAGAGAGGAGAAGTTGAAAGACAAGGGGCTGGACTTCAAAGCAACACCCAAAAGGCCAAAGTAGGGTTTGACCCTAAAGGTACACCTAACACTCAAGCTTCTTCTAGTAAGCATTCTAGCATTAAATATTTTAGGTATTTGGGTACTGGCCATATTGCATCTCAATGTCCAAATAAGATAGTCATGATTATGAGAGATAATGGGATGATTGATTCGGAGGATATTGGTAGTGAATCTGAGCTTGTTGTTGCTTATGATTTTGAGGAAGATAGTTGTTTTGAGAGAGCTATTACAGGGGAAGCACTAGTAGTTAGGAGGGTACTAAATGTTAGAACCAGAGATGAGGTTATAGATCAGAGAGAGAATCTTTTCCATATGAGGTGTTTAGTTGGTGGGAAAGTATGCAATTTGATCATTGATAGGGGTAGTTGCACTAATGCAGTTAGTTGGCCTATGGAACAAAAATTGGGTTTGACATGTAAGAAACATCCAAAGCCATACAATTTACAGTGGTTCAATGATAATGCTGGTGTAAAGGTGGCTAGGCAGGTTGTAGTGCCATTTTTAATAGGGAGATATGAGGATGAGGTGTTTTGTGATGTGGTACCAATGGAGGCTGGTCATATGTTAATTGGGAGACCTTGACAGTTTGATAAGAGGGTAGCACACGATAGGTATACCAATAGGTACTCCTTTAAGTTTAAGGGTAGGAATTTCATTCTACTGCCTTTATCACCTCATGAATTGTACCTGGACCAAATAAAAGTAAGTAAAAGTGAGGAGGGTTCGGGTAGTGAGAACAAAAAAAGTGAAGAGAGAAAAGAGGCTCAAAAGAAAAATGAGTTTGGCTCAATGGTGAGTGACTGCACAAGTGAGGAAAAGAAAGTGGGATGTGCAAGAGAGAAGAGCTCATAAAGAGAAAAGAAGAAAGAAAAGAAAGAGAGAAAAGTGAGCTTGTTTGCTAAAGGAAAAGACTTGAGGAAAGTAACCGGAGAGAAGAGAGCACTAGTAGTGGTGAGATACAGAGAGTGTTTAGTTTCTGACACTAACCCTTTTGATGCTTTGCCTAGTGTTTTTGCTTCTCTTTTGCAGGATTATTCAGATGTCTTTCATGAGGAGATGCCCAAGGGACTGCCACCCTTAAGAGGCATCGAGCACTAGATTGATTTTGTGCCCGGAGCTCAAATTCCAAACTGCCCAGCTTATAGAAGTAATCCTGAGGAGACAAAGGATCTTCAAAAGCAGGTGGATGAGTTACTAGAAAAGGGACATGTGAGGGAGAGCTTGAGCCCGTGTGTGGTGCCTGTGTTACTGGTGCCTAAGAAAGATGGAACCTAGAGGATGTGTGTGGACTGCAGAGCTATTAACAAAATCACTGTAAAGTATCACCACCCTATTCCTAGGTTAGATGATATGCTTGATGAATTACATGGTGCATGTATCTTTACAAAAATTGACTTAAAAAGTGGATACCACCAGATTAGAATGAAATCAGGAGATGAATGGAAAACTACTTTCAAAAATAAATATGGGTTGCATGAGTGGTTAGTTATGCCATTTGGTTTAACTAATGCACCCAACACTTTTATGAGGTTGGTGAATCATGTGTTGCGTGTATTTCTTGAAAATTAGTGGTTGTTTACTTTGATGACATTTTGATATATAACACTAATCTTGATGAGCATGTTATGCATGTGAGATGTGTTTTAGATGTATTGAGACAGGAGAAACTGTATGCGAACCTTAAGAAGTGTACTTGTTGCATTGATAGGCTTGTATTCTTGGGGTTTGTAGTCAGTTCTAGGGGAGTTCAGGTTGACGAGGAGAAGGTGAAGGCTATCCAGGAATGGCCGACGCCTAAGAGTGCTAGTGAGGTGAGGAGTTTTCATGGACTTGCTAGTTTCTATAGGAGGTTTGTGAAAGATTTCTCTACCATTGCTGCTCTTTTGACTGAAATAGTCAAGAAGGAGAAAGGGTTTACGTGGGGTGAGGAACAAGAGTATGCATTTAATTTGTTGAAAGCCAAATTGTGTTATGCTCCTATTCTGTATTTACCTGACTTTGAGAAAGCTTTTGAGGTTGAATATGATGCTTCTAGTATTGGTATAGGTGTTGTGCTTTTGTAGGAAAACAAACTAGTAACTTATTTTAGTGAAAAACTGAGTGGTGCACAACTCAACTATCCGACCTATGACAAGGAGCTTTATGCTGTGGTGAGAGCATTGGAGGTGTGGCAACATTACCTTCAACTCAGAGAGTTTGCCATTCGGACGGATCATGAGTCCCTAAAGCATTTGAAGGGACAGGGCAAGCTGAGCAAGAGACATGCTACTTGGGTGGAGTTTCTGGAGACATTTCCATATGTGCTACATAAGCAAGGGAAGGAAAATGTGGTAGCTAATGCTTTATCTAGGAGGTATTCCTTAATTTCTACTTTTAGTTCTAAATTATTAGGATTTGAGCAGTTTAAGGACATGTATGCTTCTGATGATGATTTTGCTAATGTGTATGTTGCTTGTGAGCATGTTACATTCCATAAATTTTATAGACATGATGGATATTTGTATCGTGGTAATCATTTGTGTGTACCTAATTGTTCTTTACGTGCTTTGTTTGTGCACGAGGCCCATAGTGGTGGATTGATGGGTCATTTTAGGGTTGCAAAGACACTGAACATTTTGTATGAACATTTCTATTGGCCTGGCATGTGTAGATAGGCAAAATCTATTGTTAAACCCCATGGATTGTATACCCTTTTACCTGTACCTACTGAACCTTGAGTTGATATTTCTATGGATTTTGTTTTAAGATTGCCTAGAATAAAGAAAGGTATGATAACATCTTTGTTGTTGTTGATCGATTTAGTAAGATGACACATTTCATTGCATGTCATAAGACTGATGATGCTGAGCATGTTGCTGATTTATTCTTTAGGGATATTGTTAGAATGCATGGTATTCCTAGGTTTATTGTTTCGGATAGAGATGTTAAATTTTTGAGCCATTTTTGGCATGTTCAGTGGGAAAAGTTGGGTACTAAATTGTTTTATTCTACTACTTGTCATCCACAGACAGATGGATAGACTGAGGTTGTTAATAGAACCTTAGGTACCTTGTTGCATGCTGTAGTTGGTAAAAATTTAAAAACTTGGGGTGATTGTTTGCCATTTATTGAGTTTGCATATAATAGATGTGTGCATTCTACCACATGATATTCACTTTTTGAGCTTGTATATGGTTTTAATCCTCTGACTGTCTTGGATTTGGTGTCTTTACCCTTGTATGAGTTGTTTAGTATAGATGGCAAGAGGAAAGTCAAGATAGTTAGGAACTTGCATGCGAAGGCGAGACATCATATTGAGCATAGAAACAGGGTGTATGCAAAGCAAGCCAACAAGGGGCGAAAGTTAGTGACTTTTCAACCTGGTGATTGGGTTTGGGTGCATCTGAGGAAGGAACGGTTTCCTGCCCAAAGGAAGTCCAAGTTAGATCCTAGGGGTGATGGTCCATTTTAGGTGTTGGAACGGATCAATGACAATGCCTACAAGATTGATCTGCCAGGTGAGTACAATGTTTCTCCTACCTTTAATGTTGCTGACCTTTCTCCTTTTGATATGGATTCAGATTTAAGGATGAATCTTCTTGAGGAAGGAGGGACTGATGTGAGCAAGAGTAAGGATCACCATGGAGATGGCGTGCGTGACGGAGGCGAGTTTGTCATTCCAGCTGGACCTATGTCCAGAGCTAGGACCGAAAGACTCAAGGAGGCTCTCTATGATCATGTGGGCCAATTTGTGGAGAGGATGGAGTGCACCAAGCCTATTGGAGGAGAGCTATCTGAATCACAACTCAAATTGATTCATTTATCTCAAATCCTTAGATTAGACTCACTTGGGACTTGAAGACCATTGTATTGGGTTGCACATCTCACTTAAGCCCAAGAGGAGAGACGCGCCTATGATCAAACTTGGGAGAGTGTTTGGCCCAGTGTATTGAATACCGTTTCGTACCGGCTGACGCGTCTGATCAAACTTGGGAGAGTGTTTGGCCCAGTGTACTGAACACCGTTTCGTATCGGCTGGTACCGGCCGGTACGTACCGTTCCGGCCGAAAACCAGTACCGGTACGGGTATAAAGGTACTGGTAAAAAATACCGATCGGTACCGGCCAATTTCGTCAGTACCGGCCGCTATTCAAAATATCAGTCAAATACCGGCCGGTACCGGAAATTTTAAAAAATTTTTTTGCAAAATTTTCAAAAATTTTCAAAATTTCCCTCCCTCTTCTCCTTCCCCCCCTTGTTTTCAAAAATTTTAAAATAATAATAAATATTTTATTACTAATAATAATTATCAATTAAATAAAACTTAAAAATAAATTATTTTTAT
>JAOSBM010000205.1:20538604-20553350 GCA_027568955.1 Erythroxylum tenue
AGCCACACAAACCCTCTTCCAAAGCCTCTTCCAATGTCTTTACACTCATTCAATCAACATATTATGCTCTTTGAGCTTACTCATACTAACTTTTAGAGTTCCTACCCTCAGTAGGGGAACGGGATGTTACAGCCATAGCTCGAACCTGAGATCTCAGGGATTTGGTCGCTCAAGTGGTAAGAGGCGTCCACCAAGAGTGGACCAAATTCCTGAGGTCTCAGGTTTGAGATGTGGCACAACCATACAAAATAACTGAGCACCAAAGGGGACAATACCTGGCCGGTGAGGGTCCCGGCCCAAACCATGTTGAATGAAATGTTGTGTTTTGATCAAGTAATCCTCTTATGCTATGTGTTTTGCCTCTGCTTCTGATGTGATTCGCGTGAATCTCACATGAGTGACTTAGACTTAGCTCAAGTCTTCAGATAGCCCATTCGAACATTCGAGAGCTCTCCCTTTCTTTTCTTGTTAAGCTTCAGATACTCCTCTTATTTCTTCTTCGATTACTCATCTATATCCTTGCTCTGAAGTGATTATGAGAGGGTTTATGAAGAATCTGGTGGGTTTCTTCACAAATTTGTTAAAAAATAAAGTTAAGAAGTAAAATGTTGCAAGCATCAAAGTTTAAGGACCTTAAATGACTATTTTCCTTTTCTAAAATAAATTTTATTTTACCAAAAACAAAAGCAATTAAAAATTAAATTATAAGAATATGTTAATAGGATTTAAATAATTTTTATCTTATTTTGTTCGATTTGAAACCTAAATAAAAATTAAAGTCTAAGTTTCGAAACTGCGAAAATTAAACTCAAAGTTGAAGTTTCAAAACTACATCAAATCAAAATCTAAAAGTATTCAAGGTTTATCAAAATTAGATAAGCGAGGCAACTGAATCTCTTCAATCTTCACACTCAATTTTAAGGAATAAAATAAATTAACGAATTTAATAAATTTTGTAGTAGTCACTCCTTATATTGAGTAATTATAATTTGTTTTCATTTTCATTTATAAATAAAATTGACAAAATATAACTTTTAGGTAAACAACAATTTCTTTTTTTATCTCTTTCTTCCTTTAAAAAAAAAATTCAAATGCAGTCCTAATGTCATAGGAGCATAGACTGGGAGAGAAGGGTACAAAGTGGGAAGTAGTGCATTGTAGGTATGCTAGTGACTGCCTTGACTAAGCACCATAAAAGGAAAAAGGTTGGGGTGTCTAAGCTGTCTGAAATACTTTGAACTGAGCAAAAATCTCTGATGCTGTTTAAGGAAATGCCATCATGCCATTTCACACCCAAACACTGTCGGGAACATGCAAACCGTCAGATATCGGGAAAAGTATCCTATGGACTTCCCTTCTTCTCCTTGTACTCCACTCCTGTATCATACAAATGAAATCTCCCTCTCGCTATTTACCTCATCATATCATGGGTATAGTATTACCAGTACTTAGTCTAGTATCAGCATCTGTAATTGAACACACAACATGAATGATGGAGATTGCTCACTCGTACCTGTCTCCACCTTTGTTTCTAATGTTACGTTTCACTCTTCCAACATTTTGTTCTTCATCATTATTGTACTGACTGTCAATGGGTTTCTATAGTTATGCAAATTCAGATCTTTGCATATCTCTTATCCTTTTTCTGGTTGCATAATTAATTGGGAAAACTCCAAACAAGTTTTTTACTTTTCGCTATTCAGAATCATACTGGACCCACCGATACCAAAATTTACATAATTATTCTTCGTACGAATTTAATCTCCATGAAAATGGAATCGCGCCTCTTTTATCACAAGCATTTGACAAATCTTAATTTTGTACATTTAGAGACATAAGCAGCTTAATATTATTGCACTATAACAATTTTTGCTTAAGTGCCACAATTAATTAATTGCTCCCCCTCAAATTTTATAAAGTAAATTTCAATTTGTGATCAATTTTGAAGTACTAAACAATCAATTATTATTAGTGTATATATCGGAGACTATAAATATTGATAATATAATTAAAGTTTTGCAAATTGAGAAATATTCCTACAATTCCCTGATCGACGGGTTAATCCTTAAACCTTACCATCTTCTTAATTATTGCCTAGTATTGGACTAATAATCCTCGTGGAACGATTTGCAAAAGGGTTTTATTTGGTCTCTGTAGTCAAATATGAAGGAAAACGTTGGTTGGATAATTCGTTTTCCATGCTAAATTCAGCCTCAGAGCAATTGGTAAAAGGTGAGAACAAATGCTTGTTTGGGTTGGAGGCCATGACTTCTGCACATATATATTTACACACTCATGAAGTATGTATTGGAACTTGGTTCCAACAATTACAATAACACGCCATCATGATAGGAATAATGCATGACATTTGGCTGAATATGTGGAAAAGGACTTGCGAAAAAGTTAGACAAGTCAATTTTATTCATCTTGTATGGCTATATGTCCCAGAACTCCAAACAAAAATAAGGCCTCCTTTTTCTTGAACGTAACATAATCAGTGCAAAGCATTTCATGTATTCAGCCGATACAGCTTTTTAAAAAACCTTTTAGACCATCAGTTGATCATAATTCCATTTTTCGTAAATAATTAATCATATATCATTATAGCATGCATATCTTGACAATATTCAGCAAACAAAGTTTTTATAAATGAATACCATTGAGGTCTTCTAAAATTTATCAATTGAAATAAATACATATGTATTCACTAATTAAAATTAAATCAAGTCAATATTATGAAATTTATTTTATAATTCAATTAATTTATTGAGGTTTTACATAATAAAAGTTCCTAGTGGTAGTGGGTGATGCACACAGTATATATAGAGGGGACTTTTAATGGAATTGTGTATCAAAACAAGTACAAAAATAAACTGACATTTTTTGTTTTTAATTTATAATGATTGACGAAGCTGCATACCTCAATAGAAGTGTCATTGCTCCACGTGCAACCATACGTACAAGTCATCTAGAGATTGAATCTATTGGAAAAGAGATTGATATGCAAGTTTATGACTTTCTTATCAAAATATAACAAAATCCCACTTCCCATATTATAATCACTAATTCCCAAGCCCTTGGTAAGTATATATGCAACCAACTTTGCGATTGTAGATAGAATTATACTCTTTTAGTAGGTAGGAACTTGTGAGTCTAGGAAGATCATGAAGAGTTACATGTTGTTTTACTTGAATTTATCTTCCTGCTTCCAAGCTTAATACATATAGGCCTCTCTCTCGCAACAGATGAGTAGGCGTAAAGGATTCCATCCACTTAACTAAGCAATTCTTCTTGGATTAATAATATAAACTGCTTATGTTGTTAAGTAACAGAACCTAACATGAAACGGGAACCAATAATAGTATTAACTAGAGTGACAAAAGAAACAAATGAAAAATGTACGTTTCTTTTTGAGCATAGGATAGTAGGCACATAAACTCTTTCTCTCTCTCTTCACTGCATAGACTTCATGATTGTATACATCGAGCATAAGCACAGCAGAATATTACATTACAAAGATAGAGAAATTACGTGGTTACAGAGTAAACATTCGTAAATAACATCCGTTCCAAACCATAAGTGGAACCTGGAAGTTCAACAGAATACCCAGATACTAAATGTTAAATAATCCAGCTTAAAAACGAATACAAACATCAGCCGTCAGCCAACATGTTCTGGCTGCTCTTTAGAAGGCAGCGAAACTAATCCAACTAGTTAGAGGATCCCAATCGAAGTTCCAAATCCAGATCCTCCTTTGAGCCATTAAGAAGACCAATCTCCAAATCTAGCATAACAACGTCAGCTTTTCTCATCAACTTATGACCATCCTGGCCCAAAATTGATTTTCGGGTTGCCACTTTTGTTAAACCTGAGGTTTTAGAGTTTGCGGTTAATTTCGGAGGCTCAATTTGAGAACAGTCAGCATCCCATTTCTTGTTCTCACTACAAGAAGCGAAGGATGAAGATAAAGTAGAAAGAGGAGAAGAAACCAAGGAAGTCAATGTGCAAGTGCATGGAGATGGAGGAGAGTAGTTAGGGTTAGGTTTAGGGCCAAGGTTGAGGTTAAGACTACGGAAATGACCGTCCCTTGGAGGTGACTGCCTAAGCCTGGCTCTGTCTCTCCGATGAACATTCATGTGACCACCAAGAGCCTGAGCAGATCTAAACTCCCTTTTGCAGAAGCTACATGTGTATGATCTTGGAGGCCATGAAAACCCACCAAGATAATCTTCCGCATGGCTTTGACCTTTATAGTTCCATGAATCTTTAAGCTTATACTTGGCATCACTGCTGCTATTACTGATCTTGTTGTTGCTGGCTCTACCTCCAATACTATGATCTTTGAAGCTGTTACTCAAACTTTTTCTCTCCATGTGCACTTTTCTGATATAGTCAGACCTATAGTAAGATCAAAATGCAGAACAGTAGCTGCTAGCTCAAATGATATCAGTTCAAAAAGAAACCAAAGAAATGTTATGATGTAGAATTTCTAAAGCTAATGAGAGAGATATATACGTGAGCAGAGACGTGTGTGGTTATGATTTAGGAACTTGGTTTTGGGTCTTAAAATTGAGGAGGGCTAATAAAATTGAAGGAAAACTCATCAAAATCTGAACCAGAAGCTAGAAGTCCCATTGAAGGTTATCAAATGGAAATGCCCCAGATATGTCTTGGTCACAACTCATGGCTATATAAGGGAACCCTCTGAATGCCAGATTATACCTTTTTGCCAAATCTAGCTCAGATCTAGTGGATGTTTTTAACTTGTCTTTAAATTGTACCCAAGTACTTTCACGCTTGTGCAAGGTCTTTTTAGTGAAACTAAAGAGTCATATATGTACATAACACAGCTCAATCAGTTTGACCAGCTGTGAAGATATAATTGGTTCAAACTGCATGATGGTAATTAGAGCTTAGAGAAAGTACTTATTTCTCTAGGAACCAAGATGGTCTCGATACTATTAAATCACCTCTCATATGAGCTCAGGTGCTTTCATTACCACCAAGAAGTGTACATCAACTTTGGGAAGAATTAAGACTGTACCAAAACACTAAACTTGAAAGTTGAAATACTAATTAACCTTACCATCTGATCCTAGCTGGCCGCTCGACAAAACGTACTTGAAATACGGTCATTCAATGCTTGCACCCGTGCACCGGCTCCACATCCTTCAAATATTTTAGATATTGTAATGGATCTCAGATCTGAAACCCTTTAACAAGGATGGATGAATAGTTTTAAGTTCTTTCCTTAGTACATGAGCCATATTAAATTCAATGACCGCTTGCAGATAATTTTTACGGTTATTGCACATTAACATAAGATTTGGATGATATGGAAATTAAAAAATTGATAGTGTATTTGCAAAAAGTTCCATGTAAATGATACGTAAATGCACGTTTTCATATAATGAAGGTTTTTCGCTACACAAAAAGAAAAGTTGCACCAAATTAACAGACGCACCAGAGAAGGTGTTTAATTCTACCAGGATAAACTTTTGGTTAGCAAGAAGTAACTCAATTTTCAACCAATTAGTGGCTTGGTGCAAGGTAAATGAAAATTGTCATCAGAGAGCAATTTGTATTTTCCATCTAGCCTGTAAACGTTCGTTGTCCAACTTTAGTATAATAATTAGCTAAAAACGTTAATAAGCAGATATTGCCATGCATGTGAGCGTGTGTGTGTGTGTTCCAATTTGGAGACCAATTCCTAGTCAATAAAATTCCAAAACTAGCTTAATCGGGATCTACCAAAGGCAGGATGACTTATGAACGAAATAAACCTTAAAGTCTTGTTTGGGAACTAGTAACGAAGGAATCAAAATAAAAAATAAAAAAAGTGAATAAAAATTGAGAATAATAAAATTACTGATTATACATATTTAGTATATATGCAAGCACTAAAAATATTATTATAAAAGTTAATAGTTATACTATTGTTTAGTTTCGAATATCAAGAATGATAATGAAATTTTTTACTTATATTTAATTATTACGTGACTAATTTTGTAAATAATTAATTAAAATTTTAATGATTTATAAAATTATAAATAATTTTTATAGAATAAAAACATCAATAAAATAAAATAATTATTAAAGAAATTAATGTAAAAGATAATTTTGATAATAACATTCTAATAAGAATCAATATCTTGACAACAAATTGATAATAGTATAATAATATATTTATCTTTTATTCCCGGTTTGTTATTTCAGTGTATACTTAATTACACTCCCCCTTTAAGGATAGAAGTTTTGGAATATTTAATATTCATTCTAATTTTGTCATTCTCTATCTTATCTATTACTAGTAATCAAATAACTAAAATTTAGGAACGTAGGTTGCACCACCTCTTCATTAGTCGTTACCCCTAGATTATAAACTTACTAAATTATATAAGTCATGCACTCCGCCAAATTGATTTGTTATCATTTTCCCGTAGTGACTTCTCGATATGCAAAGTCGATGCCTTTGAAAGACTAAACAAAGTGACTATTTGGTTATTCGTTCGTTTGGGGCAATAGTAAAAAACAGTAGCTGTAGTTGCTCTACTGCACTGGAAGACAGTTTCGTATCATCTTTTATTTAGAAAAAGCTTTGATGTTTTACACAAACATATTATTTCAAAGGGCAGGATATCGCAGCGCACCCAGATTTGCTTACCATTTTCAAGTGAAATGGAAGAGAAAGCTTTGGTCAGAGAACCCACACAGACAAAAGATCCTGCCACATATAACTTAGATTTGTTGAAAGACTAGTGGCCAATGGGGTGAGCTCTTGCTATGCTATATATAGTTATCATTTTATAAGGGTTCTCTAGTCGAAATTGCAGTGTTTACCTACAGTATAACAACTTGCCGTCTCTCATACTCATATAATTTAAGATGTTTACCCCCATTAAAGCTTATTAAAACCTGAGCTAGTTAGCTGTTTGCAAATGGGAAGCGAAGAGGATAAATAACTAAGAATAGCAACATCATAATGAAGCCAGTGAGGGTTTGGTTAGTTTAATTCTATTGACGTTGACAAGGAATCAAATTTTCCCATTTGATTGCTGTCCCGTCAACTTTGAACATTGGTTTCTTCCAGCTGAGAAAACATTCAATCAAACACATGCTTTCTTCATTGAATCTGATATTTGTATTTTTTAATGATTATTTGCCTTGACATGGTGATTTATTCCTTGGTGAATGCTTGATGTATGTGAATAGGCTTCCTTGAACTAAATAAAAACATCACATAACAGATCAGTATATAATCCTTGACAATTTATGTAATAATTATTAATTCTATTTTCGGATTTCTTGGTCTACTACTTCCATCAACTTTATAAATTTGTAAAAAACAAAAAGAGTTCAATTTCCAACTTTTAAAGTACATGCTTTAAAATTATTTATTCAAAGGTATTACACTATAAGCTCAATATTACAATATTTAATTACTTCGTTTATTTTTCAGTACAAAATAAATTTAATTATTATTTATTAATAATGTAATTATGGGATATTAAAAAATAATATATTATTTATTAATTTCCTAGTGATTATTAGGAACAAGTAAAAACTGAAACTAGCTACTAATTGTTTATTATAATAAAAAATGTGAGTTATTAATAAAATAATAACTACTTATCCATTAATATTTATAACAAGAATTACATAATATATAAATTTTCAATCAGTTCATAATTTTTTTTAAAAAATAGTAAATTAAATGATTATTTATCATAATAAAATATTTATTTATTAATGTAAATTAAAATTATTATCATTTATAATCAAAAATGAAATAAAGTAACCTATTATTCGTTATTGATAATGATTTTCGTTATATAAATTAATAAAACTCGTAAGGAATTTGTAATCTCATATACTTTATATTAAATTAATAAAATTATTATTCAATAATAACTAGGAATTAATCACGTGCTATATACAATGAATGAAATTTCACAAAACAACGTTAGGTCATTGAATAAATTTTTTTTAAAAGATCACGAAACAAAAAAAAATACAAAAAGAAATAGTACTCAAAAGGGTGCAGTATTGAGAAACTGGGTTAAGATCTGATCCCGACTGCAGTAAAATAATCACAAAATCTTTTTTTGTGACTTTTAATTTTTCGGAAACTAAGATTTATTTAATTCTATAAAATGATTAGCACGAATTATAATAAAATGAAAACTTAATTCGTATCTTACTTCGAAACTTGATCTTTCTCTTGTTGTATCCCACAAACTGTTTCTGAAATTGACCCGTCTCAACCACCATAGCTACACAATTGTCTGGCCTCTGACCGTATCCGCAGAACAGGTTGAGAGAACACTGTAACTTTTACATAGGGGGTTAAGTATATGAAGTACTAGCTTCGTAGAGGCTTAAGCTTATTTATAATAAATTTTGGACATTTTAGTAATTTAATTGAAATTAAATTCTAATTTCAATTAAATTTTAATTAGAATTACAAATAATTCTAATTAAATTCCAATTATGCCCATATAAGATTCAACATCTCATATTGATCCTTACTTATTAAATATCTCATATTTAATCATAAAGTTTCTCAAACTTTACAATCAAATCCAACTTGATTAAATTAACTTTGCTCTCTTCAACCCATTCTATATGTGAGACTCATTAGGTTCCCAAATATGTTGGCAATGATTATAAAATCTAATTTTAATTCATAATTAAAATTAGATAAATTAAAACTCCTTTTAATTTATCTTTAATTCTCCAATTAAACAATTTATAATCATAGATCAAGATTGGTGTCTAGCAACGCATCATGACCACCCAAATATTTAAGAATGTCAAAGTGATTTTGACTAACCTTTCCGTGCATAATTTTTCCATATAATTTAATCATTTTATCATACAATGTTTCGATTAGACATAGAGCATGAAATCAATATGTCTACTCTATTTTGAGTCTAATCATATTAGTTCTCTGCCATTAGCTACCGATTTAATTAATAACATTTGTAAACTATTTACAAAACATCATTTCACCTTGACCAATGATTTCTTGAATCAATACTAATCGAGAATAACGAAACATTCTCCCTAATTACTTTGGGGTGATGAATCATATCTTGATCACTCAACTATCTTCATATAGTTCATGCTACATCCAATGACTACCGATTAAACGACCTATGATTAAATAGATCATAAGTAGTATCAAAACATAACAATCTCCATACAAGATAACTTTGATGACCTCAAGTCAAATGATCAGTTATATAATCATTACAATAAGAATTTCATAGACATACAGGTAATGTTTCAAATAGATTTCTCATATCGGGTTTGTTCAGTGAACTTGCTCTCTAGCAAACACTCACATGTTTGTTTAAATATCTCTATACTTGAACCTATGAGATCGACTACTTCCTTTATAAGAAAAAACAAAACGTGTGCTAATCTTTTTACGTTTTATTAATGTCCAATCTTAATACAACAATGACTAGGAACATTTAGGAATAATACATAAATGCAATATGAATCTCATTATTATAATTTCATTATAATTTCATTTGCAATGTACAATTATCCCATGGATTTTATCATATGCATCTAAACATGTACAAGATAAATAATGCATTTAAATATTTTGTCACTAAACTACAACCAAAGCAGTTGACTGTAGGACATAAATCAACATGCAGATCTATTTCAAATAAAATATGTTCCATTAAATATATATTTTGATTTAGATATTTAAAATAATAATGATAAAGTTTCAAAATCTATGAATAAGATCACTAAATCAATAAAGCCTATCCCAAACAATACCTAAAAAGCAAGGTCCATAACTAGTAAGAAAGAATTAAATTGTGAATTGTAAAAATACATATAAAAATGGAGAGGAAGAATGGAGTTGCGAAAACGATGCCAAACTAAACATTTTTCTCCTAGTAAAAGCTAGCCATGATTTTAAATAACGTTGGCAATGGAGGTTTATCATATCAATGTTATTTAATGGGTTGTTTAAACTCTAGTCAATTTTATAAAGCTTGTGACAACTTTTCCCAAATAATAGGGATTAATAATTCAAATTTCATCATCAAATTAAGATTATTGTTTAGCAAGTTTTATATCTAATAAAACATACAAAATATGCAAGTATACAAATCATAAACTTATAGTATCAAAAGATATCGATCCCACGAGGAAATAGCTAAAAATTGAACATAAAATTGTCTAATGTAATAAGATATGATTTAAGTGAAATAATAGCAGAAAATTAAAACAATTAAACATAATCAATCAAATAATAAATATCAAGTGAGTTTCCGTAATTATTTAATGACGAATGCATAGGATTTATTCTTTATTTTTTTTTCCCTTAACGATTATTGATCCGATTATGTGTTGATCCTAGATTTTCTAAGAGGTTGATTACTGTCTCTTAAGGCCTAACCAATTAACCCTAATTGAATAAGAAAATTCTAAATTTTGTAATCTCTCGATTCACAAAATACTCCTAACGTTTCAACTAGATTTGCAGCTATCAATTGAATAATCCAGTTCACATACAAAATCGCTCTTTAAATGATAGTTGATTTGTTAATCGCGTGACTTATTAAACTACCAACTCTCATTGCACAATTTAATCATATTACTTTTGACTCACTTTCTTGATTTATTGTCAAAGTATGAACATGCACAATTACACACAACACTAGAATTTTGTATTGAATAAAAAAAATCAAAGTCACAAAATAACTACGGAATATACCTTAATATGGAAATTAGAAAATCTTGAATGTAATAAAAATATGAAAAATCAGTTTACACATCAAGTATGATGAAAATAACAAAGTAGAAACAAAGAAAAATTCTATTTGAAGCTTGATCTAGAAAACTAGAAATCTAGACATTCTTCTCAATCTTCCTTATTTGATCCACTTTTGTAATATGGCGACTGCGTTTTTTAGGCTTCTTAATGTTCTTAAATAGTCCCTTAGGGTCTTGGGGGTATAACTAGGTTTCTTTTTTCCTTTTTATTGGTCCCAAAAAATACCCCAAGCCCTAAAATAGATGAAAAAGTAATGTCTGTGAAGCCTCTGTCACGATCATGACATTGGAGTCACGGAGTCACATCATGACTTTGTAAAAATTCTCTTTGTCATGACCGTGACTCTGGGTAATTCTCTTATATCGTGATTGTGATCATAACATGGGAGTCATGATCGTGACCTTGCTCATGTAGCTCCATGCACGTCCAACTCTTTTTTTTCGCTTATCTAATATCCAACACTAATAAACACATCAAACATAAAATTAAGATTGAAAATATGCTCTAAATCATACAAACACTTAGAATATAAATAAACACTCACATTAACACAATTTTAAGCCTATACATGGAACAATCATTTAATAAACACACTAAAACACTTATCAGAACATAGTATAAACTACACCTATCAACATCCCCATACTTAACCTTTTGCTTGTCCTCAAGCAAAAAAAAAAAACTCAACAAACCAAACAGAAACACATGGATTTATGCATCATGCAATAATGAGACAATGACATCTAACTTTATGGAATCAATTTAACCACAAACATCAATCATTCAAGTTGTGTCCGCATACTAATCTATGCATTTCATGATTAAGCACTTTGAATTGAATATACATATTAATAAAAACCTTAACATCATATTCATTAACCTATACACTACAGTAGAAGTGGATTTTGGCAACGAATATTTTCGTCGCTAAAAGCGAACAATTCATCGCCAAAATTTTTTTGCGACGACAAAAATTTGTTGCACGATTCACAAAATCACAGTAGCAAAATATTATCGGTGATTTTTTACAATATTATCACAAATCATATCTCACTCCAATCTTAGATATGTCACGAAAAGTGATAGGCGAAGAGGACAAAAAACGTCCTGAAAGATAATTCTGGACACTTTCTTTTTGTGGTGAAAAGTTATTAGCTGCATTACCGTATTTATAGGTAATAATATTTTGTGACCTTTGTGTTTCGTAGAAAATTAGATTTTCCAAAGATTTTTTGAACGTAGGTAAAAGTTATTCTTGACGATTTCTGGAACATAGCTAAAAAGTTTTGGTGATGATTTTAGGATCGTAGCCAAATATTTAGCTACATTTTTATTTAATTTTTAATTTTAATAATTTTAAAAAATTATTATTAACATTTTTAGGAATGTAGCTAAAAAGTTTTGGTGACGATTTTTGATATTTGACAAAACAATCCTATTAATAATTTTTTCATATAATTACAATTAATGGTAAGATTTTTAATCCATCATATTTTTATAATATTTAGAATTTTTGATTTATAATTAATTAAAAGAAAATGAAAATAAAATAATTAAATTAGAGGCATTTTTATATAAAAATAAAATGTTATTAAATGTTATTTACAAATGTTAACAAGAAACCTTATGTACAAACTAAGACTCGTGCTCATCGTCACTACTACTTACATAATTTGGGCCAAACATTTGTTTGACCATCTTTCAAGTTTGACCAACTTTCGTTTAGTACGATCTAACTTTTGCTCACTGTGTTCTAACTTTTCTTCATTACATTGTAACTGAGTCGTAAGTGACCAATTCTCCTCGTGAAACGTCGTTACATATGTTGGTCATGATGATGATGAACCAATTGACTTAGTGTCATACCCAAGACCTTTGACGTACCCCGATCTTATACCAAAGATGTTGTTGCAAATCTCATCTACGATTGGCTCATTTTTGTCAGACAATATTATTAGTTAGTAATACATAAATAAATAAGTATAAAATTAAACAAAATTTTATACTTACATAATTATTCTACGGTTCTTCAGAAGTCTAGCCTTCATCTTCCTTGTAGTGTGTGATTTTGTAGAGTGTGATCTATGTAGTTCTTTTTGACTCTGGTTTATGAAAAAAAAACAATTGAAACACAATAAATAATATTATATTTACTGATATACTTATAAACAAAGAACTTACAAATTCATTTCGTACGTATGGAGCCTTGGTTGTGAGGAGTTTTCATTTTTCCTCTATTATCCTTGACTTTCTCACACTTTTCCTAAATAAAGAAACAAAATACTCATTAAATTGTGTAACAAGATTAATTAAAGCAAATGTGAAGAGAAAGAAGACAAACCTTAACGTTGGTAAAGGAACAATAATCACACATTTGGCTCTAATTTTTTGGAGTCAACCATCAGAGAACATGTCTCCTTGCCTCCTCATCTGAAGGAAAAGATTTGTAGTATTTATTTGCTCAATAAAGATGATCCTTGACCTTTTGTTTCAATAATGAATTCAATAGCTTGACACTTTAGAGTTCTCGATATCGACGATATTGAACTTCTTTTGTGAACAACAAGTAAAAGCGAAATTAGTCTTTAAATAAGTAAAAAAATGCATATAATTAAATAGATTGAAAATTTTTCAAGCTTTGACCAAAGAATTAAGTAGCAAGTTGTCTTCCTTCAACTGTTTGGTATGTTGAAAGCAAGGCAATTTAGTCCCTACAGCGACCCCTAACTCATTGGATAATTTTGCTGATTAGATCTTGTCAATAGAACAACCTTGATAGGTGTCAAATATGTATGGAAAACTTGCTGTTCATTGTAACATTCATGCGTTGTAACTCAAAACCTTTAGTGATATCGCTACCTCTTTTTCTGTTGTCAGTATTGGAACCTGACAAAAAAATAATGATAACACAAAACACACTAAACATGTAAAGATATATTTAAGGATAATTGTAATTATAGTTTGTAAAGATTCACAAACTTGAAGATCCCTCAACACTAGTTGAGGTAGATAGAGATTGTTGCTGACTGGCTTTATTGACAGATGAAGTCGGCTGTTATTATTGGGATAGGTCATATTGATCTGGTTGTTGTGGGGGAGGAACATCTTCGCTAGTTGCCACCTTCTTTTCCTTATTTTTTCCAGGTGCCATTATATTGAATATCTATAATGATTTCTCGATGATTTTCTAATAAAATTTTTTATTAAATTATTTCTCTATGATCTTCCAATATAAAATAAAACTAATTAGAATACCAACATAAAGAGCTTGTCAATTTTTTCCTTAATCATTTCGAAACATTTGAAAAAACATTAACAAATCATAATTAAAGATGATTGGAACCGATGGCAACTTTAAGCTTTTTTTTTCTTTTAGTTACCCTTTGTTCTTATTACTTGTTTCTTTTTCTACTAATCTTTTGTAATGACTCCTAAAGGCTTCTAGGCTATGAATTTGTTACTATTTTGTTTTAGTTCCTACTATAGAAATGAATTATTCATTTTTTTTAAAAAGAAGATGATTAGGTCTTTTAAATAACATTAGAAACATTTTTAAGTGTTCCGTTCATTATTTGTTAAAAGAAACAATGTATAATTTCAAAACTTTACAAGTCTTGACTTTTCTTTGTCTATAAATATCACATCTGACAAATATATATAAAATTTGAATCATATTTCAGAAATTAGCATTATTATAGTTGTAGTTTCTTTCAAGAAGGAATTTGTTACATCTATTTGTACTATTGTTATCGACTCTTTACAAATTTGATTACATGCTTATAGAAAGAAAGTTAATAAGAAAGTAAGCATTCAATTATTGAGTGATGTGCATTTCATACAAATGAGGCATGTTTGCTTCAATCAACTGAAGTGAATCACAAATTAATACGATACTTTATGATGATAACTAGATACACAAGAAGGGGGGGTTGAATTGTGATA
>JAOSBM010000205.1:20599723-20611147 GCA_027568955.1 Erythroxylum tenue
CGGAGAAAGCCAATGAATGCATGTACAATCAAATAATTGTGCAAAATGTGCATGTCACAAATAATAATGCAAGATATCCAAAATCCTAATCTCTCACATATTTTCACAATTTACAATTCTAGCCCTAACATGGATAACGGGATGCTACATTAGGTGGAACCAACAAATTAAATTGAGTAAAGTTGTTTTATTGTAAATATTTATGAATGTGATAGTTAGGATAGTTGTATTTGTATAGAATATTTTTATGACTAACAAACATCACTTTTGAACTAATGAGAATTTTGGTAATTATTAATATAATTGCAGAACAATTTGGATAATTGTAGTTTAAGAATTATCGGAGTGTTACAATAGGTATATTTTTATTACTGATAATAATTACATATTAGATAAAACTTAAAAAAATAATTTAATTAATTAAATTTATTTTAATCTCTTATATAATAATTAATGATAAATTATTGATAAAAATTATTTTTCTTATTAGTAAATTAAATTAAATTTATTAATAATTATTAAAATAATTTTAATTAATTAATTAATTACAAAAATTAAATAAATTATTCACAATTCTTATTAATAATTAATTTTAATTAATTACCTACAAAATATAGAATTAAATTATTCATAATTCTTCATAATAATTAATATATTAAATAATTAAATAATATATATTCAGTTGCTAATAAATTAAATTATTAAGAAACAGTTTTTGTAATTTTCATCAATTTTGAAAATCAGTAGAAACTAAAATAAGAAAAAAAAAACCCCAAAATTCAAACCTTTATTAAATTTAAAAATATAAATATAATATAAATATAAATAGACACAGAACATGCCCAAATTAAGCCCAATTAATAGACAACCCACGGGCATAATTTCTGAATCCACATTACGGCTTCCATTGGTTAATTAAATGAAAGTACACAAACTCAAAATTGCACATGAATATATCTTCATGAACTGAAGTATTGCGTCTTATCTACTTACAATGGTTCTTACATTCCAAATTAAGAAATTCCCTTCTTTGTTCTACCGATGCTAGCGACCTTGAGATTTACGGATCTGCTATTGTGGAAAGCAAGAACTCAGCGAATAACACCGAATTTCCTAACATTAACATGGACTTCTACCTAAAGTTTTCAGAATGAGATCAGTGGCTTCCCAGTCTCTTTCATGTTGTCAGTACTTATATTTTGCCATGTGCTGTGAAGGTGGTCACAAAACCACCGCAATCCAAAATTTATGATACCTTCCTACGAAACAATCATTATGGTCAAGACTCTGGTCGATGCTCCAGGAACTTCCATGAAGGTTGCATATTCTTTGATGAACTACCAAATTCCAAGATGCCCTTGATCCATTTAACTTTGTTTACAAGTTCTTCCAAGTCCAAAATTGCAGCTTCCATACTATCAGAGCACCTGGAATTCAAAAAAATGTTCACACTGGTCCTCATCTTCTTTGAGGGAACACTGTCATGGTGATTAGCTTTCTCACCAGCAATTTGGGCTGCTTCAGTAGAAGCGTCTCTAACGTGTGAGCTTGAAACACTATCCAAACAACTAGCTTTGCCCGTGCCACTATCAGTTGCACCTAAGTTTATGTCAACTTCTAGTGTTTGAGCCTCTTCACATACCTTAGGAGTAAGAGGCGTGTTTGCAGATTGTTGTGACCTACCTAGTGATGTGGCATAACTCCCAGAAATATGAGAAGAAAATGAAGTATTACAGTCAACTGATGTACCAGCCCTAGCCTCGACACAGTTTGTATTTCCTTCTATAGAAAAGGTTGTCAAGTTTGTCGAGCCCTCTGCAACAGGAATTACTCCAGGGTTGAGTAATTATATCACAGAATCAAGTCATAACAGTAAAAACATATAGCAGAGGGAGAAAATAAAAAAAAAGGATAATAACTAAAATTTCATTTCAAAAAGTAGAAATGGGAAAACTTCTGTAAGATCCTCTGTAGCATCAGTGTTTAATCTGACTCTAAAGGTTCTTGTAATTCAACAATTTGTAAGTTCGACTCTAAAAGTTCTAGTAATTCAATAATTTGTAAGTTCAGTTTTCAAATAAAACCTTGATACAGATAAATTATGGTAAATACTACACATTTGTTCTAACCTCATTAAACAAACCAGAGCAAGCTTATCAGCTCAAAGCCAAAGATCAATGAATATACAAGATTAAGCGGGATAGAATGACATATATGTATTTGAGAAACTAGAAGGACATGTCAGGCTCCCTTACCTTCAGTAGCAGGTCTAATTAATTGAGCACAAGCTTGAATGTTTTCATCTCCCTATAAGCAAGAAGCATTGAAAGAAATGAGTCAAGAAAGAAAAAGCCATTACCAAGTGCTATAGACTTCACATCCACAGAGACAATAAAAACAAAAAACATAAAGAACATAAGTAAAAACAAACATGATGCATGAAAATTGGAGGTAACATTCACGGCTGATGAAATTAGAATATGGTAATAAATATCGAATTGATAACAACAATAATGCTAGCTAAATTTTGTTAAATACTAGAAGGGGTAAATGTAGTTCAGTCCTAAAACCTTTCAACTTTTAGAAAATATTTTTTTTACTTTTTTTTTCCAATTTGACAAACTTTTCACTTCTCCAACCCTATGCAGTTTCCAAATATAGCTCTTACTTTAACATCTTCTATTACAATCCCCTAACATCTTCCAAAAAAATTAAGAAAATAATTTCATTTACTTCATCTTGATTCAGAAAAAATTTAATCTGTAAATCCTTTTACAATCTTTACTTCTCAATTGGTACCTAGTGCATTTTCCAAGCACAGCTCTTAGCAATTCAATTAATTCATTGGTTCGGTAAAAAAAAAATACAAATCCTTTACTGCTCATAGTTACCTATTCCAATCATCTATGTTCTACCATTAAAAATATGAAAATACAATCAGGCCATAGGAGAAATATAAACACATCCTTCACAGAACAAACAATAAGGAAATTTTTAATATAATTAACATAATAAATATAGAGAAACAGTTAAGTAAAAAAACTATAAAACAATATATTTTTACAATTTAGTAAATAAAATTAATTAATAAGAAATAAACTCTTAAAAAGTATAAATATCCATTAACCATTCCATCATCAGAATACATAAACTTTTGATAAAGAGTCAATACTTTTTATTATACAGCTCTATGCCACATTTGTTTATTTTAATTTAAAATAGTTAAGTTCCTTAATTTGTTTGATGTATAATCATTTTAAATTACATTTAGTAACTAATTTGACATATTTCACCTTGTCTTAGTTTTCCATCCATGTTAAACCAACAGATATATTCTTCTCCTTTCTTTTTCTCCTTTACTTTTACTTTCACATTGTATCGAAGTTAACTTAACCAGTATTAGAGTCAAATTCGAATTTAGGCCCTAAACTTTAGTCCTTCCTCTTTAAAGCCAAGTTCTGAATTGTGGAAACCTATCCCCAATTCTTTTGAACTCAAGATTTTGATTCTAAAACTTGAATGCCTAGCCTTTGTTTCTTCTTCTTGGGTCAGATCTTCTATTCTTCTATTTGTCGTCGATGTTTCTCCTTTTTCTTCAAGCCCTTTGCCGGACAGTTCATCATGAAGTGTCATTGCCATTCTCATGTCTTTCTTTCCAGCAATGACTTCTTCATAGCTTCTATTCTTCTATTTGTGACCAATGTCTCTCCTTTTCCTACAAGCGCTTTGTCCTACAGTCCATCATTAAGCGTCATTACCCTTACATCTTTCTTTCCAGCAACTCATTAAGATCATTACCTTTGTTTTATCTTTCGTTCCAACAACAGTGTTAATATCGTTGTCCTAACTTTTCTTTTAGCAACTCATCGAGAGCATTGTTACTTCTATTTTTGTCTTTTATTTTCTCTAACTTCTGTTCTATTTTCTCTCCTTTCTTCTTTTCTAGCAAGCATTTCTTTCTACACTTTCTCTCTCTAGACAATTAATTATTCTAGCTGCCAACACAGTTTTTCCTTTACTTTCAACTTTTATTTACTTTTGTGATTTTAGGGTTTATCCAAAAAATCCTGGAACAGAGTAGGAAAAAGAGAAAAAGAAAAGAAAGAAAGGTTTCAATGTTGTGTAGAAAAGGAAAAAACAGATTTTTTTATTTTTTATTTCATCAGCTCCAAAACGAATTCTCTGTTTGTAGATTCAAAATTCACATACAAGCTTGAACATAGAAAGAATTGACTTAGCAACTTCAGGCAAAGGGTTGAAAATCATAGAAACTTCCTATTCAATAATACTATGTAACCAAATAGGAATATTTTACACTATAATGATTTAGGTCTTATTTTAAAAATATTGTATTACATTATAATAGAATATTGTACAGTCTTACTATTATAAATACATAGAAGGTTAAACCTTATAAACAATACACATCAGCACTCTCATTTGTTTTGGTGTCCATGGACGTACGTTTTCCAGCTGAACTATGTTTAACCAATGTATATATTCTTCTCCCTTCAATACTATAGAGAAATATTTCTCTCTAAAATGAATGTTGACTTCATGGTTTAACAAATCTATTAAAGTTCAATCGATTTAACCTAACCATGTAAGTTCATTCCTAGTTCAACTGAGAAAAACAGTTGAGACTCAATTGGTTCATACAGGCTGGATGTTGGAGTTGTTTCAAGCCAAATCCATGGTCTGATACAAGTTCCAGGTTTGAAAAACATAGTAAATTGAGCAAGCCCTAAATAAAATTTCACTAATCTTCATGGTAAAAAAGCATTGTCGAGCAATAGTAACCCTAATGGTCCTAGCATTAATCAATCGCGCTGGTTGAGATTTAGATGCACAATCTTCAAGGAAAAGCATTTGCCAAGTGTAAGATAAACAAAGCATAGCTCTTTCAGGATATTAATATGTTATCTTCCATTTATTGACTTTCTTATAGGAGTAGCCCCTTCATCATTGATATGCCAATAAGTGAGAAAGCAACCCTTCTGAACAATTGTCATGCAACTGAATTCCCTTCACCCTGAAAGATTCCTTTCTACTGTTCTCAAGTTGACAAATCTCTATAGAGATGCATATAATTTTTAGTCCTCATTATTGCCCTCTTCAGAAATAAATGCATCAAAAATAGATTTAAATATAAATTACCCCTCATTCTATATAAAAAAGAGTAAACAAAATTAATGCCACTCTTATATCAGGTGCTAGGAATGATTTTAAAAGTATCAAATACATATCCTTGATATAGCATAAGTCTGAAAGTATGATCTTAGAATTAAACATAAGACATTAGACAATGGTGAATACTAAAAGTAAACATTCATATATAAGTTACCTCAGGAGTAGGAACAGTCCAACCAAACTCTAAAGACCAATTCAAGGAAGGTCGAAGGTTCTCAGACAAAGCATCATAACACTGCCCTTCACCAAGAGGAGGTGGCAGTAACTCAACCTACAAACAAGAAGTTAATAAAAAGCCCAAAAGCTTACTTGAATCATATAGAGGGCTTAAAATGACAAAAGGAAATTTCTTACAGCAGAAAATTAAAGTGACCCAACAAAACCAAAATATTAAGAAATAAAGAAATAAGCAAATATCTTGAAGTCAAAATTCTTTTCATTATTGATTTGTCCCAAGCAGCAGTTGACCAACCAGGTGGCTTTGTCCTAGAAATAAGTGAAGAAACCCTCGCTCTCAAGGCAAAATCCAAAATTTTGATGTTATTCAAGGCCAAAATATCCAAGTTAGAACAGAGACATGAAGATGATTTGCAGGCATGATTACTTCCTGCAATCTCAACAGCCTTGGTGCTATAAGATGTACATCTTTTTTCTTTTTTTAAAAGTAAGACTTACATCTTTTATTCTTGTATTTGAAGTAACTGCCTTTTGGTTTGGTTCTTCAATTTTTTGAGTGTTTCTAACCACAACGGTATCAGGAGGGAGAAAAGATGTAATCTACTTCATATTGGTAAAAAATGAGCTATTCATACTATTAATAAATTAGCTAGAACCTCAATAGACTTGTTGCTATCATAACTACATCTTTTTATTTAGAGTAAACCCTTCAGTTTTTATTTAGAGTAAACCCTTCAGTTCAACTCTTTGTTTTATGAGTGTTTCTTTTCCCACAAGGGTATAAGGAGGATGAAAAGGTTGTAAAATGCTCAGTATTGGCAGAACTAAGCTATCCATACTATTTGATTGTAGTCTTTCGATCATCTTTGCCTCCTATTGGCAAGCCTTCATGTTGTTGTTTCCCAAATAAGTCAATAGACCCCCCTTGGGCTCCTCACATCATACTCCTACCACAACTAAGCACTTTCTGAAAACCTTGCACTTAAAAATTTGTCACAACTTAGTACAATCAAGTAACAACCACCTGCAGTTTTTACAATTTCAGTAAACTTCAGTTCGGTTTTAGAGTGGCATGCTTCAACCCATCATATCTGTTTTAGATGTTTTAGGGTTCTGGAAATTCAGCATTGCAACAAAGTCTACCCAAAAAATAGGAAGTTAAATTTAGGACACACAATATGATAACCATTTGATCCAACTAACATTGAGTAGAACCATACTTTTCATTTGCTAGAAAAATAGTTTCCTAGATCTAAGATCAAGAATTAAGTATCTTGTGAAACTAGATAAGAAACCAGTAGATTAAGTTAGCACAGGATTATCAGTAGAAGTTCTTGGCAGAAAAGTCAGAATAGTATAGAGAAGTGTCTTCACTAGGTTATATGCATTTACTCTTTCAAGAAAAATAAAAGAGAACTTGAGTCACATATTGTACAGCAATCTTCAAACAACATGCTCAAGACCATATTAAAAGAAATTTGATCCAAAAAACAGGCTCCAATCCAAAGAATTTACATATAAATAGGAAATGCAACATATTTACCTGAAATTTATCGTTCCCTAATGCTTCTACCAATTTTCCAGACCAATAACAACCATCACTCCACCAATCTACCAAATCTCCCACCTTCCATTTATCATTAGCCACAACTACTACTTCTGGGAGGGTTTTGACATCTGATAATTCACTTCTTCTATACACAGAAGGAAAGCGAGGACGCATCATCAATTCCCCCTTTGAGGTTCTGGATCTACTAGCCTTCTTATAGAGCTTTGTCCACCGCACCGCTGAATAAAGATAATATTAAAGTTCAAATAAGGAAGGAAGGGGGCAGTAATACACTAACTCATGCAGTGAATATACTTTCAGCATTGCAAACTAAAGACAGAAATTAGAACTAAGAGTTATGATCACACATGGAGTATCTGGAGCCTCCTGTATCAAACAATTGGTAATTTCCATTAAGAAAACATAAAAAGAATCCCCAGTGATAACAAAGTCAAAGTGTATTACAAGGAATGTTGTAAGATTTCTCAGTCACATACGCAGAGTACATAATTAGCCATAATAACAACAATACCAAAGATTGCCCCAGCACAAAGCATTACTTACGTTGATCCGGGAAGTCAGGATAGTCTAGAGTACATTCCATTCCGCATCCTCTGCCGCGGATTTCCCTTATCTGACGGAAATTTAAGAAAAGAATAGCGTCGTTACAATACAATCATTTTGAAGTCATTCTAACTTAAAACAAAAAAAAAAAACATTTTCCAATCCCGAATCACAACAAAAATTTCAAGAAACCCAGTAGGGAATGTGAAAAGAGATAAAGTAACACCGACCGACCAAAAAATGAAAGTACCTTGCAATTGAACCATGCACCACGATATCCTGGAATAAAAGATCTGGTCTCCACGAATTGACCTGGTTTGAAAGGAAGATCGTCATTCTCCTCCATCATTACGGCCCAAAAAAGCAGGATTAGTTTGTTCGTAGGCAGAGAATGTGAGGTTTTGGAAGTAGGGATGGTTTTGGGTGGAAGTTGAACAGAGCATGAACCCCGTGGCTTTACGAGAAGTAGAATGTAAAAGAGACGAAATGCGAGATGGAAAAGAAGGGCAAATGAGTCGCATAAAATCGCATCATTTCAAGTAAAAGGTAAAACTAAAATTGGAAAAAATCAAATTTTAATTTAATTTCAATTGTTTTGATATTTTAAAAAAAATTACTTCTCATAAACATTCAACTTAAATTCTTCATTAGTTAGTCTTTTAATCAAAAATACATAAATCTATAAAAAAAATTAAAATTTATGTATAAATCTAACCTAACTGGGAGAGACCAATTTAATCAATTTGTGATGGTTTTATCTTCACCAATTCTGTATGCAGATAAAGGGCATTGTCAATTACATCCTATCTCTCATAACACATGTACATAAATCTTTTTTGGTTTTGATATTCATTGTTTTGTCTCCTTTCTCACCGATACGAGATATGTTGGAGAGATAAGCCACGTAAGTGAAGGTAACAGGGCTTGGAATGTTAAACGACCAAAATAATGTGGTGGGTCGTGATGATTCTGGCCCACAAAGTATTAGTGATGAGTTTAATTGTTATCCACATATGTTAATAACGATGCTTATTTTTAATCAGATCAAACTATATCTTTTTTAATAAGCATAAAATATTTTTGGTTATGTACGGTTTGATTCACGACCATGCAAGTGACCGTTCATTGACCAGAACCTAGAATTCCATATGACGCTTTTCGGAAGCAATTGGCAGAGAGAGACGACAGGAAGCATTCTAAGCTTTCCAAAGACGATTCTAGGGGCGATTGTGAGCTAGAGGAGTAGGAAACGCAAAGATTTTTTCGTCGGATCCATCAAAATGCAAGATTAGACATCTATATAGCCAAAAATACTCCATAAAAGACAAGCAGGGAGATTTAGAATTATGATTCTGTTGTTTTCAATTTAGTTTTCTGTTTATATATATCTTATTTTGTATTCACCAATGTAGAGCAAAATTTTTCATTAGTATTTAGGCTAAATGAACCCTATTTGATACCTGAACATGTGTTGATTATTTTGTTAATGCAATTGATTGTTTGATGTGTTGCGATATAATTACTTGTTTCATTTATGTTCTGATAATCCGAAATATTATATCATAATTTGATTTTATTATCGTAATTTGATTTTATACGTAGCGATTTAGATTCACGATAATTTGAAAGAGTTGATTGCAACCTTAAAGATAGGATGATATAAATCTTCTGGATTTAGGTCAAACCTAATAAAGGGACTCATAAAATGGTAATGCAATTGTATAAGATTTAACCTAAGTAATTCAGTTAGAAACCTTAAGATTAGTTGATAGTAGACCTAAGATCAGCTACTAGCGTACCATAGGAGTCTCCACGGTCCAATAAATCATCAAACCAATTTTATAATAAAAGATCAATCTGTTAAGGTTTAAGGGGATTCGAAACCTAAATATTAATCACTTGATACCGATAATTAACTTTGTGCTTCTTAATTCTCTGCTTTAATCATACTGTTCATTTATTTTATTTGCTTAATTTTAGTTTCTTTAATTAAAAATTATGCTAGATAATAGAATAATGGTAATTACTAGTACTCGTTGTCCTCGTGGGATCGACCTGTACTTATCGGTACTAGCTATAGCTACATCTTGCACTTATGGTATAACAATATGGACACTTACAAAATTAGATTAATTAAGTTTTTGGCGTCGTTGTTAGGGACGGTTTTATCAAGAACACCTTAGTTTTATTACTCTAGTCATTACTTTAGTTTGTTTATTATGCTTTATTTTTGTTTTTACTTTACGTTATTTAATTTGTTTATAGTCAGTTTATGACCTAAAGTATAACTGAGAACATACTAGTCGCGGATCTTGAGATAGAAGAAACTACATGGAGGAATTGTCGTAGGACTAATCTTAAAGAGTTTGAGATAGATCGTCAAATTGAAGATTTGGAAGGTCACGCAAACACAAAGAAATCTCATAACATGGTGGACCAACCACGAATGATGTTCGACTATGCTAGGCCAGACTTTACTAGTGTGGAATCCAGTATAGTAAGACCGACAGTCCAGGCAAATAACTTTGAGATCAAGTCGAGCATCATCTAGATGGTGCAATAGTCAGTCCAGTTTGATAGACTCCGAGACAAGGACCCTAATGCCCACATCTCAAACTTCTTAAAGATCTTCGACACTTTTAAGATCAATGGAAAGAACTATGATGCCATTAGACTACATCTATTTCCCTTCTCTTTTAAGAGAAAAGGCTAAGCAATAGCTAAAATATACGCCACGATCTTCACTTACCACTTGGGATCAAATGGTGGAAAATTTTTTTCTTAAGTACTTTCCACCTGCGAAGACTGCAAAGTTGAGAAACGACATCTCATCATACTCCCAAACTAAGAGTGAGTCATTGTATGACACTTGGGAGAGATTTAGGGAGATAATCCGACGATGCCCACATTTCAGACTACCCTTATAGATGTAAATCTAGACCTTTTATAATAGGTTAAGTCAAGGTACCCTTATTGAAGTGTTGCGATCCAATTACTTGTTTCATTTATGTTTAAGTAATCTAGAATATTATATTATAATATGATTTCAGACATAACAATTAAGGAAGCCTAGGTTTGAATAGATTCGTGATAATTGGAAAGAGTTGATTGCAACCCTAGAAATACGATGAAATAAATCGAGGTCAAACCTAATAGAGAGACTCATAAAATGGTAACGCATTCCTATAAAATTTAACCTAAGTAATTTAGTTAGAAACCTTAGGATTAGTTGTTATTAGGCTCAAGGTTAGCTACTAGCATACCATAGTAGTCTCAATGGTCCAATAAATCATCAAACGAATTGCATAATAAAAGATTAATTTGTTAAGGTTTAAGGGGATTCGAAACCTAAATCCTAATAACTTGATATCGGTAATTAACTTAGTGCTTCCTAATTCTTTGCTTTAATCGTGCTGTTCATTTATTTTATTTTTTAAATTTTAATTTCTTTAACTAAAAATCGCGATCAATTCTTAGGCTAGATAACAGAATAATGGTAATTATTAGTACTCGTTGTCCTTATGAGATTAACTTGTAGTATAACAATATTGAAGCTCACGAAATTAGGTCAATCAAGTTTTTTGACGTCATTGCTAGGGACGGTGATATTAGGAACACCTTAGTTTTATTACTGTAGTCATTACTTTAGTTTGTTTATTTTGTTTTTACTTTACGTTATTTAATTTGTTTAAGTAATTAGTTTATTCCTTTATTTTTAGATTTAGAATCCAAGTCAGTTTATAACCCAGAGTACAACTGAGAACATACTAGACGTGGATCCTAAGATAGAAAGAATTGCGCAGAGGAATCATTGTAGGAGTAATCTTAGAGAGTTTGAGCTAGATTATCGAATTGAAGATTTGAAAGTGTAAACGATCTAGAAGGGGGGGATGAATAGATCTTTCAAAATTATCGCGGATTTCTACAAAAATATCAGAAGTTAA
>JAOSBM010000205.1:20622386-20636177 GCA_027568955.1 Erythroxylum tenue
GCTCACAACGTAGTTCGGGTTACTTCCAACCGAACGCCCTTTTGATAGACAGCAAACCTTTCATTGCTATGTTACGGCTTTGATTCCATCTTTGAAGCCAGCGGCCACCGCTTTTTTAACCTAAAAGTGAACTATCCAAGCAAAGTTCCTTACTACAGCCAACAATGAAGTCTCAGCCAACCTAACAAATCACATTAAGAATAGACCCACCAAACCCTCACACAAGTCTTTTTTCAGAAACCCCAAGTATTATGCCAATGGAACCACAATGTTCATATCCAATTCGTTAGAAATTCTTAAAATCAAGAAAAGAAAGCTGCCAAGCCAATGCGACGGCCAGCACCATCATCTCCCCCTTCCTTGCCTTGTTCTGCGTCCCCACGAATGCCCTCTTTATTCCAATTCCTTATTCTTCCTTTACTTTTTCTATTTACTTATTGAGACCTATTTAGAATTTGATTTCAATAGGGTTGGGGACATGTTACCTCTCCCCACCCCTCCTCCCTCCGCCGCAGTCACTGCACTGCTTTCGTCATTAATGGAAACGATCAAATCAGTAGATAGCTAAAAGAAAATAATATCTAAATAGGAAAAACCAAGACAAAGAGACATTAACATTTACTCGATTAAAATCCAATATATATATATATATAACAAAATTCTGTTTTGGGCTCCACCTTTGGTCTCCTCTCTTTCTTTCTACTGCTCCTTCGACCTTTCTCTCCATCTCTCTCTCTTTCGCTCTCTTCTCTCTATAGAGTCTCAGAGCTGAGAGCTCTTAGCCCATAACCCCATTTGACAAAGATCAGGTTTGTTTGTTCATTCGATCCATACCCGAGTTGCTTCGTTTTCCTTCGATTACTTTTCTCTCCTTGTTACTTTCTTCGTTCGTCGATGAGGTTTGTTTTTGATCGGGATTTCAGTTCGATGTTTGCTTTCTCGTCCCGGTTGGGAAATGATTCTATTCAGCGTGTTTTTAATGCAATTGCGTGTCTAAGAATGCTGTCTTAACGTTATTACTTTTACCTTAGTTTTTGTCGTGTTACTATTTCTTTTAGCTTGATTATAGAATTCGTACTATGGGTTTTAGGGTTTAATTTTGATTGGTATTTAGGTGGTACGTTTTCAATTCTGGGTTTTTGTTTGGGTCTCACAAATTTGTTGGAGGGTTAAGGTGCTGCGCTTTGTTTGTGTTTTGTGAATTCAAAATTAAGACAAACGATGGTTGTAAGGTCTCGTTGTGTAAATTTCCATTTTCTCTGTACCTCTTTGATGTGAATAATATTATGATTATTATTGTTCTTTGTTTCGTTTCCGCCAAACAGACTTTCAGTAAAGTTCGTTGTTTTGGCAACTTGCTCTGTTAAGATGATAACAATGATCTTTTCTGCTTTTGTTTATATAGCCACTGAAGTAGAAGGCTTCTTAGGGTGAAGGAATAATTGGAAAATGGCTGGGATTGTGAATGAGGAAGCCGAAGTTGGAAGGTCTATGGAGGGGATATCGAGCGTGCAGAGTTGTCAATCTGGCGAAGCATTGGTAGAATGGCGATCTTCTGAGCAGGTGGAAAGTGGAACCCCATCAACCTCACCTCCTTTTTGGGACACGGATGATGATGATGATGGAGGTATGCTTTGGTCTATCTTTGAATGTTTTCTCTTTTCATTCTCTGTGTTAGATAACTGTCATTTCTTTCCTTCATGAAAGTGTTATGTTTTCTTTAAAGAGCAATATTAGAAGAATGCACGAATAACTTGAATTTATTAAAGGAGGGAAGATGCATTACTGGATGGTCAATCAGTGCAGTAGTTCATCAAGTCAGCTGATCAATCATGGGATGAGAAAAAGATTAATTTCCTCTCTTTTTTTGTTGTCTTTTCAATGTAAAGGGAAGGTCTTTAATCCAAATCATTACTATTACATTTAGCTATTTTTTGGCCATTTCTAGACCCGCATATCGGGTGAATCTAGATATAAATGTTGTATAATTCAACTGATCGTTTTGGTTGCTTGTGGGAGCATTTATGAAAGAAGTAGCAACCACTATTGAAATTGTGGTGAGCCTTAGGCTAGGAGAGAGCAAACACTATCGAAATTGTTTGCAAGTTATCCTGTAACTTGACAGAATTGAGTTACTACTAATAATAATTCAGTGGCATACTTCTCATTTTTGAGAGTATCTATCATATTACTGATCATGAAGTTGATTTGTATACATGCTTCAGCTTATCATGTCTGTTTTCTTGCTTTACATGTTTTCCTGTTCTCTCTCTCTCTTTTCGTTTAAAAGGTTGGGAGTATATGTTATTTCTTATATGATTTTGTGTCTACATGAGCATGTGTTTGTACATATAAGAGCAAGTAAAAAACATGATAAATTGAAGATGCTGTTAGAGGTATGTTCCTTTTGTGGTGAAGTTTACTGCCAATTTATGTGATAACTTGTAGGTATTTTGCTTTGTTAATAATGTTTAAGGTTTTATGTTGTTGACTGTTTCCCAAGATTATTTTTTCTTATTTTTAGGGCCCAAACCTTCTGAATTATTTGGAAGGTATACCTGGAAGATAGAAAAGTTCTCACAGATTAACAAAAGAGAGCTCCGTAGCAATGCATTTGAGGTTGGGAGCTATAAATGGTATGTTGGTGTAGATAAGATTGCTTTAATATGTTTTTTGTATACTATGTGCCTGTGAAATGAATTTTTACCATGTTCTTTGACTAAAGTGAATTGGATATGTGGAAATCATGGAGATACATTTTGATGTGAGATCTTTTCTAACTATTTACTTCAAGGAAACTGGATATTTCACGAACAAATTTTACTTGATGGGATGTAAGAATCAAGTTTTCGCATTATATGTCAATACATGGGATTGTTGACTTGTCTCTTTTTATTCAAAAACCTTGTCACTTCGACAATTGAAAGTATCATAATTGATGTTGCAGATTGTAGCCATTACATGAATAATATTGCTGGATATCTAATTAAAGAGTTTGCTATAAGTTTTAATACCAAGCAGAAATGCTTATATGTTATTTACCTGTAATGTGACACCGTTTCTTTGGTTATTTCTATGCTTTATTAAAGAAATTTTGTGTACCTTTCTGTTGTAATCTGCACCAGTTGCGAGAACAGAAAAATTGTTTAGATGATATATAATATGTTCTAATATTGTTCTAGTATTGATAAAATATAAATTGAAATGGGTGATTATGTATACTTTGTTGCATCTAATAGATTAGTTAATGTTTGAAGTAGTTATCTTCTTGTTAGTTACCTGAATTCAATAAACATGTCCTATCCTTTAGTTACAGATCTGCAAGGATTTTATTGGGCTACCAATGATTGACGTGATTCTTTTTGGATTTTTCCTGTTACCCAGTATTTCAATCTGTTGAGATTTATTTCAAGTATATATGCCATGTTTTATTGAAGAGCATATCATGTTTGGAATTGGATACTTTTTGTTTTTTTTTATGCCTTGATGTACCTGCACTTGGTGCTGGAGATTGTTATATTTGTTAAGGTATGGAGCTTGGATTTTCCTGAATCACTTGTTACACTAGTAGTCTGAGTTTTAAGCATTTTCCTTAAATGTGATAGGTACATATTAATCTATCCACAAGGTTGTGATGTGTGTAATCATCTGTCCTTGTTCCTCTGTGTTGCCAACCATGACAAACTGCTTCCAGGTTTGACAGTTTCAGCCACATTAACATTTTTTGATGTAATTATATGCACTTCTTTGTGGTTGTGGTTACTCTTCTCTCTATTTTTTGCTTGTGATACAGGTTGGAGTCACTTTGCACAGTTTACAATTGCTGTGATAAATAAGGATTCGAAGAAATCGAAATATTCTGGTTAGTTGTTGACTTTGGCTTTTTTTTTTTTAATTAAGTGACTGTATTATTCATTAAATCCAAGTTTTACAGATACTTTACATCGGTTCTGGAAGAAGGAGCATGATTGGGGATGGAAAAAGTTTATGGAGCTATCAAAAGTTTCAGATGGGTTTTTAGATGCTGCTGACACACTGATTATAAAGGCTCAAGTGCAAGTAATTAGGTATCTAATAACTTTTAAACATCTTTTTTATCATTCTCCATGTTTATCAGTCTCCTTGAAAAGGGCATCAGTATTTTTCATTGCTACAGTTTGTGCTCAACTCTGTTTTGTCTGCAGGGAGAAAGCTGAGCGGCCTTTTCGCTGTCTTGATTGTCAGTATAGGGGAGAACTTGTTAGGGTATATCTGACAAATGTAGAATTGATATGTCGGCGTTTTGTTGAAGAGAGGCGAGGGAAGCTTGCGAGGTTGATAGAGGACAAAAATAGATGGTCAAGGTAGATAATGGTTTTGCAAAATTTGTTGTTTTAGAAAATGTCAGAATGCATGTTCTTAGTCCTAACTAATCAACTTGCCATTAAATTCTTCTTAGTGGACGGTTTATAAAATTGTTTTATGAGTTTGAGTAGCATGATATATAAGAAAATTTTGAGAATTTTACTTATCCTAGTGGCCTGTTAGTTGAAAACATATTGAAGAAGTTCCAGTTTGACTTGTGTAGCGCATAATTTTCCGTATGATTGTACTTTGTATTGAAGGTAGAGTATAGTCCAACTTACAGTTGTAGTATTCTTTGCAAATTGAAGTCTGACTTTACTTTGATAATGACTATTATTTGTCATTTTTTTCAGTTTTTGTGCATTCTGGTTGGGAATGGATCCAGATACCCAACACCGTATGTCTAGGGAGAAAACAGATGTAATCCTGAAAGTAGTTGTAAAACATTTCTTTATAGAGAAGGAAGTGACATCTACTTTGGTAATGGATTCCTTGTATAGCGGCTTGAAGGCTCTTGATGGCCAACCTAAAAGCAAGAAAAATAGGTTTAAGTTGTTGGACAATGAGGAAACTCCACCACCAATTATTCGTGTTGAGAAAGATATGTTTGTATTGGTGGATGATGTGCTGCTACTACTTGAGAGGGCTGCCATGGAACCTTTACCCCCAAAAGATGAGAAGGGCCCTCAGAATCGGACAAAGGTGCGTTGGTTACCATTTCATTATTTTAGGCTGAATTTAGTTACAATTAAGTGATTTAAGGCTTCTTTTCTTATCCTTGTTTTGAAATGATTAATCGAGCAAACTTTATCGACATTGGTTATCTGTTGGATAGTTGAAACATTTGTAAAATGCAAGGGGAAGGTTGTGTATAATTGATGTCCCTCCCCCAACCCTTGCAAAACAGGGTGCCTTGTGCATTGGTGTTGTTGTTGTTGTAGAATTAAGAGTAAGAACAAGAATAAAAATCAGTTATTATGGCTGGAATGTATATTTTCATTGGAATCTCGTCAAATGCGCTCTTAAAGTGGTAATTGCACTGACAGTTTCAGCTTTGGTGGCATTGGGATGCTGAAGTGAGGTGCGATGTTTGTTTGTGGCATTTACATTCTTGTCAATTATTCCTGTATTATTTTGGCATCCCTTGTATTGGCGACTGACTCAATTGTGAGGGGACTAGCATTCTTTATACTGAACTAGTCTATCACATATAGAAATCCGTTTTTGTCTTTTAAGGGAAAGAAGCTACTTAAGGTTACGGAGAATTCTTGACTTCTGTTTCTCCTTATGTTTTTTAATGAGTTTATAACGCTACGATCTAAGATTTTCTTTGCTGCTATATTAGTTTGTAGGTACATTCATGATATACTTGCAGTTGCTGCTATATTAGTTTGTAGGTACATTCATGATATACTTGCAGATTGTGGCTGCACCAGTTGGGAATTCTGGTTGCCTGCTCATATGCTTCAGCATTTCTATATATTGAATTAGTGGTCCTGTTTATGATACCTTGAATTTTCTACTTTTACATATATTTTAAATTCCTGATGTCTACACTTGCAATTTGTAAATTCATAACCTCTATTTGGATGCTGAGATAACGATATTTGTAGAGAAGGCTAAAAGACGCCATACTTGTGTGTTTTGAGGTCTCTTTGGGAATTGTTTGCTGGTCAGGTCAAAGGATCGTTTGAGTTTGGATTTTCTTTTAATGATTGATATGTCCTAGAAGATATTTAGGGAAAAGGGAATTCATATATTTTAGGTGCAAACAAGAACTGGTGAACCACTTCTTGCTGCATTGGTGTTTGATGGTCAATAACGAATTTGATGTTTATTGTGTAGCAAAAGGTATGCATGATAGCTCTTTGGTGCTCTTTCAGATCAAGATTTTTTGTACCATTGTGTGTTTTGATTGGATTCATGAAGCTTATGATCATTCAGAGAGAGAATTATTTTTCAATGCAGGAAGGATGTTCTGGAGAAGATTTTAACAAGGATTCGATTGAGCGTGATGAAATTCGTCTTACAGAATTAGGTCGCAGAACAGTGGAAATATTTGTCCTATCTCATATCTTCAAGTAATATACAATATGTTAAATGCTATTCCTAATAGCTCTGTCAAAGTACCTTATTGCCATACCTATTACCTCGTCTGAATCTATTTTGGATCACTTTGTTGTCCTGTCATCTTCTACATCGATATTATTAGTTGGGAGTCTTTTGCAGTTTGGAAATTTGGGGACTAATAGCAGGATGTTGAATATGTAGTTTTTTTCCTTGTATTTATCTTTGTAATTACCTTCATATAAAATTTACCACTTTGCTTCGTGTCATTCATCACCATATATAATGAAATGATGGGAAACTTGACACAAGGAGATTTTGGAGACAACTTCGGTAGAACAGTTGGCATTTAATCTTCCAACTTTTTTGATATTCTTTGGTCGTGACAGTGTAGACATGATGTTTTTGGTAGCTTTCTCTGCAACATATATTCCTGCAGAACCATTTGGTTCCAAGTTATATGGCCTAAAATTGTGTCTTTTATATGTAGCCATAGAATTGAAGTTGCCTACCAGGAAGCGGTTGCTTTGAAGAGGCAAGAAGAGCTAATTCGTGAAGAAGAGGCTGCTTGGCTGGCTGAAAGTGAGCAGAAATCTAAACGTGGGGCTACGGACAGGGAAAAGAAATCAAAGAAAAAGCAGGTAGCTAGCTTCTATATTTTTCATAGACGTTGAATGTTAGTAATGTTGTGTCCTTAATTTTAGACTCTGGAAAATTATTCTATTACAAAATGTAGCTGGGGTACTGATTTGCAATGGAACAACATGGATTAGCCTTGGAATTCTACTACGTAATAAATACGTTGTGTAAATGTGCTCAAATTTATCCATTGCATTGATTTATTTATAATTTTCAGCTGTGGATTATGTTGATACACACACACTTGACATTTCTTCTTTTTGGGGTGTTGGAGTGGGGATGGAAAGATAATCAAGAATTTGATGTAACCGAGTTTTTCAAAATATTTTACCTTGCTTAAGTGCTGATTCTTATCACAAAGTACAGGCCAAACAGAAACGAAACAATCGTAAAGGGAAGGATAAACTGAGGGATGTAAAGTCGGTTGTAACTTTACTGAACAAGCACCAAAATGACAACCCTCTTGAGGATAAAGATGACTCTGTGGAGGAGTTGCAACCCACACTGGAAAAGCTTGATGTTCAGGAAGACATATCAGATGTATCTGATTCCATTGATGGTGTTACAGAAGTGCTGCAGCTGGATTCAGAAGACAGGGATATAAGTCCTGTTAACTGGGATACCGACACCTCAGAATTTCATCCTCCAGCAGAAGCCTGTAGCTGTCAAATTAGTGTATTGACGTCTGTATCAAATGGTGGGTCTGAAAAACTAAACCCTTCAGCTCTGGATGATAGTTTGTCTACATGTTCTACAGATTCGGTTCCTTCATTAGTTATGAATGGTGCCTATAAAGATATCTGTAATTCCAATGGCCAAAATGAAATGTTGCCTAGCAGGTATGGTTATAAATTTGTTGCCTTGCATTGTGGATGTACTTGTACTTGTATGACAGTTATTATACAATTTATTGATGTAGATGGAAGATTCAGCAGGCAGGTGGTGGGAGTTGGACTGCTGAAATTGAAAATCTCCATTCCCAGCCTGTAGCAGATAATTCAGACCATGGTATTGTTGCTGGAAGTAACAACAATGGTGAATGTGAGCCTGAAGCTGTTGTTATAGTCACTTCTGAGCAGCAAGTGGTCAAGCAGGTGGAGTTACAATATGATTTGTCGCTTGACTTCAGATTTTGTGCTTGTTCATAATCTCTATCCTATTAATGTCTAGTGTTAAATCATTATTTATGCAACTTGAATTTTTGTGGATCTATTTCTTAATATGTTGCTCTCAATTTGTTATCTAAATGTTCTCCCTTTCGCATAAATTATATATAATGCTTTCTTAAGGTTTACTGGGTGCTATTATCCACTGTCTTATTTGCATTCATTCATGAGGTAGTTAAAATTCTTGCTTATGGGCTTCGTTCTTGTCTATGTTATATCCTTTTGTGTTTCTTTCATTCCCTTCTTTGTGGTTCATGAATGCCAGTAAGATAATTGATTTTGTATGTAAAAATGGGATTCTCATTCTATTCTTTAATTTTGTATGATAAAATGGGATTCTCATTCCAATCTTCTAATTGACATTTCGTTCTGCTTTTTTTGTTATAGAAAAGCTGAAGATGAACTTGTAGGTATTTGTTAGCAAATGAAATCCTGCCTCATACTTTTACCTTATTTATGGTTGTCATGTCACCACTGCTATTTTCTTGAAAGCCTTTTGTTGAATATCTTTATACTGCATTATTTCTATCCGTAATCTCTCTCTCCCTCTCTCTCTCATATTGCACACCTGACTCCGTCTTCATGGCACAGGAAGGTGAAAACAACAAAGGTAAGAAAAATGCAAGCACCAAAGATGTAGTTCATGCGGAAAGACCCTCTAAAGAGAAGGAAACAGTTGTATTGCCGTCTCCGATTAGCTCACCCCTAAGTTCTCCTAACAGTTACTCATCTACAACTACATTGAAGTTGGACAAGAGTTTGGTTATTGTTGATCCTGGTCAAGGTAAAAAAGTATCTCCAAATTGCATACAGCAGGGTGATGAAGCAACAATGTTGCTTACCTCCACCAAGAGTACAGATGTGCTTAATGCTGACCCCCAGAATACATCCACTCCAAAACTATCTGAAAAATCAATGCCACAGCAAGTGCCTGTCATGTCAAGGTCTTCTAGTGCTCCTTTGGTGCCTGCTCCCAGACCCACTGCTCTGGGTGCTTCCATGGTTCAAACCACCCCATTGCTTGCTCGTTCAGTAAGTGCAGCAGGCCGGCTTGGCCCTGAACCATCACCAGCTACTCACAGTTATGGTCCTCAATCCTATCGGAATGCCATAATAGGTAGTGCTATTGGTACAAGTTCTGACAGTTTTGCTCATACCAACACTCAGTGTTCTGGAGTGAACCTGTCTCCAGCCCTCACACAGCCATCCCCTTTGGTATCTCCCAGGATGTTTTTACCACAGAGCTCTGAAGGGGTAGACCCAAACTCTGTGCAATCTGGCTATCCTTTTGCCATGGTAACTCGGGATATCCTACAGAATGGTTCCCAGCAGATGGAAAGCCCTCAGAGGGATGCTTCTAGAAGCTTGCATTGCAATCCCATTGGAAATAGGATTCCAGCACTTGAGTTATACCCGACAGTAAATGGTTCTCAGGAACGTTTCTCAACGGAGTTCCCAGCCTGTACATCTGGCCATCAGACTCAAGGTGTGGTCACAGATGATTTTCCACATCTTGATATTATCAACGACTTGCTTGATGATGAGCATGCTATTGGGAAGGGAATTGGACAAAATGGAGCTTTTCAATCTCTTAATGATGGACCACACACCTTAAATCGACGGTTTTCTTTCCCTTCTGAGATAGGCCTGTCAAGTAGCATGAGTTCCTCAATCAGCAGCTCATGTAGGTTTGAGCGTACGAGAAGCTATCAAATGGGTGGGTTTCACCATGGTTACTGCTCATCTGGCACAGTAAGGGAATATGTTCTGCAGGCTAGACCGCTAAGTTATGTGAATGGGCAGATAGATGGATTGATTCAAAATCAGTGGCAGTTGGCTGGTTCTGACCGTTCAGTAGTAGGCATGAGGAACGCAGAGGTTGATAGCTCCCCATATTATACTCCCGACTACTCAAATTTGGAATGTGGTGTTAATTGCTGTACAATGCTTCGGCCTTCAAATGGACATTGAGGGAATCCCTAAAACGGAGACTGCATCGAATTTAGCCGCTCATTGTCCGTTTGAATAATGAAATTATACGAAATTGTTGGGTGTTAGTTTTGGAGTGAGGTTGTAATCATTTCATAAGAAACCATTTTGTAAAGAGTGCTTCTGTCTTTCATTGCCTCCAGCTTTTCAGTTATTTTATAATTTATTTTATAATTTTCTTTCAACAGGTTCGTTCATGTTTTGATTAGATTACTCTTCTTTCTTTTTAAATTGTTGGTCTCAGGATGCTAACCTGACCTCCCCTTCCTCACAGCTGAGTTAATATTAGTCGATAGATGGTATGTCTCTTATTCCACTTGTTTGCTTTCACTTCGACAGTTGTGATTCCTCTTCTACGATTTAGTGTAGAAGACAAATAGTTAGCTTGGGCCTTGGGTACCATAAAAACATCCAAAACTTTTTTGTAAAAAGGTAATAGAACCAAGATTTGAGGGACTCAATATGCGAGCCTGGGGCCTGAGTGAGGTGGCGAGTCCTAGTTCTTAGATTAGGAAAAGGATGAGTGATAAAGACGAATCTAGTCTCTTTTCCATATTCGCTAAAAAGAGTGAAATTTCAAGTTGACCCTGAGCAAAGTTAGTAGGTGGAAGAGGTTCTATTCCATTATGGCCGTGGTGCCATTTGTTCGCTAAAGGTGGGCGGTAATTTGGATTTAAGTCAGACGTATTACATTAAGAAAGTGAGATTTCGTCTTAGAGAATTTATATTAAGAAACTAGTTTGGATGAGAGGATGAAGGATGAAGGCTTGGGCATTGATATTGGAGATCAGCATAATACGCCTTTGGAAGAAGGAGTTTGACGTTTTGATTGTCCTAGCGCATCGGCAATGCCTTCACACCAAGGTTACCTATCGGTCTTACTCCTTTGACCTGACTGTGGTGTATGCCAGTCCGAGGGTGGCTTCGCAAGCCCTGCTCTGGCCTATTCTCACCTGGATCGGGGACCAATCTAGTAGGCCGTGGATAGTGGGCGACGACTTCAATGCTAAGATGGAAATCGCTGATAAAAAGGGCGGCACCCATTCAACCCATGTTATGAGCAAACGTTTTCAGGAGTTGTTGCATCGTTGCGGGCTCCACTATTTGGGCTACATTGGCTCCAAGTTTACTTGGCGTAGGGGTACGATCCAAGCCCCGCTAGATAGGGTGTTTGGCTCGTCCTTATGGTTGCAGCACTTCCCCCACACAGTGAACCATCATCTCCCCTTTCTTGGGTTCGACCATCGGCCTCTTCTGCTTAAGTTCATCTGTCCCCTACCCCGGTTTGCTGGAGCTACGCCCTTTTGGTTCCAGAATGCGTGGCTCACTCACTCGAGGTTTCCTGAGGTGGTTGCTCAGCATTGGATCCCGGAGGAGGGAGCACTGAATCGGTCTCTCGCTCAGGTCTTGCAGCACCTGACGCGATGGAACAAGCTAGTGATTGGTAATATATTCTTCCGGAAACAGAGGTTGGTAGCCCGGCTAGAAGGTATCCAACGTCACATGAGGACCAACCCTCGAGACTCCCTGCTGACTCTGGAGGACACTTTGAGTAGGGAGCTCCTACAAATCCTAGGGGAGGAGGAACTGTTTTGGCACTAGCGAGCCCAGTGCGACTAGCTCTCAAAGGGCGATCGTAATACTACATATTACCACACTCTCACCCTAGCCAAGCGGAAGAAATTACGCATTGAGCGGCTTCAGGACTCTACAGGGACTCTCATTTTGGATCCGGATCAACTGCGCCGCCTTGTCACCCAATACTTTGTCCAACTCTTTAGCCTTGACGGGCTGCATAATTCGCACTTCCCAATTTCCGGTGCCTTCCTGCCCCTCTCAGGGGAGCAAGTGCAGGAGCTTGCTTGCCCGGTCCAGGAGGTCGAGGTCAAGCGTGCGGTGTTTTCCATGCCTCCTAATAAAGCCCCGGGGGTGGACAGATATAACGCCCTATTCTTTCAGAACCAATGGGGGACAGTTGGGTCGTTTGTGGTGACCTTTATCCAACAGGTTTTCCGGATGGAAAGGTGGGACCATGCGTTAAACATCACCATGCTAGTGCTTCTCCCCAACACCCCTTCCCCGATCCAAATTTCTCAATTTCGTCCGATCAACCTGTGTAACGTCCTCTATAAGGTTAATGCTAAAGTGTTGGTGAATCGGTTGAAAGCGCGCATGGACCACCTAGCTGCGGCGAACCAATGTAGTTTCATCCCAGGACGGCATATCACTGATAATATTAATATAGCCCAGGAAGTTATCCACTTTATGAGGAAGAAGACGGGGAGATCAGGATTCCTGGCTTTGAAGGTGGACCTGGAGAAAGCCTATGACCGGCTTCTCTGGCAGTTTATCCAGGACACCCTGCATGACATTGGCCTTCCAGCGAACATTATCTGGGTCATTATGCAGTGTGTGACGACTACTTCTCTGCAAGTGGCCTGACAGGGGGCTGTTTTAGAGCCGTTCCGGCCTTCGCAAGGTCTTCGACAAGGCGACCCCCTCTCGCCTTATCTTTTTTTTCTCTGTATGGAGAGACTCGAGCACCTCATATCTCAGGAGGTCAGATCTAGGGCTTGGAAACTGATTAAACTGGGTCGCTCGAGCCCCCACCTCTCGCACCTGTTCTTTGCGGACAACCTTGTGTTGCTTGTGGAAGCAGAGGATTCCCAAACGCGAGTCATCGCCCGTACGCTGGAGACCTTCTGTCTTGCGTCTGGGCAGAAGGTCAGCTATCCCAAAACCCGTATCTTTTTCTCTAGAAATGTTCCCTGGGACACTGCTTGGCGTCTCAGTCACGCGCTCTGGGTTACCATTACAAACAATCTGGGCAGGTATCTCGGGGTTCCTTTGCTCCATGAGAGGACGAACCAACAGATGTATCAACATTTTCTTGATAATGTCCAGAAGAAGTTGGCCAGCTGGAGTGCCAACATGCTGTCCCTTGTGGAACGGATTACTCTCACCCAGGCTGTGATTCCTTCGCTACCTATATTCACGGTGCAAACGGTTCGGCTCCCACGTCAGTTGTGTGAAGATCTGGAAAGAACTATGAGGGACTTTATTTGGGGGTCCAAGCAGGATAGCCGGAAAGTGCACCTTGTGAACTAGGAGACCGTGTGTAGGCCTAAAGCAGAAGGCGACCTAGGGCCCAAACGTATTCGGTCCACCAATGATGCGCTGTTGGCTATATTAGGTTAGGACCTACCCACGAAACCTGACTGTAACACCCCACTCCCGCAAGGCCCGAACCCGACATCGATGGTGATATCCGAGTCCGTGCCAGCGAAAGTGGTGTGCTAAAGCACTCAATCAATTAAAAATCGATATAACATTCCCTTTTTTTTGTTTTAAAACACTAACCCATTTCTGCCGAATTCGATATTCAGATTGGGTCCACTATCATTTATACATAATTGCAATCAACGCATTACATTACAATCATTATATAAATACAACACAATATTTTACAGAAATTGCGGAATAAAAAATTTGTACAAATAATCGAATACATAATGCAGACGCAACTGATCCCGACCTCTTCCTTTTACTCACATGCAGTAGATATACTCCCGTTTGCCTGACGGGG
>JAOSBM010000205.1:20649742-20662238 GCA_027568955.1 Erythroxylum tenue
TGTCCACTTTCTATTATTATGATTAAATAAAAATTTTTATGTTATAAAATAATTTATTATTATTAGCAATGTTTTATAAACTGAACCGGACATCGAATCGGTGATATATATAACTCATTATGATTGTCATTGTGATGCCTATTGCGATTAAGTTGTTTTATTAAGAAAAGAATTATTTTTTTATTTCTGTATCTTTCTTGGAAGACATTAATTTTTTGAAAAGATCAAGAAACAAAGTACAATTTTGAGATCATGAATGGCATTGGCGAATTATTATTCAAAATTTCTTTCCATGTGCCTATACCTTTCCGTTGTTACAGAGCAAGACATATCTGCTAACCTTGTCTTTCTCGAAATACAAACACAGACAAAAGTTGTCTAGTAGTCCGAGAATATATAAAGAAAGACTTTATCCATCCATCATATACCAAAGCATATCTCTTTACGAAACCATTTGGAGCAACTCAGCTTAACAACTAGAGTTACAAGCTAGGCTTGCTTGAATTCCCGCAAATCCAGGTTGAAGAGGGGAGGTAGGTGAAGAGCAATTAAGCACTTAATTGCTTGCAACATAAAGTTATGTACTCCCTCTGATTCATAATAAAAGTCGTTTTAGAGAGATTTTAATTATTCAAAATAAGTGTTGTTTGTGACTTTTTATGCATATTTATGATTTGATTTCCAAATTTACCCTTTAATTTCTCTCACATCTTAATTACACAGATTACACATATTATATTTTCAAGGCACTTTAACATATAATTAATAAGGGTATATTAGATATTTCATTAACTTTCTTAATAAGTGTGCATTTTCCTAAAACGACTCTTATTATGAATCGAAGGGAGTAGTTGCTTTTCGATTTTTAATAAGTTAGTGAAAGTTACGGCTGTATTAAAAAATATAGTGATACATAAAGGGCATTTTCTTTGTACTGGATGAAAAAGATATGATGGATAATCAGAATGTCACTAATTAACTTCCCTAAATTTTTTTTTGTCTGTTGTTAATTTGTTAAAGTGAACCAGCCATGTTTTACTATTTATTGCTTTTACAAGCTGGAATAATGCAGAAAGTTATGTCGAAGTCCATTCATTCCAAGGAAGTTTTATAAATATTAAATAGTACTTTGATTCAGTAATGTTCTTTGATGATCACATATTAAAACAAAATCAACCTTCCAAAATGAGCAGAAGTACCAGGTACGGCCTTAGGAGTTGGAATATAGAGAAATAGGCAATATCGTTTCTTTGTTGTCCCAGAATTATCCCAAGAGCTTCATGTCTTCACCGAGCAAGTACAAGACAAAGTAAATGCTTTCTGAATCGGTATGAGATTTATCTCCCATGACAAACTCATGCACTTCAGATTCTAACTCAACCCAGCTGGATCCTTTGTTCTTTCTAACTCGACTATCCCTTATCATTGTTCTCAATTTAGCAACATCGTCCCATCTTCCAGCAGCAGCATATATATTAGACAAAAGAATATAGTTGCCAGAGTTTTTTGGCTCAATCGAGAACAATTCAGTTGCTGCAACTTCAGCCAGTTCAACATTGCGGTGAACTCTACATGCTGCAAGTAAAGCACCCCATACCATTGGACTAGGTGCCATTGGCATGTTGATTACAAGATTATGTGCCTCTTCAAGGCACCCAGCACGGCCAAGGAGGTCAACAACACAAGCATAATGCTTTTCAGAAGGTTGAATTCCATACTCATCCTTCATCTGCTTGAAAAAGCTTCTGCCCTCATTGGCAAGTCCAGCGTGATTACAAGCTGTCAAGACCCCTAGAAAGGCCAAAGCATCAGGTTCTATATTTGCCTTCTGCATCTTATAAAAGAAAGAAATAGCATGTTCACTTAATCCATGATTTGCAAAAGCTGTTATCATTGTGGTATAACAAAGCAAGTCTTTTCGATCAACGATTTCAAACACTTCAACAGCCCTTTCAATGCTTCCACATTTTGCATACATGTCTATCAAACTGGTAACTATATGCAGATTACTTAAAAGTGAAAATCCTCCAAATTCGTGGATAACTGACTCAGCTATATGTAGAATTCCTAACTGAGAACAAGCTGAAATAATTATTAAAATAAAAGTCTCATCTGGTTTTAAACCATATTCCTTGAAGTACTTGTACAAGTGCAAAGCGCTATGAGGTTTCCCAATCTTGGAATACCCTCCAATAATGGTAGACCATGCAACTAGGTTCTTCTCCGCCATCTGATCAAACAAGCACCTAGCATTATCCAAATCTTCGACTTGAATATAACCATCCATCATTAAGACCCAAGATGCAACATTTTTACTTGGCATACTTTCAAAAAACTCTCTTGCAGCTTGTAAATTTCCTGCTTTACAAAACCCTGAGATCATCAAGTTGTGAATCCTAACATCACAAATTGGCATGGATTCAACAATATGCTGAGCAGAAGCAACATCACCAGCATCCAGATAACTGGAAACCATCACATTCCATGATGCTAAGTCCTTTGTGGGCATTCTCTCAAAAAGAGCCCTTGCCTGCACCATGTCCCCAGCCTTTACATATCCCTGAATCATACTGGTCCATGAGATCACATTTCTCTCTTCCATCCGATTAAAAAATTGCAGCGCAATATCCAGAATTCCATTATTTCCATACCCAAAAACCATTGAATTCCACGTAACAACATCTCTCTCCTCCATCTCCTCAAACAACTGCCTTGCAAGATCCACTTCCCCACATCTCATAAACAAATCAATGAAGGCATTCTGCACTATCAGATCACACCCAACCCCTAATTTGAACGCATTTCCTTGGAGAACCTGCCCATCTTTCTTCTTTTCTAGCCTAGCCAAAGCTTTTAGCACCGAAGCAATAGTGAAATTCAAAGGAGTAACAGACTCTCTACGCATCCGGATAAAGATGAGGAGTGCATCTTCATATCGTTTGCTTTCAACAAATCCATGAACCAAAGCTGACCAAAGATATGAGTTCGGTTCGGGAACTTCATCGAACAGTTTCTGTGCGTAGCATATGGCGCCAAAACGGGGGTAGAGGCGAAGAATTTTGTTGAGAGCGAGATCCGAGGAGGGGATGGAGGCGGAGACTAAGAGATGGGCATGAATAGATTTGAGGGTTCTGAGAGATCGACACTTTTTTATAAGATTCATTGCAGTTCATGGCGCCAAAATGCACACCAACGGTCAGAATTTGGTAAGAGTCGTAGTAAGTCGGTGTGTAAAAAGTTCCACTCTATGACAATGATCTATGTAGAAAATAAATGAAAACAGTTAATCTTATATTTGTTTGGGAAAGAAGAATTGAATTAAAGAACAAGTTCACTTACAAAGATAAAAGCATTATCATCTAGAGAGGATTACTATATCAAAGACAAGAGAAAGGTCTATACATTCCAATTGAATAGAATATATCGAACTTCCTGGACTCTATTCTTGCGAATGCTAATTTGATGAACTGTATGAGTTGATTATAAAGTTGGTCTTTGACATTTGTCTTTCAAGATAGGATCATTTCTTTCATATCATATTGCTGTAGCCAAAACACCTTTTTACATCTTTTATGGAGAATAACCAGCTTTTTTAAAACTTTGTTTTAACTTTTAAGTACAAAAGTAAACATTTTATCATAAACACTTTTGATATTCAATTAAACTATTATTTAAAATATTTTAGCACTATTCTTAACTTTAATTTTTTATATTAAAGTTTAATATAACAAATTTATTTATATTCACTTTATTTTCCTTAAACATAAAAAGAATATTAAACTACATAATACGCTCAACTCAAACTCAACTTGTGTTAAAAATATACACAAAGTCCCATTATACAAATTAACCATCAATCTCAAAACCTTTAAACAACAATAACAACAAGTAAGAATACCACTGACATATGAAGTTTGGAAAGGTCTAGTAGTATGCAACCTTACCTCTAATTAATAGGGAGGCTGTAATCTCAAAACCTTTAAAATAAGTTAAAATTTAATTATTCATCAATGCTCATATTTATTGATTTAACTTAATTAAATTATAATATAATCTAAATTCTAACGAGTCCTCTTAATTACTTTTCTTCATTGTTTATCTTCTTGGAATTTTCGTTTGTAACTTATTTGCAATTGGATCAATTTACTTAAGTCAAATAGTGCTTAAAATAAGTTCAAAGTAACTTTTCCCATATACTTAAAATTGTAAATCGTCCTCAATAGACCAATGACAAGTATAATGCAACACTTTGTTAAAATGAATATTACAAAAATGTATTCCCTATCACTAATGATTGCCTTATGTGTGCCAAATTAAGTAAATATCTTGTGTAGAAATTTAAGTATAACCCTAGAGTTATTAATTGATAAAGTTAAACTACTACCATTTAAGACATAATCTACCACTACTAGAATATAATTATTTCTAAAAGGATTCAAAAAAGAATCATGAAATCAAATTTTCATACATTAAATAATTCACAAACTAAAATATTTGTTAAAAGAATATGATATTTTTTTAGATACGTTGCATGCCTTTTGATACTAATTACAAAATTGTAAAAGTCCTTAAATATAGTTGACAAATAAAAACATGACTTTAGGAGGATGGCCTTGGTTTGATTGGCTCTAAAATGACCTCCTAATTCCTGAGAATATCAATGATGTAATATTGATTCCATCTATATCTCATGTAGTAACATCTTATTACGTAATCTACATAATTTAAAAAAAAAGAACGGATCATTCTATATGTAGTACATCATATCAGAAAGGATATCTTTCTTCTTCTTTTTTTGCTATTAAGAAATATCTTTAGGAAGAATTCCAACTATTAAATAGTTAACAAAATAAGCAAACTAAGGAGTATAACCATACATCTTTATAACATATAACAGTAACAAAATCCATATAATAAATATTGGTTTAGAACAATTTTTGCATTAAAAAGATACCTTAATAATGAGTGATTAGTGTAGACTATGACTTTGGATGAGATTAGATAAAACCAAAAATTGTAAAATGCAATAACTCTTTTTCACGGATGGTGTAGTGTTTTTAGCATTTATTAAAGTTTTATTGTCAAAATATGTCAAATAAAAATGCTCATCTTTCCTTTGCCTAAGCACTACTCCAATAACAAAATCATTAGCATTGCACATTAGCTTAAAAGGATGGATAAAATCTGGTGCTACTATGAGAGGAGCATTAATCATCTTCTACTTCAAAATTGTAAAAACATCCAAGAAAAATTGTGATAAAGTAACACATTTTTTGTGTAGTAAGTTGGTTAGGGTTTAAGGTATTTTAGGGAAGTCCTTGGCTTTTTATCTATCTCAATTGTCTCAACTTTTTTTCTATCCACCTCGATTCATTGATGTGTGATCTTATGCCTTAACATATCCCTTATAGTACCATAAAGTGACACTTTGCTTAGTTCAATGTTAAATTAGTTTCCTTACATCTTTAACTCAGTTGCTTTAAATTATGTGCACAATGATCTTATGAATCACCAAAAATTGAAAACTAATCCATAAAAACTACCATCACCTCTTTAACCATATCTTCAAAGATAAACATCATAGACATTTGAAATGTTGTAAGCACATTAATAACCCAAGTGGCATTCTCTGATATGCAAATGTTTCATATAAGCACCTGAATGTTGTTTTTCTTGACCCTTATTTATGATGGGATCTAAAAGTAACCTAGGTATCCATTTAAAAAGCAATAGTGTAAGTCCCCTGAAAGTTGAATCTATAGTTGATTGATAAATGATAGAGGGAAGTGGTCTTTTCACATTATATCATTTAGTTTCCTAAAGTTGACAGCATACTCTATAACCAGTGCTAGTCTTTATTAGAATTAATTCATATTTTCTCATTCATAACAACATTCATCCTTTTTTTTCTTTTAACATCTTTCATGCTTGATTTCAATCTCCTTTGAGGTTGTATTATAGGTTTATAACCTTCTCCCATGAAGATTTTATAGCTGCAGGAAGGACTTATCTATTTTCTATATAAAAAAATTCCAAACCAATGCCCTTTTACTGGTACTTTGCATTTTTAATAACTTCTCTTTTGTTTTTTTTTTTGTCAACCCAGCTACAATAATCACTGATAACATTGAATTTTTTATCCTCCAAAAAGGCATATTAAAGGTTATATGCTAATTGCTTTAGCTTTATGACTGGAGTTTTTTATATAGAAGACTTTACTTTTTGTTGGAATAGGATAATGATCTCTTCAAAATCCTTTCTAAATAGGCTACTTGCTCATGCAATTATCTATTCTCCTAATCAATTTTATCTCTTTTCATGATGTGTTAGTTTAATGTATATTTAAACACATGTCCCCAAAGGAAAAAGAAAAAAGAAAAAATTTAGTATCTAATATATTAAGAGAATAACAATATTCAACAACTAAGACAAAGTGTTTCTCTGCATTTTAAATCTTAAAAATAACTTCTTCCTTTCCACACTTAGGGTTCAATTTTCCTTTTAATAAAAGTTTATTATGAATTTTTTTATAGAAAAATTAGGTCAACCTAGGAATAGAGGTAACTTCATATCCTCTTTTATTTCAAGAATAATAAAATGAACTGGAAAAATAAATATGTCAACTTTTAAAAAAATATCTTTGATGATTCCCCTGATATACTTAATCGATATATCAACTAACTATAGACTTATTCTAGCTAGTTTAGGATCCTTTAATCCTAATTTTTTCAAAACATAATAGGTCATTAAATTAATGCTAGTTCCTAAATTAGCTATCAATGGATAAGCTACTAACAATGTAAGGATAGCAAAACATCTTAGTTCTTTTAACTTCTATAGTAGCTTATTCTAAAAAATAGTTGAACATTCTTCATTCAATCTGGCAATTGAAAATTCCTAACTTTTTCTTGATGCTTAGAATCTCATTTAAGAGCTTTGCATACTTTTGCATCCATAAGAGCCTTAAAAATGGTAATGTTAATATAATTTTGCTTAGAAATCTCCAAGAACATACCAAACTGCTCATCCATCTTCTCCTTCTTTAATCTTGCTACGTAAGAAATTTTTGGCTGATATTATTTCAGTTCTTTCTTCTTTTTACAATCTTTTTTCTTTTCACTTTCCTCATTAACACCCTATTTGTCAACTTATTACTTTAGTCAACTTCTTTCCATACTTTCAATATAGATACAAAGTTAACCATTAATTTCTTTAGACTCGATTTCTTATCTTGCTACTTTGGTTGTTTATATCTAAGTGGAGGTGGCCCTTTTGGGCTATTTGATTGCTCTAAGAGAATTATGGGTGATTCCTCCACTATGGATTATATGTCTTATTGTATGAAGTATTTTTTTGGTTGAAAACTCTCCTTATATTTGCTTCCTTCACTAGTTCTACCATTGGGTTTCCAACGTGATATTCATTCCCCATATAGTTCATAACTTATTGCCCAAGTTGATCTTGTAAATGCACTTAGGTTATCAATTTTTCTCATTAAAGTCTTTATCTGAGCTATCAATATAATCACAACATCCACATTTTATATATATACTGACTTATTTATTCATGGCCATCTCTTTTATAAGCTCAATGGAAGCTTTTGGAGCTTTATTATTAATTATTTCACTTGTTGGTTTTTCAATCATATCCATTATTGAATGGGTCAACTGTTACGGATAGTTTGAATATGCATATATTTTGGTAGACTTGATATGCCTACTGCCTTAGCAAATCTTTATATATTTTTCACCAATAAAAGTGTTTTATCGTCAAATTATAGGTAGCTACAAATTTCATTTATGAAATTTTCTATCTTGGCTAATAGAGAGTATTTCACTAAGAATTTATCTACTAGGTTTTCCAATATTTTGACTAAGGTTGTATGTAATGATTTTAATCATTGCCTAGCTCAATCCCTTAATCAAAATATGAAACAACTCAACCTTATGGTGTTTTTAGTGGCTTCGATAATCTTAAAAGTGTCATATGTCTCCAAAAAGTTAACAATGTCTATATTGGGATCTTTATCAAGTAGCCTAACAAAATAGATATATTATTGCAACATTCAAATAATATTATGCCTGATCTCAAATTAGTTTGCATTGATTTTTAAAACTCTATTACTAGATTGCATCATTATAAGAGATGGTTTTGCTAGTATGGTCCTGTGCTCACTCTTCATTGTGTTAGGTTGTACCTCTTAAGTTTCTAGCTTAGATTATTCTCTTTGTGTCCAAAAAAGTATGCTTTAATTCTCTGGCTCTTTTTTAAAAGAAAATTAGAGGTTCTACTCCTTAACATACAACCAATTCACACTTGAAATTAAAATAAACTAATTTTAAAAATAAAATCCAAATTATCAGCTAGACTCAGCTAAAGCAGACTAAGTGCAATGAGCATAAGATAAATCCTTGTGCTTCTCTATTAAATTGAAGCACTCTTAACTCCTGATCTTTTAATCAAATCCTCAAGATGAGAAAAGTCATGAATCATGGAATCAAATTTAAGATAGGGAATTGAAAAAGAATCTAGTTTATTCTGATACTAGAATGAAATAGATCTCCTCTAAGTCAACAGAGTAATTAGTGATAGAGAATGGTGTTTTAGGTATACATGTCCTGCTTCCATCATGGCTATTGTTCCCAACTATAATCCTAATTGATAAATGGAAATTTGACTATATTTTACCACCTGTATTTGATGTATTTTACTTGATAATTTACTCTTTCTTATCGTATCTTTAGATCTTAATTTGCTTCAAGTGTGTTTACAGGTGAAAATGGCCTTCATGGACTTAAAGGAGAAGAATTCACGCAAAAAAGTGGAGTAAAAGGAGTGCACAGTATGCGATACACAAAAAACTCTAATTATGCACGATTCAATGCACGACCATGCAAGGGACCATGTATAAACCCAAAAACCTAGAATTCAATATAAAAGTGACGTTTCAGGGGTAGAAGAAAGAGGTGACTTTAGGAGGTGACTTTTAGATGTGGAGAACATCCAGAAAGGAAAATTTTGGTCCAGAGAAGTGGGAAACAAGAAGAAATCATCGAAATTCAAAATCAAGCCTCTACATCGTAAGAACATTCGATAGAAGTCAATTAAGGAGATTTAGAATTATGAACCCATTGTTTTCATTTCATTTTTCTTTTATTGTATGCTTAATTTTGTATTCAATCATATGTAACTAAATGTCCAGCTAGTATTTAGGTTAGATGAACGTTATGTAAATACTTTGATATGATTTGATTCCTTTATTAATGCAATTGGTTCGATTGATTTTTGTGTTTGATTACATGTTTTATTAACAATATGATTTCATAAGTAGATATTGAAAAATCTTAGTGTTAATAGATACCGTAATTAGAAGGAGTTGATTGCAACTCTAAAGATAAGATGACATAAATCTTCCATATTATTATCAAACTTATTAAAAGGACTCATAAATCAGTAATGCAATACTATAAGATTTAACCTGGATAATTCGGTTAGATACCTTAAGATTAGTTGTTAGTAGACTCCAGGTTAGCTAATAGCATACCTTAGGAGTCTTCACGGTCTAACTAATTAACAAACAATTGCATGATGAAATATCAATCTATTAAGGTTTTAGGGGGATTTGAAGCTGGATACTAATTTTTGTTAACGATAGTTTTCTAAGTGAATTCCATTATCTTTGTTTTCATTATTATTTCCTGTTTTATTTTATTTGTTTTAGTTTTAGTTTCTTTCCATTAAAATCTAAAATCAATCCTTAGGCTGGATAATAGGGGAAGGGTAAGTACTAGTATTCATAGTCTTTGTAGGATCGACATGTACTTGTTAATACTAGCTACAGCTACGCCACGCACTTGCAGTTTATTACAATATTGACTAACATGAAATAGGTCAACAAAGTTTTTTGGCGTCAGAGACTTTGATATTAGGAAGCCTAACTGTTATTACTCTAGTCATTTTCATTTTCATTTTATTTTGTTTTATCTTTGTTTTTTACTTTATTTTATTTTATTTTGCTTTTGTATTTATTTTATTTTATCTTTTCATATTTTAAACCATTCATTTAATTGTCTTTTGAATTTTTTTACACTGATAGTGTATGGTGGTTTATTTTAGGAATTGATATTTATTTTCATAGCCACACTTCACAATGGATGGATGAAGAAGCTAGTATTATTATGGGAGTCAGGATGTATCTTTATAATATGAAACATCATTGTATCAGAAGGAACCATTTCCTCACATGTTTTATGAAGCTTAACTAACGTATACATAGGAGCAACCAAATATGTGCAACCAACCTCAAGGCCTATGATAGGAGAATACATATAATTCAGAGTGGAGCAACTTGTACGTATATGGATGAAATGACTATGCTCCAACTAAATATGTATAACAAGAACAATGATACGAAAGTATTACAGATCAACTAATGGAATGCCTTGTCGTAGTTAGTGAGCGTGAATTCGATAAGAGACTTCCTTCATTGGCATATGATGAGTATAATTTGAGCTTCTAACCGGCTCAGAGTGAAGAAGAGATAATAGTCGATTTCATGAATGAAGATACATTTCAATAAGGCGAGGAGGTAACTATTGCTCTAAGAAATATGACGACCGAGTTTATTTAAGAATCAAACATGAGGCATCAGGAAATGAAGGCTCGTGTATAGAATATGGTGAATCAAATCAACCAGCTGATGGATATATTATCTGACGAGATGTAAAGGAGTTTGTCCAGTTTTACTGAAATTGGTACTATCGACCAAAAGACAGTTACCCTTGGTAGTGAAGAAGAGCTTCCTGAAGAAGAAGACGAAGAAAACTCCATCTAAAAAGAGGAAGTAGGAAGTGGCAGAAGTAACTAAGGAAAATGAGCCAGAAGCCTCTATCTAAAAAGAAGAAAAAGAAGAAAAAGAAGAAGAGTGGATAGAGGTGGTTGAGGAAGAACTGGCGGAGGAACCAAGTAAGGAAATTACTGACGAGGTGTTGGTAGTGACCTTAAGTACGAAGGGTTCCCACTTCATCAAAGACAAATAGTTCGAGCTAGCCAATGATACAGAGAGTTTTGTTATTCCTTACATTTTTAACAATTTTTCATTAAAAAGGGCATTAATGGAGTCTATTAGTTTTATTAATCTAATCAATTATGTCCTTGTTATTATCCTGTAACAACTAGCTTATTTATAGGTCTGAAACTACTCTATGGTGACAAGGGTGGAAGCAAGCCGCTGATTATTGATCTAGGATGACGTTAAACATGTAGGATACGTTGAGCTACCAACATGAAAAAAAATGATACATGGGAGGCAACCTATAAGTTAGTTTTGATTTTATTTTTGAATTTTGATATTATCTTGTGTTTGCTTTCATCTTAGTATAGGATTTTACACTCTATTATGTTATTTCTTTTGTTTCTTTTTATCCTTTTCTTTCATAATTTGTAAGGATGTTAATTTAGCATTGGATGGATCCATATCAGAAAATCGACACAATCAGGAAAGGTACCAATAACCCTCTCACTTTTTCATAAATGCTAAAATTGTGTACATTGGGGACAATGTACAACTTTGAGTGTGGAGGTGAGTTTGATGAATCTTAACATGATTTCTTTAAGCTTATTATAATCTTGATTATAATATTTTATGAACTAATGTCTTGAATTGGTTGAAAAATGTCCATGAATACTATATGTCCTTATTGAATATTGACTTGAATTGGTGTGCAAAAGGATGATGGTTAGAATAAATTTAGTTTTCTAAGTCATATTTTTGCTAATCATTAAAATTTTCAAGTTGAATGAAATTTTCATATTATTTACACACATATATGTACCCAATTTTTTTTCGTGATCTTTTGACCCAATAGAGCAATTTTTCAAAATTTTTAAAGCTCTTATTCTTCTTTCATGTGTGATATCATTGTATAGTAGGATAATTCTAGAACTTGCTTTATTATGCATGTTGAGACTATATTTATGGAAATTAAAAGCATTAACATAATAAAGGCACTTAGATTTACTAACTTGTTTAAGCCTATTTCTTTAAAATTACCATACCCAAAATTTTACCTTTATAGGAATAACCAAGTTAAGCCATATTTTTTTCATTGATTTTACCTACATATTAACCTTATTCTTATTTTTCTTTGAAGACCTACTTATCATTTTGAACCTAAAGGTTATTTACTTTATTTATTTGTTTGTTGAGACTTGAATTCTTTGAAAGGTTCAATATATGTTGAATTATGGTACTGAATGCTTGAATTGAATTAAAAAATGAGCATATAAAAGAAAAAGTGATAAAACTAAGTAGAATCGATAGAGTTGCATTGAAAAAGGACCTATGTATGCTTTGTAAATAAGTGGTGTAATATTTCTTCAATAAATTTCCTTAACGTAAACCCCTTTTATCCCAATCATACCTTACCTAAGTGTAAGTGTAAGTCGACTTGTGCATATGATGTAACTCGACTTATGCTTATACAGTACCATAACT
>JAOSBM010000205.1:20670654-20689416 GCA_027568955.1 Erythroxylum tenue
AAGTTTTAATGTTATAGATGATTCGGAAAAGATTAAGTTGAAATGAAATTAGAGTAGTCAATTGAGAGAAGAAAATGGAGAATAAGGATGGCAGCCCTGAGAAGCCAGACCGACGAACCGACATAGTCATTTGACAAGCTTGGAGGCCAAACAATCAACCACCTCATACTAACAGCAAATTTTTCCTATTGTTAGTTGAACCTCTATAAGCACAAATAGGACCTTCTGAATAAAAGAACAATAGGAAGAGAAGTGGAAGTAATATGTGAAAAGATTAATTCGAGTTCTTGTTAACTGAGAATTGTGATGAGATTTAGCTATTATGATACCCTTTGTAAGAGTGATTAGATTGAGTGTTTGTGAAAGCTTTCAATAGATTGAGTTTGTGAAGGCTTTCAAGTGCGAGTAGTGTGACTTCTTTTAGAAGCTCTTGTAAAACTCTTGAGAAAAGTAGCTGCGTTTGACCTCCAACAGTAAATGAGATTTAATAATGGATGCAAGTCTCAAGCATGACTTCAGAAATGGACATAAGTCTGCACCAACCGAGCCTCTATAAAATCAGTATTTGTTCTCTCCCTCTTGCCTTAGTTGTTTGATTTGATTTAAACTTATTAACTGACCTATGATTATAATTCATTACCTAATTGAGATATTATTGAGAACTGTTTAAATGAGTTGCGTTCATTTTTCTTAGATATAAAAGGTGTTAAACAATCAATCACCTAACATTTGATAAATCGTCAAAGTTACAATTATTGATAGGAAACACCCAATTCTTCATCAATCAATTGTTGTAGGTCCTAAAAATTATAAAGGGGCTCCCACTAGGTATCTAAAGGTACAATAAAAAGATCATGGCACACAAAAGTTCACATTCAAACCAAGAACGAATGAATAGCAAATAGGTTGTACACATTCTAGTTTGTACTCTAAGAAAGAACACTATTAACGATATGTGAAATAGCACATAATATTTGTTAAAATAATTAAATATTAATTCAGAATATTCTCCGTTAATTGATAGGGGAGATTGACAGTTATTAGAAATAGTTATTATTTCAGTAACTGTAAATAGGGGTGGCAGCTATTAGAGACAATTACCAAAGTAGTTATTTCTGCTTTTATTAGAGGCAGTTACCAAAGCAGAAACATTTAAAAAGGGGAATAACACCTGTTGTATTGGGTGAATGAATGCAATCTCTCTACCAAAAATTCTTTGTAGTTTACTGACATGGTATCAGAGCCACAAGGAGATCAATTCGACTGCAAGTCTCATCCTCTTCTGTTCTAACCTTCATTTTCAGATCAATAACTGCCATTTTTCTTCCAGCCTTGATTGCTGGAAATTCTCCCTACAATTCCAGGAATTCTCTTTGTATCAGCCTTCATTGCTACTACGATTTATTCTCCTCCTCTCCATATTATCAGATCAATTGTCCTTAATCCCAGAAGATGTTAGAAATTGAGGAAACAAGTGGAGTGCAGTAGGGAATGACAAACTCCCTAGTGCAGCCTCCTCTGGGAGATTTGCCTACCATCCAACTAGCCTTCAAACTGGATGGCAAAAACTATCTGAAATGGTCTCAGTTTATTCGAACCACCTTGAAAGGAAAGAGGAGGTTGAGCCATCTGAATGGAACTGGTCCTAAGGAAGGGGACCCACGGTTTGAAGCTTGGGATGAGGAGGATGCCTTAATCATAGCATGGATGTGGAATTCCATGATTCCTGAAATTAGTGATACGTGCATGTTCTTGTCAACTACCAAAGACATTTGGGACACACACTTCATCACACATATTCAAAGGCCAAAGATGCAGCCCAAATATATGAGGTCAGAGTGAGAACAATGGCAACAAAACAGGGGAGTAAGTCAGTAACAGAATATGCCAACCAGTTGAAAACGTTATGGGAGGAACTGGATCATTATCGGGTGTTGCAAACAAGATGCTCTGAGGATGCTGCTCTACTGAACAATTTTGTGGAACAAAATAGAGTATATGATTTTCTTGTGGGATTGAACCCTGAATATGATCAGGTCAGGGTCCAAATATTAGGGCGGCAGGAGGTTCCATCTTTAAATGCGGTGGTAGCAGTTATTCGAAAAGAAGAAAGTAGGAGGATGGTTATGTTAGATAATCAAACACTAGAAAGTGGCGCAATGGTGGCTTCCAAACAGGGCAGAATTGAAGGAGGAAGATCTAAACAGCAGAAACTTGATGAATTGTGGTGCACATTATGCAGAAAACATAGGCACACAAGGGATAAATGTTGGAAGCTACATGGCAAGCCTCCAAGCTGAGATTGGGGATAGAAAGGAGAATCTCAAATAAATCATGAGTGGAATCAGAGATGGGGACAGCGCAGAAAAGGTGGACAGGTGCATGCGCATGCAGCTGCTGCAGCATAGCAGGAGCAGCCAGCTCTAGACACTGGGAAGTTGAACCAGGAAGAAATTAACAGATTGACTCTTGCACTAGACAAACCAGGGGACTTATCTGCTCCTTCAGGTAGTACCTCTCTTGCATTTTCTGGTGAGTCTCTTGCTCTGGTCAGTGTAAGTGCCTTAGCCCACTCCCCTTCCCAAGGTTCTTGGATAATTGATTCAAGAGCTACAGACCATATGACCAATACCTCAACCCTTTTCACAACCTATAAACCCTACTCTGGTAACAAAAAAATATCTACTGCAGATGGATCCTTAATTACTATTGCTGGTGTTGGTGACATTATCCCTAGTCTGATTCTTAAAAATGTCTTTCATATCCCTAAACTGTCTACCAACCTTATTTCTGTCAAAAAACTAATTTCTGATACAAATTGCCATGTATTCTTTCATCAAGATTTCTGTTTATTTCAGGAAAGGGATTCGAGGAGGAGGATTGGACATGCTAGGGCAAAGGATGGCCTCTACTATCTTGAGACATCAGCCAAACAACAAAAATTAGACATCATTTCTCCATCCAGCCTACTATCTGAAACACATCTCACAAATTCAGAAAAAATTTGGCTCTACCATCGCCGCCTAGGACATCCCTTCTTTGTTATAAAAAATATGTTTCCTTCCTTGTTTTCAAGCAATATGGTAGAAGAGTTTCAATGTGAAGTATGTGAGCTTGCTAAACACAAGCGTGTGCCCTTTCCAACTTCTATTAGTAAAAGTTCTCTACCCTTTGACCTTGTTCATAGTGATATATGGGGTCCAACATCCATTTCTAATCTTTCTGGTGCAAAATGGTTTGTTTCATTTATTGATGGTTGCACGCGTATGACTTGGATCTTTCTTCTCAAACATAAGTCAGATGTGAGCATAGTCCTTCCTCGGTTTTATGCCACGATTCAGACCCAATTTGGAACCAAAATTAAAAGGGTCAGATCTGACAACGCCAAAGATTACTTTAATCAGAGCTTATCTTCTTTCTTTCAAAAGGAGGGTATTATCCATGAGTCTTCTTGTGTCTATACTCCACAACAAAATGGCATTGCAGAGCGTAAAAATGGTCCCCTTCTTGCTTGTACAAGAGCTCTTCTTTTTTATAACAATGTCCCACAGTGGCTATGGGGAGAGGCAGTCCTAACTTCTGCCATCTTGATCAATCGACTGCCATCATACATCCTTGGAAACCAAAGTCCTACTGATACCCTCTCTACCTTCTACCCAAATAATCCAATTAAGATCGGCCTACAGGCTAGAATAATTGGGTGCACATCCTTTGTTCATGTTCAGTCTCCTGGTAGAGGCAAGCTGGATCCTAGGGCCCTACGATGCATATTTGTGGGATACTCATCCACCCAAAAAGAGTACAAATGTTACCATCCTCCCACTAAAAACTTCTATCTCGGCCAATGTCACCTTTAATGAAACTGAGCCTTATTATTCTCATTCTCATCTTCAGGGGGAGAAATCAGTACCATTAAATTCAAAAGATGAGGATACTACCATTTCTTTGGAAAAATTTTCCATTTCTCCAGCTGATACTAATCAGCCCATTTATGCTCTAGACCAGTCCTATACAGAGCAGTCTACACCAGACCAATTCACTCTAGACTTACCTGATCTCTCAACAGGTGCATCGGACACTCATAATCTTCAACCAGCATGTGTACTCAAGAAGTTTGGCAAAGTGTACTCAAGGAGAGGAAAAGGCAATTATGCACCTCAACATGTTCAGGATTCCATCAAGGATCCCAATCTAAAGGTAACAGATCCTAATGATAAAATACATGAAATTTTTGAGCAGCCTGTTTTATGTGATACTGTTGATAAACCCATTGCCTTGCGAAAAGGTACAAAAGAGTGTACCAAGAAATCACTTTATCCCTTAGCACAATCCGTGTCACTCAAAAATGGTGCCTTATCACACAAGACCTTCCTTGTCAATCTACATGGTGCCAAAATACCCAAGACATGGACTAAGGCCTTAACTAATGAGAAATGGAGACAAGCTATGAATGTGGAGATGGAAGCACTAGAAAGGAACAAAACCTGGGACCTCGTGCAGTTGCCTCCAGACAAGAAAACAGTGGGTTGTAGATGGATTTATACCATCAAATACAAGGCAGATGGGTTAATTGAAAGGCACAAGGCAAGACTAGTGGCTAGGTTACACACAGTCATATGGTATTTGATTATTTGGAGGCCTTTGCTCTAGTTGTTAAGACGAATATTGTGCAGGTGATATTGTCCTTGGCAGCAAACTTGGACTAGAATTTAGAGAAGTTTGATGTCAAGAATGCCTTTTTACATGGTGACTTGGAGGAAGAGATTTATATGGATGTGCCACCAGGTTATGGGACTGAACTTCCAGTTAGAACTGTGTGAAAGCTGAAGAAGGCACTTCATGGGCTCAAGCGGTCACCTCGAGCCTGGTTTGGAAGGTTTACCAACGCTATGCTCACCTTGGGTTATGTGCAAAGTCAAGCTAATCATACTCTTTTCGTTAAACATTCAGCTTCAAGGGGAGTTATGATACTAATAGTCTATGTTGACGATATAATTGTGACTGGCAATGACGAAAATGAGAAACAGAGGCTAAAGAGGCATTTGGCACTTGAATTTGAGATTAAAGAGCTTGGAAAACTGAAGTAGTTCTTGGGGATAGAAGTAGCTCACTCAAGAAGAGGTATTTTTATCTGTCAGCAAAAGTATATTATTGACTTACTGACAGAGACAGGTTTGACTGGATGTAAACCTATTGGGACACTCTTAGACCCAAATACTAAGCTGGGAGAGGCAAAAGATGAGGCGCCAGTGAACATTGGGATGTACCAGCGACTAGTAGGCTGACTAATATACTTGTCTCATACAAGGCCAGACATAGCCTTTGCTGTAAGTTTAATTAATCAATTTATGCACAAACCTAAGGAGTGCCACCTTCAGGCAGTCCATCGTGTTCTTAGATATTTAAAGGGAACATCAGGAAGAGGAGTGCTATTCAGCCGAGGAAATAACATATATTTAGAAGCTTATAAAGATGCAGATTATGCAAGTTCAATAGTGGACAGAAGATCAACGTCTGGATACTACACTTTTTTGGGAGGAAATCTGATAACATGGAGAAGTAAACAACAAGGGGTTGTAGCCAGATCAAGTGCAGAAGCTGAGTTCAGGGCAATGGCACAAGGAATATGTGAGTTATTGTGGCTGAAAATTCTACTTGATGATCTGAAGGTCAGATGGGAGAAACCTATGAAGCTATAATGTGATAATAAATCAGCTATAAGTATAGCTCACAACCTAGTCCAGCATGAGAGGACAAAGCATATTGAAGTTGATAAAAATTTTATCAGGGAGAAGCTGGAGTGGCCTGATTAGCATATCCTTTGTATCCAGTCAACAGCAAATTACAGACATTTTTACCAAAGGGCTGAGTGGACATCAGTTTGAAAACATTATTTGCAAGCTGGGGTTGATAATATCTACCTCTCAGCTTGAGGGGGAGTGTTAAAATAATTAAATATTAATTCATAATATTCTCCCTTAATTGATAGGGGAGATAGACAATTATTAGAGATAGTCATTATTTCAGTAACTGTAAATAGTTATTACCAAAGAAGTTATTTCTGCTTTTATTAGAAGCAGTTAATTCTGCTTTGGTGAACCGTGTACATTTAAAAAGGGAAATAACCCCTGTTGTATAGTGTGAATGAATGCAGTCTTAACAAAATTTCTTTGTAGTTTACTGATAGAAACAAAATAGACTTTTCAAACAAAAGGTAAAGAAATGAGTCAAAAGTCCTACCCAATGTGAAACATGGACATTTTTTAGTTTTTTTTTACTGGAGGTGTTGCTGTCCCTGTTCCTCTGGTCTACTGGCACATCTGATAAAATTTCCTGCAAGAGAAGTAGGGGATGCTGAACTGTAGACCATAGAGTAAAGATGTTTTGCTCAAGAAACCTTTAAGACCTTGGCCTTGTGGACAGGTTATCTCATAGTCGACTTTCCACCACTATTGAACTAGAAAATGTATCACTATATAAATTATATGAAGAGTATGAAAAAGGAAGTGAAAATATCAGGGTGAAGAAAAAACGAAATCCACAGCAATGGCATTTGTTGAGAATTTATGGAACAAAAAATAAATCTACTTGGCTTAAGATTTGGTACAAGATCCGAAAAGAAAGAGAGAAATATCTCTTAGCAACGAAATGGTGGAGGTAGTCAATCTGTATGCATTGGGACAAAATCAGATTTGAATCCAAAGCACCCATGGTGCACAAGAAATGTATTCATAAATACAATATCTGATTGCAACTTTGAATATGGAATTGAAAGGGATCAAAGAAGAATAATACAGAGAATATATATTGAGATTAATTTGGGGTCACTTAAAGAAGAATAATACAGAGAATATATATTGAGATTAATTTGGGGTCACTTCAAAAATCAATGAAATTAATTGATAGTAGTGGCAGAAATGAAAATTGCCTAGTAGATTCGAATTTGCTAGAATATAAAATCAGATTCTCAATAAACTCGTAGATATACTGGATTACCAATCCTGATTAAGAAACAGAGGTTCAGTGGGTGTATTAAAGCCACTTCTGGGTCAATTACTGTGCAGTGCAGAGCATGGCAATGGACATCTACTATGATAATTCACTTCTATATAAACAGAAGGAGAAGACCAAAGTTGAGAAGTGATTTGTTACTCAAGTCACATTGTTGAGATTAGAATTTCATCAAAATTGGGAAACTGGTTTTAAAATGTCTTAATAAACGTTTTAGAGAATACCACAACACTGCCAGGCCCAAGATAGTTATCATACTCTTCAATCATTTCATTAACATTAGGGCGCCATCCAAGCAAAAGAATGCATTCTTTTGGTCCTAAACTCACATCTGATGCCTGTAACAAGAAGTAACAGAGTCATGACAAGTGAAAAACACATAAATGTATAATCACAAATGCCATCATCAGAGAAAATATCTCATAGAACTTAGAACAGGTACCTTTGACCCTGATTTCTTTGAACGTCTAATAATACTGTGAAGTCGTGTATTTCTCAATTCCATAGAATTATTATCATCACCATGATCTAAAACATTAAGATTTTGGAAAGCAGCAATTCCTTCTTTGAAGACACTAGAATATGCAAGTTGGGGCCTCCTTCTCCCATGAACAGGTCCTATGAACAAAATCTACAGAGAAAAAGAGAACATAGTGGAACCAGAGTTTAGATTGAGATGGGAATGTAATAAGCTCAACAATATGCAGAATATGCTCAACAATGAACTGATGAACTACTATGTCTTGTTGGAACATAGGCATGTAAAGTCAATGTGGGAAATCCAAAAAAAAAAACAATTAATAATTAAATCATGAAATAATGAGATGGTAAAACATATCCAAAATCTTTATATCTATTCATTAAAAAGAAAAACAAATGATAGTTGCAATTCCTTCCACCTTACATTATGCAGCTGGAGTTGACGATTGTTTATCACTGAGAAGTATCATTTCACCCAATGTTCATGAAACATAGCCAACAGACCTCAAAACTAAGTATATCTCAATGACAATAGAGTGATTCAATTTTATCAGCCGAAAAGCTATCATTTTGAAATTTCTTTTTGTAGAACTCTCATACAACAAATTCGTAAATTAAGTTTTACATGATAAATTCTCCTCCATCAGCTTCCTATGTACACTGAACACTGGAAAACAGTAGGATGCAATTTGATTCAAGTATAAAACATCAAGTTTTCAGATGAAAAACAAAATGATTTGAGCCATGATTAATCATCAGGTTGATGTGTGTGGCCCTGCATAACAGGTTAACTAAAATCAAATTTTGCATTATGCAGCAGCTAACTCAATGTCATAGGGTTGGTATGGCATGCCATCAATTGGATTGTTCCTCAACCTCTTAAACAGTTATGCAAGAAGTTACAAAATTCAAATGCTCTAGAGAAAGGACATTCATAATTACCAACATTTAGGATAGTTAATGCTTCCTTAACAAATAGTGGAGACATATGAGCAGATATCAATGATATTCAATCCATTGCTTAAATGATCAAACAAATGAGTCTAAGTTCCAGATTGTTGGTAATTTAAGAAGTTGATATTTAGTAGACAATGAAATATGAACAGATATCGATGATATTCAATCCATTGCTTAAATGATCAGACTGATGAGTTTTAAGTTCCACATTGTTAGTAAATGAGGGAAGTTGATATTTAGTAGATAATGATCCCAATAAGATAGGAACATCTAATCTTAGATTCAGGGTAAGATAAATCAAACACCTAAATAGTCAGGGTGTGTAAGATAAATCAACACCTAAATAGTCAGGGTGCTGCAGATTATTAGAGATTCTAAGTATCCTGGTTGTATTTCTTCCTATTTAAGATGTATCAGTCAAGAGGTAAATACAGAGAAAAAAAAGAACTTCAGTTCTGGCTTTCTACCATGCTTTGTCAACATGGTATCAAAGCAGTAGGATTCGATCAAGTGTTTGTTAGGTTTTTTTGCCTCTTTCTAAACCCTTCCTTTCAGTTGCTGTTAATCTTGACTGGCCAATAAATCAATTAGATGTAAAAAAATATTTTCTTAAATGAAGATCTGGAAGAAGTATATATGGAGCTTCCTCTTGGCTTTTCTAAAAGGTTTGGAACCAAGGTATGAAAATTAAAAATATCCATAAATGGTCTTAAGCAGTCTCCAAAAGTCTGGTTTGAAAGATTTACAAAGTTTGTTAAGGTTATTGTCAAGAAATCTGATCACACTTTGTTCACTAAGAGATACAACAAAAACAAAATTTCAGTTCTAATTGTCTATGTAGATGATATAATTTTGACTAAAAATGATATAGAAGAAATGAGGAAACTTAAGCTAAATCTAGCCAAGGTGTTCGAAATTAAAGACTTAGACCACCTAAGATATTTTATTGGAATGAAAGTAGCAAGATCAAAAAAGATAATTGTAGTCTCACAACCAAGTATATTTTGGATCTCTTAAAGGTGACTGGAATGAGTGGATGCAACCCTTTAGACACTCCAATGGAGTTCAATGCCAAACTTGGAAATGTTAAAGATAGGATTCCAATAGATACAGGAAGGTATCAGAGATTGGTGGGACGAATAATCTACTTGTCTTATACACAGCCAGATATTGCTTTCGTTGTAAGTATCCTTAGTCAATTTATGCATTCCCCATGCAAGGAGCATCTTCAAGTTGTGTACAGAATCCTTTGATATTTAAAAGGCACTCTAGGAAAAAGCCTTTTTTTTTTTAATGAAAACAGAGGAGTAGAGGTCTATACTAATGCAGACTGGAAAGATCAACTACTATAAGAGATCAACTTCCGAGTATTATACATTTATTTGGGGCAACTTAGTTACATTGTGATGTAAGAAACAGAGTGTAGTTGCTTGGAGTAGCACGGAAGTAGAATTTAGATCAATGGCTCAAGGTGTATCTAAAGTTCTACGGATACAAAGAGTTTTGGAAGATCTTCAAAGTCCAGTGAGCTTTCCTACGAGATTGTACTGTGATAATAAGGCGGTCATCAATATTGCCCAAAATCCAATTCTTCATGATAGGACAAAATACGTTGAAATTGATAAACACTTCATTAAGGAGAAACTTGAAGCAATAATACTATGTACTCCATTCATTCCAACCACTCAACAAGTTGCGGATGTATTCACTAAAGGATTGTTAAGGCAACCATTTGAACTTGAAGTTAGCAAGTTGGGCATGATAGACATCTTGGCACCAACTTGAGGGGGAATGTTGGTAATTAGGAGAGTTGATATTTAGTAGATAATGACTCCAATAAAATAGGAATATCTAATCCTAGATTCAAGATAAGATAAATCAGCACGTAAGTAGTTAAGGTGTTGCAGATTATTAGAGATTCTAAGTATCCTAGTTGTATTTTTTTCCTATTTAAGATGTACCAATGCAGAGAATAAAACATAACTTCAGTTCTAGTTTTCTATCTTTTTCAGTCAATACACATAGTTATTGTTTAAATCTCAATCTCAACTAGTTTTATCTCTAAGATTGAAAGTAAGAAGAATTCAATCACAAGCCAAGAAATTGCAAGTTATTCTCACTTTGTCAGTTTGCTGAAGCACCTCATCGTCATTCGGATGAAAGTATATCTTCCCATTTCGAAAAAGACCACAAACAACAACCTGAAAAATAGCCATTCACAGTGTGATGAAATCATCATTCTTCTGGGAATGTCCTTAAGCACAATATTCAGCAAATAGCATTACCTCTTGAAATCCATGCCTTAGTTGACCATATCTAATTCCAGCTAGAATTGGAAAACAACAAAGGTTAAATACATTTTCTGCAATAAATAAACAAGTGTCAGGAAATGTTATGAGTGTCAAAGATCAGAAAGAGTATTTTATATTTACAGAAGAAGGAATACTACATAGATGCCTATACAAGTAAAATAACCCGAGCTAATTGATTTTTCAATACTAATGGACAACATTTAAAATTAAAACTTAACAAGTATCCAAAGGTTGATCAGATAAACACAATTGAGCAGGTGCACCTGCGTCACGATCTTATGACCACAATTCTAGTTCTTTGATAGCACTATCATGATAGATATGGTATTCTGAAAAGATATGCTTTGGGTCCAAGCAAAGTCTAGCACAACATAAAAATTTAGAAATGAGATATATAACTCTGTTTTAGTTGGGTTAGGAAATTAAAGATTATTTAGGCCTTTTTCTCGCTTGAAATACATCAGATCTATCAAAAATAAACCAAGATAGACCTATATATCTAAAGCAAATCATGTAATTTAATAATTGAGTAATCATTAGTTCCTGGTCATTACTTCTGTAATTAAGCAAATGTCGGTATATCTTTATCAGTCCCTTTTGCCGGGAGCATTGAACAAACAATTTGGAAGCAACATTCTCCACTGGCTCTACTTTCAATCCTGAAATTGACTTCAAAAGCTCGCATGTGTTAGAACTTGAGACCTGCACTACAAAAGTACTATTTTAGTCCTGACTTTACACATAAAATAGAGCCAAATACTTTACTAGAACAGTCCAACAAAAGATATACCTCAACAATGGTGGGGATCGAGGCCATCTCTGTAATAGGTTGAAGGGCTAACACAGATAGAAAGGCATTGGTATCAACCTCATACCTAATAAATTCAAGAGTTAAATGAATATTTAAATGGATTTCAGTTACATAAGTGTCATGCATGAAACTCTTAGCACTGTTTGAAAACCAAGATGCAGTTGACCGTGGGTAAATTTGATAATAATCATTAGAAAAATAAATGAAATGATGAGGCAGTAAGATAGGCAACTCTTAAGACACTCAAAGTTGTTCATCCTATACTTCAAATTGGTGTATGTACTTTGATGAGGTTACGTTCAATGTACAGAAGTTTGAACCAAAATTTTAAGAGTATGACAATAAGAAACTCAGTGCTAATATCAAATAAAAATTAAGGAAAAAAAGAAATCAAAGAAGATTCGTTGTTAGTAGCAATGTGGGAAAGCCACAACAGAAAGGCTTATGAAAACAGTTTATGTAGTAGATCCAAACAGCAGCTAACCAACAAATAGAAATATTGCACCAATAACTTTGCATCCAAAATCAATAATGATTGATAATCTTAAGGAAATTTATGCATCTTCCACAATAGCCACTGTTGGGTGCTCAACAAACCTTTTTTGGACAACCTAATGCACTAATATCTTAATTTAAATATCCTACATGGGTTCCTTTATGTTTTCCTTTTACATAAGACATATTATTCTAACTCTTTACATTGGTGAAAAGTGTTAAAGACTTATGAATAAAGTGTTCTACTTGGTTTTCAAGGTTCCTAGAAATGTCTTACGATGATTCTCAATTACAACATACACCAGTTTGAGTACCTACAACTAAGACCTGTGCCTAGAACAACCACCTCATAGACACCTTCTATAAACTCATTAATCTCTGTGAAACACTGAAACTGTATCTCAATCAGATAAGAGAATGTGGCATTTTGACAAATGCAGCAAGATCATATCTATAAATGACAGGTAATCAACTCACTAATTACAAGAGATGGAATTCTAGAAAATTTCCTGCAAAGTTCTTACCTATCCCCCTTTGTTGGAAGTATAATGATAGCACGTGCCTTATTAGCTGCAGCTCTTTCAAATGATTTTGTTAGACTAAGGCTGCAACTGCATATGGAAGGACAAAATGTAAGAAATGGCCATAAGCTCTTTTTTTTTTTTTAAACCACCCGGTATCCGACGCCACATGGGCAACCGACTAATCGAGCCGGGTAAGACCCTTTCGGGCGGCAAAGCTCTCCCTCACGAGATTTAAACCGACTCCATTCCCAAGACTCAAACTCGAAACCTTGGTTAAAGATGAAAGAGCCCATGCCGCTCCTTCACAGCCTTTTAACCAATATAAAAGAAGCAAAACAAGTTTTAAAAAAATTGAAGCCAAACATTCCAATTTTTACAAAGAATGGTTGATATTCAATTCCAAGCTTGAATAAATGGTACAAAAATAGATATGAGTTAATTTGTTCAAACCACGTGCAAACACATACACATACACATACAAATAAGGACTAGTGGATGGAGAATGTTGAAAAAGAGTAATTTAGGAAAAGTCATTCAAGTAGTCAAAATTTTATAAACGTATACAATACTATTCTAGATATAGTCCTTCTGGATGTAGCACAGGAAAATACATTGGTATATGTTGAGGGACTCGAAACCAAGCCATTGTATTGGGGAGGGGAAGACATAGTAACTAAGGTTTAGACTTATTAATTAGGAGAATTTACAATATAAATTGTATATGATATGTATGGTTATGGGTCAAGCATCTTCCAATATATATTACAGGGATAGGTTTGAGCACATAAAACAGAAGTTTTTTGAAATGGCTGCTCATCCCCCAAATTTCCACCACCTAAGCAGTATAAGAATTTAATATATGACAATGGGAGCAAGTCTCTCATTCATATAATAACACCACGAGTACCATCTGTTGCCACACCTGGAAGCTACTTATTGTTAACTATATTATTTAACCAAATGCACGTAACCTTGGAGCTAGGAAAGCTTTCCCATTGAATAAAATCTTCTCATTGAGAAAGGCAAAGGAATTAGACATGTCCCAAAGCCAACTAAATCTAAATCAGAAGACATTGTATAACAACTATACAGAATCATTACTTTGTCCCAGAAGGGAAAACAGAAGGAATAAGAAAAAGAAAAGCAAGAAGGAGTTCTATGAAATTAGTAGTACAATTACAAGAAGGAAATGCTGAAAGCACTTACCTCTTAGTAAGTAGATCAATGTGGTTAAGATCTTTGGTAATACTGTCTGCTAGTCTGTCAATCTGCTTCCTTGGAAGATCAGACATAAGAAGAATTCTCTGCCTCCTGCAAAGACATATGCAAGATAAGCTAAAAGGAAGCAATGTAATATATAAAATTTACTGACAAAGAAACGGGGCTAGCAGAACATGAAACAACTACCTGGCTGTTGCAGTGCCTAATCGGACAGCAAATTCGTGATACTTGTTCAGCTGCTTTAATATGTAAGTTAGATGACTGGTTACCCCACAAATAATAATATGATCTTTTTCATGAACTTGAATTTGTGCCCCTTCCCTCAGTCTTTGCATGTTGTTCTGCCCATGTTATTACCTTAAGCATGACATCCAACTTAAAATTTTCAAAAACAGCTCTTTGTTTAAGAGTTTACCCTGAACTCCTCTGTCATAGTGCTTAATAAGCGAGTATAGAATAATATGCCCCATATGGCAAGAACAAAGCCTATCACGCGTTCAGCACGAGTTCTTTGCTGCAATTCTGTACATAGTAAGTTCCTATGCACCAGCAAACTTACAGTTCTCCTCATGGAATCAGAATAAGATAATATTAGACGATGTATGAAACATACGAGCAATTAACATACTTTTAGATGAGTAGATGATGAAATAAGACAAGCCCAAGCTTCCCAGAAGCACTCCTCCAGAGTATGATTATTCCCCCTGTGTCATGATACAGAATAAGACAATAGTTCAAATAATAATGAGCATCACATATGGGCAAAGAAAGAACAAAGCAAGAGATCAAGACCTAACACTTGAACTACCTTTTGTTTGCAAAACCAATAAAAATGTAAATTAAAAGGGAAAGGATTTTACTAGGGAAGTGGAAACACATAAGAAATATCTTATGGTATGACTAGGTTGAAATCTATGTTATAGTGCCCCTTTATAACACCAAATGCATAGGGGCAACAAAAATTAAGAAAAGCATGGCACCAGTCATCCATCTATATGCTTTTTCATTCCAGTGTATAGGGGCAATAAAAATTAAGAAAGCATGGCATCCATCATAAAGATATATGCTTTTTCTAACAGAATGGATCATTACATGTCGACTATCCACGAGAAAATTTTTAAATTAAAGTAGTCGTATTGCGTCAACTTGTAGGCTAGACTAAGGAAACAGTCATTAATTACCTAATCTTGAAAAACAAAAAACCACCAATGACAATGAAAGAGATGCAGGCCACAAGAAGCACTACAAAGAACCTGCAGAAATTTGGCAACATTGAATCAATTAATAAGGAAACTTCTTGCAAATATACTTGCTAATAAATGAAATCTACCCTTATAATCTCAGCAGTGATGTTTAAATTTTCAACATTCTCTAAAGCAGCTCTCCAACCAAACTTTCTCTAAAAAGCTCCAGAATCAAGCATGAAATTTTGTTCCTTAAAAATGCACAGTTATTTATAACGTCAGAGGTACTCATGCATAATACTCATGATGCTTAAAAGCCAAAATGGTTTTGATAGCTTAAAACCATTCAAGTTCTCACCACAGAATGCACATAATACCAAAAATGTCATCTATTCCTTATCATGACTGATGGAAAGTGTATAACCTTTCAGGCATGCGAGATAACTAAAAACATGCATAAAATTTAATATCTATCACTAGGGATAAGCAAATTTTACAATCCTCTCAATTGCACATGGATATGACCACATTATCATTTAAACGAATTTTACCAACAACAACGCTTAATCCAAATTGGAACTAAAACAACTAAATGAATAGTCGGTGTGAATCATGTGATATTACTCAGTTGTTTGAGGACTAATAATTGAACAGTAAGTGGTTAAACTATTGGTTGGGATTAAATCAGTGCTCATATTTTGGGGATTTACATTGCAGACATCAAGTACTGCATGATACCAAAGCCAAAAGGGGCTCGATTGTTTTAAAGCAGCCAAGTTTTCCCAGAAAAGGATGCAGAATACTGAAAATGAAATTTTCTTTTTTATCATGATTTACTGTTAAAACATCTAATGACAGCAGTTATCCAATACACACAAGAATATCTGAGCAGTTGCTACTTCAATAAGACCATATAACATGTATTAGTTGATGCCTAAAAGGGAATAAAATAGAAGAAAGCTGTAAACTTACGTTGCAACATTTCTCTCAAGTTGAATATTGAATAAATAAAGTAAGCGTGCTAAGCTCCATCTAATATCTTGAAATGAAGGCAGGGACACATCCAATTGAAGAGGTGTGGGCTTATTCAAGGAATTTGATACACAGGCAAACGGCGAAGTATAAATCAAATTTGGAAGTAACCCTGTGGTCCTCGCAATCAATAGTTTTAGAAATTTTAGGCTCGTTACTTTGAGTATGCAATACGATAAAATGGATCCAATCATAAAGTTAGCACGACAATCCTGCAAATATTAGCAAATCTGTATTAATATATTTGATAAAATTATAGAAAATTTTTATCTATTCTTAATAAACACGAACAAAATGAAATAAACATGGCCAAACAATCAAGATGGGAGCCGAATTAAACACTATCTACCTTTAAAAATGCAGTTTTTTTTTCTATGGAAACCATTTTATGCACCACAGTTCTAGAAGACAAAGTACAGCAAAAACATATAGCATCTGTTGATCAGGTATCTAAACTTTTCCATGTGAAGGTTATTTGACTTGATGCTCACCTGGTAACCAATACTTTGGTTCACTGAAAGGAATTCGCAAGTGGAACCATTTGAAATTTCCGTACATGTGGGAGAATCTAACTTAACCCATCGCTTGAGATATGTGGTGTCTGATTTCCATTGAAAAAAAAAAGTGGTGTTATTTTTTTTTATTGTGTATTAAATCGCACCGTTACAGCATAGTGAAGACACGGGCAAGGCTGATATTCGAATAAAATTACAAAACACAGATGAAGTAGAATGATAAGACAACAATATACACAGTGGAAATGCCTATACAGAATAGAGAGATCATTTATATATTGTGACAAATCAACTTAAGCTTTAAGAGATCATTTATATATCAGTGACGATCAACTTAAGTCTTACTTCCCGTCTTTTACCGTTTTACTTTCAGTCAAAGTAAAATTGCTCCCATCTTACCTCCACAGTGTGTTCTGAAACCAATGGAATGTAAAGTTGACGACTTAATCCAGCAGAAGCGCAAAGGTATGGATTGTCTGTTAAATTACAGAGTCAGAGAGAACAATCTGCAACAGCTACCAACATTCTTACAACACAGAGCACCCGAACATGATAACAAGGCAACAGAAAACTACAAAAGTATCGTTACAGTTGGCACAAAATTTCGCTTGTACACCACAGAACTTATTCCCATACGCAAAAACGATAGTTCAATACTCGGTGGTGGGTACTTATCAGTTTGGTCCATAACTACTAGCAAAAAGAATAAACCAGTATCCCATTCCAGTGAACTACTGAGATCATGCTTAAAGCAGAGACTTAAAATTATGCAGTGTCAACTGTGAGATGGTGTTCACTTTTCATTGATTTCTGTTTTCTTTTCTCGACTTGTCAAGAAAAACACCAACAAACTCCACTTGATTAGTAAAAGAAAAGGAAATGGCGCGGTAAAAAGAATGACTGTGACTACAGCTGAGGTTTGAAAATGAAAGTGAGGAGACATTATCTAACCCCATACAACTTGATCTCCAAGACTAACAATCACTCGGCTCAAACCCCTTACCCTGATCGCAGACAAATAAACGTAAGGATAAAAAATGAACCTATTCTTCAAAGATGAAGATAGCCTGGGGACATGAGACGGGAAAGTCCATGGATGACAGGACGGCAACTGAACCAGAAGCATTCGGAGATCTCTCGCTCTCTATTTCTCTCCTTCTCTTGGGTCCGGCGTGCTATATAGGGCGTGAAGGTCCAACGTTCGAAGAAAGTACAAAAGGAAACAGAGAGACAGGGAAGTGAATGCGTGACAGAATTAATGGAAGAGTTGTAAAATTAAGAAAAGAAGTAGAACTAGAGATAGAATGGAATGGAAGACAGCGACTTGTCCATTCTGTTTTCTTATAAGGTAGTATTTCATTTCATTTCATTTATTACAAATACGAATTTATAGAAGACCAACTCTGTTTTTTTTACACGTGAGCGTGACTAGAGTTCTCTTAAACGATCCGTAGTCAGATACAAAGGGAACAGACAGTGGCGATCTGTTTTTGTTTTAATTGAAGCAATAATGCACGATCTTCACAACGTTAGACATATGGTGTACTGTACCCTCTTGGGTCTTGGCCCTTCCTTCCGTAGGCTTGGTGGTGCTGTCAGATGAGTGACTGCTTGGCTTGGTGCTCCTCCAACTTCAAACCAACCAGCTTATGGCATTTGTATCTGATGACCATCAATCCTTTCTTATCTACTCTCTCAAAAAGAAAAACGCTCAAAAAAGCCCAAGGTACATGCTAAGGAAAGAAGTGCTTTACACCCAGGCGGGCGAATGCATCCAAACCAATACATAGAATCCGATTTGATGGGTTGTTCTCAATGGAATCCATAATTTTGTTCAAATAAACCAATATTTAATTCTGAGTAATTAACAGGAAAAGAAAAGGTCAAACTTTTTGAGAGAGAATATTTAATTATCTCATGTCATCGTTATTATCATCATCTCAGCCTCAGGTATTGTTTATAAATATTTAGCAGGACTTAACCGACTGCACATGTAGCGGCAGCTTAAGGTTCTTCCCGTGTTTGCAGCAGTTGCTGAATCATAGGTATTAGTAGTATTTTAATCACATGCTCTTTTACTGTTTCTAGCTTTGTCTGCTTGTCCTCTATTAAATACTGTTCTTGTTTTCATGTGTAAAGAGATATTGTTATGACGTGCGTTATAATTTAGATCCGTTGAGCATGCCCCAACGCAACGCTTTCGTATGCATGATCGCCTCT
>JAOSBM010000205.1:20689516-20704088 GCA_027568955.1 Erythroxylum tenue
TAAATACACACGCACGCATTACAAGGACGTTTCTGTATTGAAATTTATTCATTCTTTGACCCAATAGCTTGAAGGTGGTATTAATGGACTGAAATTAGTTGTTCAATTGAGGCTTCTTAACAGTGGCGGATCTACAGCCTCAACAAATTTTCCCCTGCCCGACAAATTTTATGTAAAAAAATTATTATTTTATGTTTCACTTTTATAAAAAAATTGATTTCATTAAAATTTTGTTTTTATTAAAAATAAAATTTTACCCCACTTAAAAAAATTTCTAAATCCGCCCTTACCTCGTAATGCATATCAAATAGTTCCGAAATTTTTAAATCTCACCTTTGAAACCTTCATATCAAAGATACACATCCCAGATTCCCCTGGTGTGAGTAATGTGGGAGAACCCTCTATCCCCCAAGGCATCTTTTGTTTGCTGGTTAGCTATTAAAGACAAGCTGAAAATTAAAAGTAGATAGCTTTGATCCCAGATGTGTGTTGTGCAAAAGGGATAATGAAACTCTGAATCACCCATATTTCCAATGCAGATCTTCACAAGTTATCTGGACTAGAATATAGAACACGCCATCCACAGGGTGAATGGGTAGATATTATTCAATGAGCTACCAGGATGATAGGCAAAATAAAGAAAGATGGGGTAGTAGAGTACTCAAAATTGCTTTCTATAGTGCTATATATACAATCTCGAGGGAGAGAAACAAAAGGCTGCAAAAGGAAAGTAGATGGAAGCTCAAATTTTGGTAGAGTCCACTATATATATACTGGATCAGAGAACTTTTCATAGCACATGAAGATTTTTTGGAATATCTGAAAATAGTCATTAGGAGCAGAGATTACTCTTTGTTTTCGAAAGTGCTTGTCTGATTTAAGTGTAATTTTGAATCCTAGTCGAGTAGTCATCGTATCTTTTGTCAAGCTTAGCTTGAGTTAATATATATTTCTTTTCATCTTTCGAAAAAATAAAATAAAAAATTTTGTAGTCATGGTCATTAGTGATAATTATTATCTTAAATGATAAAAATATTATTTTATATTATAAAAATTTTCTTATTTGATAATTCTCAAGTAATCGTTGCTTAGTTTATCTCAAATAAAATATAAGTTACCTACCAGAAATTACCCTTTAACTCTCAAATTGAAAGTATTTTACTTGTATTTAGATTATTTCTATAAAATTTGGTGTTTAATGTGATTTTTATTTTATTTTCAAACTTTATTATAGCCCTCCAATGAAGAGAGAATAAATTTGAGCAACTTGAAACCAAGCTGTAAAAGTATTAGAATGATTTGTAAGAATCTGATAGCAACATAAGCCAGTGTTCAGTAACACGATAACATTTTACCATTTCTAACCCATGTTCCATCTTAGATCATTATGTTTCTTTGGAGAGTTTGTCATATGATCAAATATACCTAAAATAGGTACCTATATTCTTTAATATGGCCTATACTCGGACTCCTTTTAATGTCTTCAAGACCCATCTTCATAAAATGAACCCTTAGATGCATGAAAAAAGAGCTATTAATCCAATATGGTTTAAACACATTATACTTCTAGACCTATGTTGGTGGTGATTTTCTTATGGAAAATTCCAAAGAGCAACATTAAGCAAAATGATAGATACACACCTTCAATAACTACAAGTATACAAATCATAACTTATAGTATTAAAGGTGTCGATCCCACGAGAAAGTAGTTAAAACTAAGTGAACCTAACTTTATCTAAGATTGTGAAATTTGATTTGGGTGAAAATAAAATATCAAAAATTAAAACAATCAAATAAAATTGAGCACTTAACCACTTAATAATTGAGATGCCACAATAAAACAAGGATGATCAAGTATGAAAGCCTAAGATTCGTTCTATTGTTAATTTGCTCCCTTAACAACTATTGATTCAATTGGGTGTCGATTCTAGATTTTCAAAGGGTTTAATTATTCTTTTTCAAGACCTAATCATTTAACCCCAATTGATTAACCCTAATTGATTACAAAATCCTAGATTTTCAATCTTTTGATTCACAAATATAACCTAATATTTTTAACTAGTTCTTAATTGATCTATTGAATAATGGAGTTTTCACACAAGATCTCTCTTCATATGATTATCATTTTGATATTTGCATGAATTATTAGGTTGTTAAATCTCATTACCCAACCTAATCGGATTACTTTTGACTCACTCTCTTGATTTATTATCGAAGTTTAAGCAACCACAAATATCACAACACCATAAGATTGCATTGAAATAAAAAATGATCAAGTCACAAAAATAAGTCAAGAATAAATCCTAATTTGAAATTAAAACATAATAAATGTGTTAGCATCTTCAATCTCAGTTCATATATTAAGCTTAAAGAAAATAAACAAAGAAAAGAAGAAAGAACTTGATGTCAACTGATCTGGAAATGCTGGAACTGCTGGAATTCTCTAATGCTCACTTCTTGATCTTCCTTGATTTAACCCAATTTGGTAAGATGGAGGCTGCTCCTTTTTGTGTTTTTTTAATATAATTCTTGAGACTTTTAGGATTCTTTTCCAAGTTTAAATACTTAATTTGGTTCCAAAATTAGCCCAAAATGACAAAATTAAAAAAGACTTGCATGCTAAAAAGGCTTAAATTTGCTAAAATTTTTGTCTGTGCTCTCTATCACATTCGTGACAAGCAACTCACAATCATGCCTTACTTCGTTTAACCTCCATCTTCTTCATTCTTCAACTTCCTGGTTTCCATCACTAACAAACACATCAAACACCCCTTGAAACACAAAAATTATTATCTAATTTTTGCTCTAAACCAAACAAACACTTAGGATACATACAATCATTAACAATAACATAATTCTAAGCCTATACACATGATAATCATATAAAAAACACTTTAAAATGCACTAAACATCTATGAAAACATAGTATAATTTACATCTATCAACATGCTCACACTTAAACCTTTGCTTTTCCTCAAGCAAAACTAAACATACAAATAAATAAGCCACATAAACGTATAAAAACACATTCATACAACATTACAATAATGGTACAATGGAATGAAATCTTCTTGTGTGATTTCCAATTGTTAAGTTGGTGGTGCTCAATTTGATTTTGTATGTGTTAATTTTGCAATTCAATTTTCTATCAATCCATCTTCACGTGTTTACCTTTCTATTCAATTTTTATTTTCATTTCATTAATTTTTTAAGCCTTAGATAACTTAGGATTAGATTAGTTCACAACTTCTTATGAGATCGACACCTTATATACTACAATTCACGACTTGTGGCCTTGTAGTATTTTGAGGGCTTATAAATTGTAAAACTTGCCCAACACAACACACTCATCAACCACTATAGCTATTGGATTTCTCGTTTAATCCTCCATAAGAAATTAGTCAAGGATATTGAGAAATTGTTAAGGAATTACTTATAGAATGGGGATCCATATAAAATCTCAGGAGCTAAAGTTTCTTGGAAGGACTTATGCTCCCAAAAAAGCAAGGTGGTCTAGTACTTAATACCATACAACCTACCAGGTTCTTTCAAAGTAGGGATCAGGCAAGGAAATCCCTTGTCTCCATGCATCTTCGCCTTGGTGATGCAAACACTTTATACAATCGTTGAGCTTGTTTTAGCATGGATGAAGGATTTCAAATACCATTCTAAGTGTGGTAGATTTAAACTAACCAATCTTTGTTTTGTGAATGATTTGATCCTACTTTCAAAAGCTGATGTCACTTCTATCTCTACCTTCATAAAAGCTCTAAAGATCCTCTAAAGATCTTTAGGACTACAAGTAAATTATTCCAATAGCAATATTATTTTTTTCTAAGAGTGCCTTGAATCTACAACAATTGATCATTACCTTAGTGGGATTTCATTCATAGGAGTTCCCAACGAAATATTTGGCCATTCCCATCTCTCCACAAAGATTAAAAGCAAGGGATTATACTGATTTATTTGACAAAATAGAGTCTAGAATTTCATCTTGGAGTTTTAAACATCTTTCAGGAGCAAGAAGGGTCTAATATATTAACTCTGTTCTCAATTCTCTCAACATCTATTAGGCCACCCACTTGTCTTTTCTAGTATCCATTTTGAAAGCTATAAACAGAATATTCAACAGTTTCTTATAGATAAATAGCAAGGAGAGACGCCACAAGGCTATGGTGAAATGGAAAGAAATTTGCACCCCTAAAGATCGAGGTGGTTTGGGGACTTATTGCATCAAAATAATGAACTTAAATTTTCTTACAAAAAGACTGTGAAGACTAATGGAGGACAAACAAATCTTTAAGGTGTAGATGGATACATAGCAACTTCATCAAGATCATGAGCTTATGGTCAATAGCTTGTTCACACATTCCCTCTACCACTCTTAAAGCCATTCTAAAGTTGAGGGACCGACATAAAATAGATTTCGTTACACATATAGGTAATGGGAATTCCACCAACTTCTGGTATGATAACAAGCTTTCTATGGGACCTTTGATTAATTACAATGTTGTTGTTTACCTAAAGAATTCGATCCCCTCAGATGTGTCGATTGCTACAGCATTACAAAGCAAAGATAAAGTGCAGATCTCAACAATCCCCACCTCCCTAGCTAATGAAATTTATGGCACTTATTGTAACACTGAACCAGATAAATATCTTTGGAGACATACGGCTGATGGCCAATTTTCGAACCCCTCTTGTAAGGCGTTATTTTTCTAGCAACTTCCCAAGCTGGTATGGACTAAAGACACATGGTCCAGTCATCTTCAACCTCGAGCAGCATTTACACTGTGGCTTGCGATGAAGGGAAGATTAAAAACAGTTGATAAACAGCCAAATACACACATCTCACTAACTGGTGTTGTTAATGTAAAGAAGTGGAAGAAACTAGCAAACATTAATTCTTCAAATGCTACTACATTAGAAACATATGGAGGGAGCTTCACAATAAATGTCTTTCAAATGATGTAATTGACAACCTAGACTATATCTACACCCTACGAATGATCTATAGAAACAGCACAGTGTATAAGTGTTTTTTGATAGCCTTATCCTCGATAATCACCGCTATATGGGACGAGAGAAATTTTAGAACATTCCAAGACTAAAGCACCACTCAAAAGTAGTTTTATAACCAATTGATACAACATATCTGACTCTAATTCAGTTTACAAAGACAAAAGTTCAACATGGACAATATCTATTTACATATTGGAATTTGTGAAATGTTTAGAACCGTGGCGAACTAGCTTAACATTAAATTGTGTATGGTGATGAAATGACATTTTCTATAAACGTGTTTTTATGACACATCAGAGTTAGCTGCTGGCTCTTATAGTGAAACAACATCAGCCCAGTTACGCTTTATATTAGTGGCCTACAAGTTTAATTTCTTATGGCGTACATAATGGAGGTATGAAGCCTAGGGTTGCACCTTATTATGGACCTAACTCATGTTGGGAAGATAAAATAGCTTGGACAACACACAAATCAAGAAAACTCACCAATAAATCAATAAAGGCCTTGTTGCTGCAATCTAGAGTAGAAGTTAAATGGCACCAATTCATACAGCTCCTTGGAAACTATTCTAAGTTTGCATATATTACCTGAAAAGCCCTCAGAGACAGATTAGCAACTATAGATAAGGTTAAATGCTTAACCCTTATAGACCCTATATGTGTTTTATGCACTGAACAACAAGAAACAAGAGATCAATTGTACTTCTAATGCCAATTCACATGTGCCTTATGAAGCAATATCAAAATAGCTTGCAATGTAAAAGAGTTAAGCCACTCCTATAACCAACTAGTTCAACAACCCATAACTCAAAAGAGGAAGAAGGGTTCAATGCAGCAGTATATGAAGTATGTATAGAGAGAAACAATAGAAAAGTCAAACTAAAGCAAATGGAGATAACAAACATCACATAATCCATTGTTGGAAAAATAATGGAGCATCTACCATAAGAGAAATAAAGCAGAGATTGAGCATCTAAACTAATTTGTACGTGATGCATGTAACGAGTCATCTACTAACTGGTGAGGATTGACTGAATATTAGGTTTGTAATTTTGTATGTCCATACTGGATAGGATGAACTTGGTAGCTACTCCTTGTACTTTTAAAGCTATATTTTCTTTTGGAATATAATTCTTTAATTTTTTTAAAAAATTAAAAATATAGAATAATTTTGTAGTGGATATGAATAATTTCTATATAAGTACTTTCCCTTATATCATTTTTATAGTTATGATTCAATAAAATTAGAAAGTATTTATTATCTAGAACAACATAAATTTTGTAGTCTACAAAAATTATATAAGGGAAAGTACTTATATAGAAATTATTCATATCCGAATTCATTACTCAGTTAATTTTTTAATCTTCTTAATTAATAATTTTTTAGATTTATTATGTTTATTTTATCAATTATCCATCAATTAATCATTCTATTTTGATTATTGATTAGTTAGTAGTACGAGAATATTCCAAACCATTATAATTTCTTTGTCAGATTGATATCCTATTTATCATTATTTTATTTTCTAATGATATTTGCACTTGCATTAAATTGTGAGTAAATACTTTATAATGATAAGAACTTGGATCTTTTAAGAAAAGTTGTAATTTTAGACCTTTAACATTTTTTATTGCGTGTTGTTAATTTTTTAATCGAATTAAAGAAATCGTTTTCTTTAGTTTTATCTTCATTTGACTAATAAATAAAAAGTTTAATTGCAGCAATTGTCTATTATTGATTATGTAGTTATTCTTTTAGTAGTTGTATTAGACTTTAGATTTGAAATTTGGGACGACCCTGTAAATGACCTGAAACCATTTTTCTTCCAAAAGCCACAACCAAATCTTTCACTATTCGAATATGCACTTAAAAGAGATGTTTAGACGTTTATTGCTCAAAACGTAAAATGCAAAGAAATGCTCACGGCGAGGGTTCACATGCTTTTGTTTTCGGAAGAGAAGAGAAAAAAAACTAATTATAGATATGGTTCAAACCAAGTACAAGACACTCACGTACATTCAAACATAGTAAAGTCTAAGGTGTGGCTATTTTGTTCAAACACATACATATCCTTCAAAGACTAACTGGTTGAAATTATCTTGCAGTTACGCTAGGGGAAGATATTCCATCTTCTGATATGTCAAAAAACAAGTCGTCACTCTTACTTAAAGCATACACAATGTCCACCATTGTAGGCCTCTTTGCAGGATCTCTATTGAGACAAGCTATTGCCAGAGCCATTACATTCATCACACTCTCCATGGGACAAGACTCATCCAAAAGAAGCGCACTATCCATCCAAACCTTCAATCTTTTCATCTTGGTCTCTTCTTTCCCCTCCAAAATCCCACTAGTATTAGCCCACAACACTTTGCCATCTTCATCAATGGCTTCCTTTCCAGAAATGAGCTCAAGCAACACCACCCCGAAGGCAAAAACATCCAATTTGGTGGACACTACCCCGTCCGCCAAGTATTCAGGTGCGATGTACCCTTGGGTGCCAACAATATGCATTGTAATTGCGTTACATCCTGATTTTGCGAGTCCAAAGTTTGCAATTTTTGCTCTCATGGTCGAATCTAGAAGAATGTTACTACTTTTAAGGTCTTTATGAACAACCCTTGGCCTTGTGTGCTCGTGGATGTACTGAAGACCATTTGCTACATCAATGGCAATGCGTAGCCTTGTCTTCCAGAATAACTTCTCGTTCTTTTCCCCGTGTAGCCATGAATGGAGAGAGCCATTGTCAACATACTCGTAGACCAGGTAGCAATTTCCATCGTCTGGGTCTATGCAAAATCCTTCTAACTTCACCAAGTTACCATGGTTCACCTTTAATTTTAATAAAAATTTAATTTATGAATCTTGCATATATATAATCTTAAGAAGAAAAAAATGGATGAAACAAGTCAAACAACCTTAAATTATGTGTATATATATTTATATTAACATAATACTTCCAACAAGAAGTTTAATTGTATATCGTTAAAATGGTTATGTGTTACGACTTTTTCAAAATTAAATTAAATTTTTGGCTTCCTTCTAAAAGGCAGATGTACTTGCAAGTGTGTTTTGTCATACTGATAATTACATTGCGACTCATCGTCCTCAATAGTTTAATTATTGGTGAAAAATGGGGCAATTCATGTCAAAACTCAAAACAATGTACAACTTATAAATGCAAATATCAAACAAAAAGATACTGAATAAATGCAAATATCACACAAAAAGATAAAAGAAAATAGCTAGCAAAAAGTAGCAAATGAAGTAAACAAAGAAAGAAATGAAAAAGAGATGTTAGCTGACAAAGAGAAGTATCAAATTGGTCAACGTCATTGGCCCTTTACAGCTGTGACCAGAGAACTAAAATATATAACAACTACCCAGATCTTAAGGACATTATAATGCTGACTATCTAACATAAAATTTTAGCATATATATTAATCGTGGCCATCAATGGATAACTATTGACTCTTTAACACATGAAGGCACTTCATAGATAACTAAAGATGGACCTTAGGCTGAAGGTCAGCTGAATCATTCACATGAAAGAGGCATGTGAGAGCTCCAAGGCAACTTAGTAGGTTAGATGAAGCAAGGTGCAAGTTTTGTAGAGTTTCAGACCCTATATAGATTGACTTGGCTAAGGCTAAGTTCTTAATTAACTAATGACAACGTATGCTCAAATGAACAAACCATGGCTAATAGACTTGATATAGGTAAGTATTGGATTAGACTAGCATGTTATTGAGGGCTTTTGCTTGCGTAACTCATTATCAATGGATAGAGATTATGAGGAGATCTTAGATGAAGTGGTGGATAAGATCACATAAGATATATATGGATATGGATTAAGTGGTGGATAAGATCACATAAGATATATATGGATAATCACATAAGATTATGAGGAGATCTTAGCTGAAGATAGTGTAGATCTTTATGGATATGGATGTATGTTTCCTAATTCAATATAATATCTTACATTGTTATTTGGGATGTAACTTTATTTGTTCAAATAAAATCCTATTTGGATGAGAGTGTCATATAATTAGTTACTGTGATGTACTATGATAAGGATAATGGTGATCTAGGCAGATCATATTGATTAGAATTTTGATTTGTACCTTGGCCATCAAGTTATACTTGTATATAGCTCATTTGAGCCTTGCACTTCATCACATTGAGAGAAAGCATTTCATTTTATAATTTGAGGAAAGTAATAAAGGTTAGATTTTTAGTGTCTCTTGAGTTATTTTATTATTACCTTTGATTACTTGTAACTTTTATAGTATTCTTACTCAAGTGTGAGAATTAAACACTTCGAACGTCATGAGGTGTTTCAAAACAAGTTTCGCTAGTCAACGAGCATATAAGAAGGCTACATCTTACTTAAACAGACCTAGTCGAGATTATTGTGCAAAGATGTAGGCACAACTTTGGTATAAGTTTGGTGTTTAGAAGACCTTGTAATAACTGAGATCAAAGCCAAATTTGGATACAGTGTGAGGCAGTAACTTAACTGAGCATGTCACCAAGGTGGAGGCACTTATTGGTCCAATTCTTTAAGGGGAGGAAAAGGTTACTTACTATTGTTCTTGGTTCGAGATGTTGGAGGCACAAATCTAATAGTTGCAACATTAGATAACAGAGTTGATGAAGGCACAAGAAGAAATCTAGGTTTGAAATCATGATCCTGAGGCATGTTGTTATAACACATGATGTTAGGTGTGTTGAAAGCACCACATTGAAGGTGCAAGAACATAAAGTTTTTGAAGGCATACAGAGCATAAAGAAGCTTGAGAACTTCTATGAAATTTGGAGTAGTACTTTACGGCTACTAAGGTAACTAATGCTAAGAAGGTTAATATAACGACTATGTATTTGGATGATGATGTCAAGCTTTGGTGAAGAACGAGAGGCTCTGTGAAAATTCGTGTGAATAGAACTCCCATTGACATGTGGGAGAAGATGAGGAAAGATTCAAAGGATCAATTCCTTCCAATGAACAGTTCTTGGCTTATAAGAGATGTCTTGAAGAAATTGAAGCAAGATTGATACATAAGAGAGTATGTGAAACATTTTACCTCTCTTACGCTTGATATTGGTAACATGTTAGACGGGGATAAACTTTTTATTCGGGTTACAACCATGGGCATAAATGGAGTTATGGAGGCAATGTGAAAGACGTGGTTAGTGTAACAAGGCCGCTGATGCCTTGGTGGATTTTTAAGTGATGAACAAAACTAAGGAAAGTTCCTATATTTCTTCCAAGGGTAAAGTCCTAACTCAATAAGAGAAGAGCGAGGGGAGAAAGAAGAAGAAATCCAATAAGGGAGAATTTAAGGGAAAAGGTAAGCAGAATTGTAACTTCAAGAGTGGGGAGACATCCTCCAAAAAAGGCAAACTTCTTTTTTGTTTATGCAGTGGTTTACATTTTGCAAGAGAATTTCCAAGGAAAGAGAAGTTAAACGCCTTGATAGCCGAAGAAGAGGAAGAACCTCCATAAGCGACAATGAATCCAATTGTCTTGTTGAATGTAGTTAAGAGTGAATCTAATCCCTTTGATCAATTAATGTATGTGGGAATATAGGTCAATGAGAAAGAGGTAATCACAATGTTGGATATGGGTTCAACACACTCTGTTATAGTGAAAAAGATGGTCAACTTGAAGATCACATTGGAGATTCATCAAATCTAAGAGATAAAGATCATATGGGAGAATCATCTAAAGATAGCGGAGATCTTTAAGGATATGGATGCAATCTTCCAAGGTGGCATGTAATCTTTATTTGATTAGATTATGATGTAATGTAGCTAATTAGAAGAGTCCTAAGAGAAAGGGGATGTCTTCCCATTGGTCGGTCTGATACATTGTAATCTTTAGTTGATAGGATCAACTAGGATTATGGAGACCTTGAACTTGCTTTCCAAGCAAGAGGAGCCTATAAATAGCTCATTAGGGTTGAGAGTTATTCATTCAATCATTGAGTCATTTACTTATTGAGAGAAATCACTTAAAGGAGAGAGCTTTGAGAGTTGAGAGCTTTTGGGGGGTTCTCATTGTAAGGACTTCGAATAGGAAGTTCCTTGTAAGTACATCGAGAAGGAGGTACTTGTATCTTTTGTTAACATTTTGTTGAGAGTTAATAAAAGATTAGTTTCGGCTATACATATTTTTTGTTGCTTTCTTTACTCTGTTATACACTTGTGTTATTTTGTATATGAGAGAAACACTTTAAACACTTGTGTGCGTGTGGGGTGTTCGAGGGCTAACGAAATTGTTCGGCGACATTCACATGAAAAGGCTAAATCGTTCTTAAACGAACTGAAGTAGGATTGCCTTGTGAAAGTGGGCGCGACTTGTGATAAAAGTTCAAGTCCAAAGCAAACCTTTGTGACACTTAGCACGGTGGTTTTTCCTCCGTGTAGGTCTTGATAAAAAGGATTAAGGCTGGGATAATCACAGTGGCCAAAGAATGATGTGTTATGTTTTGGAAGATTTTTGTATAAGTTTTTGAGTTGTATTTAAAATTATGAGACATATTTATATTTTGTGTAAATGATTTGTAATAACTATAATATAGGATGGATTTGAACTTAAGGCATGTATTTGATAAATACAATGTACAAATTATGTTCTGTTTATAACTCAACATTCGAATGAAATGTGAAGTATATTGCCTTATTTTTAGGATTTGATGAAATATCTTGGTATATTCTAGGTTTGATTTGTGTGGCATCCGTATATTCTCTTAGGGGGTATTAAGGTGTTACAGATGTATCAACAACCATCGTGGCCAATTAACAATCCTTGTTATGTGAATATATCTAATAATAAATTATATTGTTCTAATTGTAAGAATGGGTTTATGAAAAGGCTATATATAGGGAAATATCCAAATTCAATTTCATATTAATTGATAAAAAATTACTTTACCCTTATTGAACATATTGTTTAACCTTTGATTTCATTTTTAACTTGGTCAATCTAAATTTGACTTACCAAAGATTTGTGAAAAATAATCAAATTGTGGAAACTATGCTATGATATAATAGTTTTAGGAGTTCATATAAATGTCTATACTTGTGTACACTTCAAATTTTGTTTAAGCTGAATTAACCTACAAAAGGCACAATTCGTTTAAGAAAAAAAACGGGGACTTGATTTAACTTTTAACTGAGGTTATATGAATAATTAATGAACTCTTATGTACTTAACGGAGTATTGATTGTCATTCATTATTCACCTAAAACAGGACAATATTTAGTTATCTATTTTGAAAGCATTGATTGTCATTCATTATTCACCTAAAACAGGACAAATATGCAGGATTGATTTTTTTCTGAGAAATGAATAATGTCCCTAGTCTAGTTGGAAATTGAATAAAGGAGCAGAAAGTTCAAAAGTGAGCCTCTTACCTTCTGCAAGATCTTGAGCTCCTCACGGGCGTTCCACTTCATCTTTTTGATGGCAAAGAACACTCCATCGATGGACCCTCTATACACGGACCCTTGAATCAAGGATTCCTCATTGAACCCATCGGTGGCTTCTCTCAATTCTTCAATCCCGAACATTTTGTACTTGTCTAGACAATCTGATACATCTGCCAACAAGCTCACCTCCATATCCTTCCACGCTTTACCGCCTGCCTGTAACTGTAATCTTTGCTTCTCCACATCACTGTCCATCTCTCTCCTTTTTAACACCCCCTCCTTAAAACCCCAAGCCACAATTATCAAAATCAAGAACATCCCAACAATTCCTAGCCCAACTGCCAATCCTATGATCAAACCTTTCCTCTCAGTTCTTCGAGAAGAGTCGAAAGGAGAAACTGAAGGCTGTGTCAAATTTGGCAGCCGAATCACTGGAATGAATATGGTGTCAAATGGTTGCGTGTTATTGCCGTTAACATCTATAATAGACTGTGTCCCTACTCCAAACATGGAAGCCACCTCTGACAAGTTATCAGAAGGTTGAAACACGTAAGATACGAGATAATTCACACGGTTCTGCAACTGGATTTGGTTGGGACACTTGCAAAATATAGGAAAGAATACGATTTGACCGATTTGCAGATCGGTAGGGACAAGAGTTGGGTTTACAACTTCAACAGACTGGTAGGTCGTGAGGTTTTGGAAATGATCAGTAGAAACATAGTAGAAAGTATCAGCTGGTTTTATTGTGTAGGAGATGTTAGAAAAGGAGATGCTATAAGAGGAGTTGAGGGTGTGGCAAGAACACGATAATGGGACAAAGAGTGGTTGGTTTGGGATGAGAGGTGAGGTTGGAGAAGAGATGTTGCTCGGCTCCGATATCATGAGGCGACTAACCGAGAAGAGATCACCAATTGTAGCCAGGTCAAGGAAATTGGGAGGCATAGCTCTGTAGAAAGCGTAAGTTTGGCATGGAGAGGCCGTCTGGTGGACATCACATCTGAATCCTTGTGTGCTTGGTTGAGCTCGCAAACGGTGGAGAAGGAGATTGTAGAAGAAATAGAGGAGAGTAGAGACCAAGAGGCGTTTGGTTCTGATCATTTTCCTGCTTGGTGATTGATTGTGTTCTCGTTGTTTACGGTATCTGGTGCTTATATCCGTGAAACCTCATGAAAGGTTTTGTTTATCTTCAAGTAAGAACCTGTATCGACGACTATTTGACAGCATTTAAGTCGGGTCAATTTTTCCATTGTAGAACTCATAACCCACATTTATCTGTATCTTCTTCTTTTTTCTTACATTGTAGAACTCATAACCCATCCTTATCGACTTCGTATTAGATAACGTAATTTTATTGCTTCCACCGTGATGTAAATGGCCCAGCCGTATGCATCCAGGCCTCACAGGAGCAAGCAACAGACACAAAATTGACTTGAAAGAGATGTTGAAATGTAGTTTTGGGTCTGCTGAAATTTAAGGTATCAAGCCATATGGTTAGTGTGTTGCCAGAAATTCATTGGGCTGTCCGGCTGACGATTCAAGGCTGATATCATCTTTGGAATAATGAAGGTTCAAATTTGAGTCCGTGCCGTCTGGAAGGGGCGGGCATTGACGCAAACGTTTAGGCTTTTTCCACAAGGCAGCCTCCCAATCAATTCCAGAATAAATGTAACAATTTCAAACTAACAATAAAATCAACGTGATTGTCGATATTCAAAGATCAATAGGCAATACCTGAAATAGGTTAGGCACTTTTTCTTTTGACTTTTTTTTGAGAATTTTAAAAAATGTAATAATGATAAAGGAGGTTTAGTGGTACAAAATGTGGAGAGTTGCCTCTCCTAATTCAACTGCCCAAACGACAGTGTTTTAACGTTGCTAAAAGGAAGGGAACGACAACGTATAGACAATAGGAGGATCTTTAACCCCCTGTTTGGTTAGCGTCTCCGGGATAGGGGACAGATGACAGGACAAAGTAATCCTGTCCGTCGTTGTTGTTTGGTTGATGTCTCCCTTGCTTCTGTCTTCCATCGCCGGCGGACATAGACAAATAATTTTGTCTACTCGAAATCCGAAGGACAAAAGAGCTCTGTCCTGACTCCGGAAGAAAGAAACT
>JAOSBM010000205.1:20733752-20745805 GCA_027568955.1 Erythroxylum tenue
ATATGATGCCATATGAAGTGAATGTAGTGATTGATCGTAGCTCGCCCTTAACGTAAGATATGTACCGGAATGACCTCCGGGCGTCCCGGTGCGTACCCTACGGTAAGGGGGCGCTATAGAAACGACAGGTCATATAAGCGTACCCAAACTGGCACTCGAGAGACTCATGTTTTGTCAAAGACAAAGCGAGGATGCCACTGTTGTAAGACAAGAAATTTCCCATCGAAAATCCATGAGCCCTGCTTGAGGATCGACTGTATAGCCTCCTCCGAACAGAAACGGAACATAAAAAAATCGGTGCCAGTGGATGTTACATCCTCGAGACCTAAGGTCTTCTAGGCCTGTATCGCCATAGTTTGCATGGCAAGGAATGACATATTATGCCCAGGAAAGAAACCCACTAGATAACGGGCCCAATGATGGAGGTCACCACTCTATTAGGGTTTTGGGGGTGTGTTTAGGGTTTCCCCACTTTGTTTGGCTCCAAAAATAGCCTCAAATCCTAAAAAAAACAAGAAAAAAAACTCATGCCTGGAAATCTCCTGTTACGATCGTTACCTTAGAGTCACGATCATGCTGCTTTTGTTTTCCTCTCTATCATGATTGTGCTCCTTGAGACATGATCATGACAAAGGCCATGCAGCCTATATATGATCATACTCCCTTGTGGCAAGATTGTGACTTGCTTAAAGCTTCCTCCATCTTGTTCGTTCTTAAATTTTCCTATTTCTAATACTCACAAACACATCAAACACTTCTTGAAATGTGAAATTAAGATTTAATTCTTGCTCTAAACCAAACAAACACTTATAATACATATAAACATTAACAATAAAATAATTCTAAGCCTATACACATGATAATCATCCAAAATACTTAAAAACACACTTAATTGGTTTGAATGGAAATTTGTGATTTAATTTAATGGAAGAATTGGCTTTGACATATTTATTTGTTGTTGTGTTCTAAAGCTTATGAAATTTGTTTTTCATTTATGGAAATTATTATTGGAATCATTTCTAATAGGCACAAACTTGTGTTTGTGTTGGTTGGAGATATTGTTAGCAAATCTGGTAGGTCCACTTAGGGATTTCTTATGTAAGTGGGATCAATATGCTGGTGTTTTTAGTTCTGATACCATGGAGAAGTTTTGAAAGTAATAGAATTCCATGTTTTCATTAATTAAAATGTCAGCTCTAGTATCTTTATATACATGTGTTATTTACATTTTATATGAAATGAAGATTACAACAGAATGATTAAAAATAATCCATGAGTGATAAGGACTAAAAGATACAAATAGTTGAGACAAAATTAAATATGTGTTATCATCTATTAAGCGCACTTCTTAGTTATTGACCTTTGATCGGAAGAGTGAGGGCGACAAAAAAGAGTAGAATTGCCAAAGTTATAGATGACAAGGAAGGAGGATGAGCATCAAAGGTAAAAGTAAAAGGGTGGAAGTTTGGAGATTTTAGATTTGGGATTTTTTTAAACCTAAGTTCATTAGTAACTAATACATTTAATTACGTTAATTAATTTAAGCTAAATTTAATTTAATAATACTAACTTAATAATATCAATAATTAATTTTAAATAGCTAGATCTCCTACAGTAAAATTAAAGTATTAAAAATTTCTACAAATCATTGTTGATATGACATCATATTTTTAATATTATTTCTATTACCGTAGGCTTCAATTTAAACAATTATAAAATAATAGAGTTTAATTTAACACTATAAAATGATAACTATTGACTTGTCATCAAAAGCAAATTTTTTATTTTTTCCAAATAAGAAATATAGTTTTTAATTCGGTGGTCTTGATCTTGACATCAAAATAATAAAAACTCTTATGTTATCTTTTCCAAAAATAAAATATCTAATAGTTAATCCAGCTAATAGTACTCTAATGATGTCAAGAGTACACACCACTGGCTCTCCGGAGTGCGTAAAATTGCTGAAGATTCCCTCTGTCTCTTGTATCTTGCATCACAGCTCTTCCGCTCTCTCTCTCTTCTTCCCCTCTTGCAAATCCCATTTCTCTCTGTAAGTAAGTTCTCTCGCTGCTCTTTGTCCCTTTCTGAAATGCTTGATGGGGTGGTTGTTCGTTTACTCTCTAAGAAATTTTGGGGTTGGCTTACAGAATTCATATCTTTTTCGTGGCTAAACTAATGGGTTTTCCTTATAATCGTGAATCAGTTAATGGGTTGTTACTTGTTTGCTAAGTTGAACAAGTACCTTTCAGGTTAAAAGGACGTGCTTGTTATGTATTCAATCTAACTTTCTGCTGTGAATTGTTATGGTGCCTCCGTTTGATGTCCCTAGGAGAAGATTTTCTGCCATACGAGCCATGGATAGTTCTAAGGTTGTCCAAGAGAAAGAAATACCCCCCGGAATAGATGCAACTATGGAGGACGAATATGCATCCCAGTCCAAGTTGCTTAAACAGTTCTTTAGCATCTCCAGCGTTGACAAGGCTTGGACATTCGATTCCCATAGTGGTGTGAATTATTATATATATTCCTCCCTTTTTTTTTTTGGAAATTGCTTTCTGTTTTTCATTTGTAGTGCAAAACCAATTTCAATGCTTGATTGAAATTTGCTGATGCATTACTAGGGTCCCAGGCAATGTTTTCAATTAGCCAATCGAATCTGTTGGCAAATAAGAGGAGAAAATTCATTCTATCTGCCAATATTGCAAACCAGAAAAATAATTCTGTCAACTTTCAGTGGGCACCATTTCCTGTTGAGATGATAGGTGTCTCTACAGTTGTTCCATCTCCGTCAGGCCGGAAACTTCTTGTAGTTAGGAATTCTGAAAATGATTCCCCCACTCATTTCGAGGTCTGGAGTCAGTCTGAGTTGGAACAGGAGTTTGATGTGCCCCAATCAGTTCATGGCTCAGTATACGTAGATGGATGGTGTGTAATTGTTCTTTGATTTGTCAAACTACTGCATTTTCATCTTGACTCCTAATTAGTAAGTTTTTCAATTTCAATTAGTGTTGCTGGTGATATACTTTACAGTAAGTATAAACTCTTATTGTAACTTCCAAGAACGGAACATTTTGTAACTTTTTCTAACAATATAGGTTTGAGGGCATTTCTTGGAATGCTGATGAGACTCTCATCGCTTATGTTGCTGAGGAGGCACCTCCCTCCAAGCCTACATTCGATATTCACGGCTATAAGAAATGTGTTTCAACAGATAAAGATTGTGGTAGCTGGAAAGGTCAAGGTGACTGGGAAGAGGATTGGGGAGAAACCTATGCAGGAAAAAGACGTCCTACTTTGTTTGTTATAGAAACTCATAGGTTTTGTAGCTCTATCTTTAATTGTCTTGTGTCCTGAATAGAAGCCAAGGAGTGTCCTTGTACTGATTTTTAAAGACCCAATTAAATCCCATGTTTTCCAGTGGAGAGGTTCAACCAGTTGGAGGAATTGCGAAATCCTTGAGTGTTGGTCAAGTTGTGTGGGCTCCGCCAACTGAAGGCTTGTATCAGAATTTAGTTTTCGTTGTGTGGTCATCAGACTTAAGAAAGCTTGGAATGAAGTACTGCTACAACAGGCGTTGTGCATTGTATGCTGTCAGAGCACCCATTTTCAACAAACTTGATCTCAAGTGAGTGATTTTTCTTGCTGAAATTCTTGGTAATTTTTCATCCTGTTTCAGCCTTTGTGTTATCCAGATTGGAAACAAATTGCATTAACATTGTGACTTTATCATGTGCTTTCAGAGACAGTTCTACTGAAGAGCCATCCACACTCAAACTAACTCAAAGCATTAGTAGTGCCTTTCGTCCACTGTTCAGGTATGATATTTGTAGGATGTATTTGTTTTTGCAAGCTACCTTGCTGAAGTTTTAGTTTTCTATGCCTGTACGCCACAAATTTTGACTTGGTTACTACCAACTTCTTCGATGGGCAATAAAATTTGTCTGCCCCGTCACCCTGAAATCATTTCTCAGCATCTTCCAAGAAACTTTTTGTTTTTTTCATACAATCTGCCTTCCTTTTGCATGAAGAGTTGACATGAGAGTCTTGCTTATCGAAGCTCCTCTTAGCTTGTACACTAGATGTGCATTGAGATATTACCTGCTCCTATCTAGTCCACTTCGTGTTTGTTTGACATGTGGATTTATGCACCTGTTTACCTCTCATCATGTATCTGTCCTCCCTTGGTTTTCTTCTTTTGTTTATTCTTCTATTTTAGTTACAAGGAGGTTTCTTTGTCCATTGTTTACTCTTCTGTTAGACATTTCATGTTTATGCCATCATTTTGTTGCTTGGATGTGACTAGTTACTGAAAATTTATAATAATTTTGATGAACCTAAATGCTTCATGTATTCTTTATATCGTTTTTAAGTGGGCAGTTAGATTTTTGTAAGTGCTTAAAAGTCACTGAAATAAGTCTACTTTTTTCTTGTAAGCAATTATTTTCGTCTGTTTATTCATCCAGCCCAGATGGAAGATTTCTTGTTTTTTTATCTGCAAAATGTTCTGTGGATTCTGGGGCACATTGTGCGACAGAATCACTTCACAGAATCGATTGGTCAGCTGACGCAAAGCTTTCCCTGTCTGCAAAAATTATTGATTTGGTGAGTTGGTGGGCACCATTTTATCTTGCTTTCATCTGTAGCAGCTAATTTGTTTGTGCAAAGGCATTTGTGACCTTTAATTATGTCCGTGTTCTTATTTTCTCTTTCTTCTCAACATAGAGGTTTTTCTTTGTTTTGGTCACCGTGAGTTGTTACAACTAGTATTATTCTACACAGATTATGTCGCATTTTTTGTGGGGAAAAGCATTAGGACTGTATTTAATAATTGTTTTTGACTTGGGGAAGAGGAGTGGAGGAGGTTGTTGGCAATTGTGGAGCTTAAATTTGATCTTGCTATCCTCATTGTCAATACCAGTCTTGTTCTAAATGGTATTTGCAGGTACCTGCGGTGCAGTGTCCTGAGGATGATGGCTTTCCAGGGCTTTACAGTTCAAGTTTACTTTGCAAGTCATGGCTTTCAGATGGATGCACTATAATTTTTTCTTCAGTCTGGGGAAGCAGTCAAGCTATACTTTCTGTTAATGTTCTGAGGTGCATCAGACGCTACTGTTATACTTTAAAGTCATACTTCCATTACTTTTCTTTTTCTTTTTAATTTATAAATTGGCAAAAAATCATTATTCTGCAGTGGAGAGATATTGAGGATTAGTCCTACAGACTCACAATTTTCTTGGGATATTCTAGCCCTGGATGGGGACAACATAATTGCTGGTAAAATCAAACGCTGTTCTTTACTACTGGCCTTCGAAGATGAGTGAATATAGGACCAAACTTAAACTTTTGTTTTCATGTGTGAAGTATGTAGCAGTCCAGTAGATGTTCCTCAAATCAAGTACGGTTATCTTGTCAATAAGGCAAGTAAAAGTTCTGCTTGGGACTGGTTAAATGTATCAAGCCCCATATACAGATGCTCTGAAGAGGTATATAGTGTTGGATTTTGAATTTTGTTTAATAAAATTTTCCTAAATTTGCATCTTTAAAGGACATTTTGGCGGTACCATTTGTAACAGAGTGCTTTCTTTCTACAGGTTAAATCCTTACTCTCTTCCCGTAGTTTTAGTGTAATGAAGATACCGGTCAAGGATGTTTCTGACAGCCCAACAAAAGGTGATACAAGCAGTATCAGTTTGCTATTAATACTTTTTAACTTACATTCAACAAATGGCTTGAATTTAATTCATAATGCTTCAGCTTCATGATAATTGCCTACTCGTACAAGGCTGGAAAGGTGTTTTATAGAACCCTTTAGGGGAAAAGATTTAGAACATGAAAGAAGCCAGAAGGTTTTAGCCTGTAGTGCATGTGGCATCTGTAAGTTTTTATAGAATTAATGGAAAAATAAGATTATTCCATTGTCGGTCATTATATCATAGGAAATATATGATTATTCCATTGTCAGGCAGGCCCTATTAGGGCTCAGTAAACCCAAAGGGATAAAAATAAAAGAAAAAGATAAAAGATTATAATGAATAACATGAACAGTAGAGAAGGAAAAAACAATCCAGCACTTAAACTGTACATGTATACAAAACTAACTGTTATACAACTGTGCTAACTATACAACTGCTAACTACAATTAACTGAATAATTAACTAACTAAGTATCTTTCACAGCATGAGAACATTTAAAATACAGGCATAACTTACAAATTAACACAGAATACAAAAATGACCATAAATATTTGTCTTTACATTGCATACGGCTTGATTGTCATTAATTCTTAGTGGCCACACAATTTACTTCAGGTGCTATTAAGCCATATGAAGCTATACTTGTGTCAACTAATTCGAAGAAAGAAGATGCATGTGATCCACTCATTGTGATACTTCACGGAGGTCCACATTCTGTCTCTTTGTCAAACTTTTCAAGGGCATTGGCATTTCTCTCTTCACTTGGATACAGCCTGCTGATAGTAAATTATAGGTATGCAAACTTCTCCAGTTTCTTGTTTAATGTTGGCTGCATAAAGCATAGAAACTTAGAAACCAAGCTTCCTCTTAAAACTATTCAAACTGTCAAGGTGTTTTTCTTTTCCTTGATGATAGATTAAAGTTTTAATGATGTGGGAGGAGTAAAATCCCGTTCTCAACCTATGACCAATATGAGCTCGAATATATATCAAATTAGTAGCTAGTACCCACAAAATTTATAAAATCTGACTGCTAGAGTTTGAATTTTAGGTTTGGGATTTCAACTTAGGTTGTTGGAATTTCAAGTTGGGTATAGCTGGAAATTAAAGCTCGTGGATGTGTGATTTGCCCTCTTTTATTTCTTTTATAAACTCTAAGCTCTTTTGCATCATTTAGTTTAATTCTTGATGAGACAAAATGGTGCATTGAAGTTCCTAATCAAGGATGGGTACCGGACTATTAGTCAACTACCTAGTAGAGTACTTGAATTGCTATCTAAATCTCATAAGGAGACAGCTTTCTGGCTCAACAGTTCATGGCACATATTATGTTAAAGAGGGATTTTATTGAGCATGCATCTGGTCTTGATGATTTATCTTATTTGAAAGGTTTGAGTTTCAGAATGAATAGATAGTACAGGAAATAAAAAGTTCCTTTTCTGTTGATGATTTATAGTACTGATGTTCGGGAAGCTGGTTAAAGTTCACAAATGTTTGTGCTAGACTGGAATTTGTTTTTTTTGGGCACTACTTCACTATAACCTTATATATATCTGGAAGTATTTTACACAACCTTTTACCTTTCAAAATGCAACTGATCTGCTGATTGATTTTACCACTTTTGTATGCTGTGATATCATTGGCATCAGATTTTGTTGTGTTGTCCAGCTGTTCTTTCCTGCACATGCTTTAAGTAAATCTCTTTTAGAATGGCTTGTATAGTCTGCTCATGGGAACCTGTTTTCATCTTAACCCTCTCCTTTGGGCAACTAATGTCAGAGGTTCATTAGGATTTGGGGAGGAAGCATTACAGTCTCTTCCAGGGAAAGTTGGTTCACAGGTGCTTATCTTTGACCTAGGTTCATTACGAATATTTACATGGATGATTTGTTCTTACTAAATGAATAAATTTCACTTGTTTAGTTTCTCAAATAGTTGGATGTTGCATACAACTTATAATCATTTGGTCACTTGCAAACTCGCCCAGGATGTTAATGATGTACTCACAGCTATTGATCACGTCATTGACGTGGGACTGGCTAGCCCCTCAAAAATTGCTGTACTTGGTGGTTCACATGGTGGATTTCTCACTACTCATTTAATTGGCCAGGTTTTCTTCTCCGTTTAATCTAGTTGTAGTGCTTATATTTTCTAATGACAATCAATTTTAAGCAGACTCATGTTATGATGTGTTATATTTAGAAGGATCTCCTTTGTATAAAACATTTTTTACAAATTTTTCAGGCCCCAGATAAATTTCTGGCAGCAGCTGCAAGAAATCCTGTCTGCAGCCTTGCATCGATGGTTGGTACAAGTGATATTCCTGATTGGTGCTATGTGGAAACCTATGGAACGGTTGGGAAAAATAAGTATACAGAAGCACCTTCAGCTGAGGATTTGAAAATTTTTTACAGCAAGTCTCCTGTTTCTCACATCTCAAAGGTACAATGTTGAAAATCAGTTTCTTTAACGTGAAAGATATGTGAGCTCTACTAAAGCCTTATGAAGTTGTAAAGTTATTCTACCTTTTAATTTCAATTAAAACTCACTGGAAAGAAACAACAAAGAAAATAGAAATGTCTTTGGTATTGGAAAAGATGAAATCTTTTTATCAAACTAATGTGGTATGCCTCCATGTTAAAATGAATCCTGCTAGCAAAGTTCACAGGTTGGTGAACCTATGCTTTTGGTTTAAGCAACATAAAGAAGCTGTCATGCATAAGAAATATGCATGTTTGATTTTCCTATGAACTTTATGATACTGGATTGGCAATAATTCTAATGTATGAATACCAAGGGAATGTTAGAACCATGTGGGATGCTTTATGATATGGCAGGCTGTAGCATAATTTAATAGTATGGAGAGGCGAGACAAAATCTTGAGCGGAAGTCCATGGAGTTTTTTGATGTGTAAAAGACAACTCCTCTACCTTTTTGTCATTGAGTTGTAAAGTTAGAACGATACATCTGCTGTTATACTTGATTGGCCTTTTTTGTTTTTTAATTCCAAAATGTGTTAACATTAGCTTCAATTATGATATCTATCTAGCTATCTATATTTGTTTATATATATGTAGAACAAGTGAGAGATTGTCCCAGCTGGTGTCACATATGATTAATTTAAAGCATACATTTAGATGAGCCATATTCTTCTCATTGCCGGCATCTCATTTTTATTGATGACATGTTTTAGTTGCAATGAATTACGTAGGCCATATGCTATTCTCATTTTAAGTGGATCATTTTAATTGGGAGAGCTATTAAAAAAGGTTGTTTAACATGCTAAAAGAAGTTGAATAGATTGCTAATTTTCAAGTTTTAAAAGTCTCGTCAGTTTAGTTTTGGTTAGTTAAATATTTTGGATAATGATAAATTGTGAATAATAAGTGGTATGTCCCCATATATTGGATGGTAAGATTTAACAAATTGTATAATTCTTGAGAGATTGTCTTATTTAAGTATAGTGAAATACATATTGAAAGTAACAAGTACGGGCAACTAGTAGTATCTTTATGTGTCTATTTCCTTGGAGAAAGCGGCTGAAGTTGTGAGTTGATCTTTGCAGGTCAAAACGCCAACCATCTTTCTCATTGGTGCTAAAGACCTACGTGTTCCGCCCTCTAATGGCTTGCAAGTAAGAAAAAAACTTGATGATTAGTGTCTTGAGTTAGAAAGTAACATTTGACACCATATAGACTGAGAAATAAATAACTGATGGTAGATGCTCAGAGAGTGTTTTTTTTTTTTAATAATTTATTTATCTAGCTTCTTAGTTGAATGATTAACTAAGAAGCTTAATGATTGACATATACAGTATGCACGGGCGTTGAAGGAGAAAGGCGTTGACGTCAAAATATTGACATTTCCCAATGATGTTCATGGAATTGAGAGGTAAAGTGAATCTTAACTGCTGCAGCTTTGCATTTTTGGTTGCAATCATACTTACATAGCATTTGGCCTAATAATTTCCCTTTTCTTTCTTTCATATATGCAGACCACAATCTGTCTTCGAAAGCTGGCTAAATATTGGACTGTGGTTTAAGAAGTACTGTAAATGAAAAAAGAAACATTCTGCAAAGTGCTCAATCCGCCGGGAACGTTTGTAAGACTTGACTTCTACATGTAATGTATGAATTAACATTGAATTGAGGATGCCAAGATTGATGTGTTAGTATTGCAATGCAACTCGTTTCAAAACAATGATGGCTGATTTTCGAGGTCCACATTGGTCCTGAAACATGTTGATGGCATGAAATGACTGATAAGACTACGGCTCATTTTTACCTGTTTCTTCTACTTATGCCACGTCAATTAATTTATGGGAATATTGTTAAAATTTTACAGGGTATCATTACAAGAACTTCCTTAGTTATGTTGATGGAAACGAAAAGGTAGGTCTGCCTGAATAAATAATTTAGACATCCTTGATCGATATTTAATATTGATTTTAATTTTAAATTAAATAGTTTTTTTTAATTATTTTGTTAATTTAGGCAATACTTAGGCTTTTAGTTTACCAATACTCTAAGGGTACATTATCTTATATTAATCCATAAAGGGACATTTCCAAGTTTGATTTTGTCTGATTTCCATACCTAAAGGACTATTGGGTGGTTAGCCATGTGCCATTGGACGTCCCTCTTCAACTATTCACTTAGCTTCTGGCTCTAAATTGAATAAGATGTTTTCTTCTAAAATAGAAATTTCAACAATCCTCTGCTTTTTCACAAGTTGAAGAGTACAAAGGAGAGCTACCAATATCTAAGTCTAACATTGGAAACAAAGCAGGATATGGTGAAGGCTATAAAGAAGGAGGAGCAGAGGGTGAGATAGAGTTAAATGCTTTATGAAAACCATTTTTCATGTAGCAATTATGAGGAGCATCCTTCTTATGATAATCCTTGAAAAGCTCTTAAGCGCTAATAGTAATAGAATGTTCCTTAAATATAGTTGATAAAACTAAAAGATAATTATAGGCTATAGCCAATAGCATTGCTTTAATTCTATAAAAATTGTTATATCAAATTATTTTAATAGGGGTTGTTAAAGCTTTTAAGAAATACGAGTTTTATTCCATACCTTTAAAGCCATTGAGGCCTGAAGCTTTGTTAGGATTGAGATTGAATAGAGATTTTTCAATTGTAAAAGGCCCCAGTCACTATACTCTCTAGAGATAATTATCGAAGATGGCAGGCTAATTGTTAACTTTTGTTTTTGAAAAATTGTTATACACACAGAGATGTTTATATATCAGCTTTAATTCTTATTTTAACTCATCCATCTGATATAATGAAAAAGGATTAAAAAGATAATTTTACCTACGTCTTCTTTTTATCTTGTGTAACAAACTAACAATAGTTGGACCAACTTTGTTATATGAACGTAGAACTAAAAAGCTATCAGAATTTGGCCCATGGATCATCACTCAAAGCCAGAGTCAAGGCACAGGATTTGTTGCACTAATTACAATTGAGGAATCTTTTGCTAATGCGGAGCATCTTACTAGTTTGGGAAACAATACCAATCAACACCCTTTATCTGCTACCCTAAAAAATCTCGCGACCAGATATAGTAAGCCCTCCAAACCTTCCCAGAATCAAAAAACAATTTTAGTAAGCCCATTATGCCCCTCGTCCAAACCCAGTCACCTAATCAACCGCCTCTACCCACCCACGGTCAAACTCCCATGAATTAACCCTGCAACGATACATATCTCCAATCCCTAAACAGGATGCACCTATCTACCATCCCTCAAATAGTACCTTACTCTTACCTGGTCCAAATGTGTCACCATCATAAAAAACGACATCATGGAAGAAGATAAACCTAAATCCTAGGGAAGCGAAAGGAGATTGAAACTAACCCTGCGTTTGGTTAGTGTCCTCAGGGATGAGGACAGTGGATAAGGGCGCAAAAGTTCTATCCTTCGTCCTGTTTGGTTGCTGTCTTTATCCATTTCTATTCCGTTCTCAGTGGACAAGGACAAAAATTTATGTCCCTTCCAAAACTGAGGTACAGAAATATTTGTCCTACGGACAAGAATGAGAAATGACAAAAATCACCCTGTTTACAGACGAAACCTACACACGTTCAATCATCTGTCGCACCTCGTCTTTTTCCATCTGCTTCGTCTCCAGAAACGTCACTCTCCCTTCAAGCCAACCCAGCGTTCAACACTCGAGCCTCTCTTCTGGGTAAGACTCTTTTCATCCCATCGTTTTTGTTCTTTTGTAATACGTAATGGGTTTCGTATGGGTAAGGGATGTGGTGTGGGTGACGGGGGAAAAAGTGCCAAATTGAATGGAAAACTTTGGATTGTCAATGGTGTTTGGCTGTAGTTTTCGTTACACATACATCACAT
>JAOSBM010000205.1:20830212-20844926 GCA_027568955.1 Erythroxylum tenue
CTAACCCGAGTTATACAACACTATAACTAAATTTCAGACGATGAATGATACTCCCCTTTGAAGCCCGTGAACTCAAGTCATCGCTACATCTTCAAGAGGTCCGGGAAGCCTAGCCACGCATGACTGTCGTATTCCTCAACACCGTTGTAACTCCGACATCATCCATGGTGAAAACGATCTAGCGGTGTAGAAGATGATGATAATAGTGCGGCTGTAGACGGTGAATGACAATAGCCGCAATGATAGACTGGTGGCGGTGGTAACTATTGAGGATGAAGTGATCGGATCGTCTTTAGGGTTCCGAAAGAATCTCTCTGAAGGGCCGACTCTGTGTTGCGTTCTGTGTCTGTCGTTGTAACTCTCTGTGTGTAACTCTCTATCAAATGACCTAATTCTGAAAAATTTATAAAGATGGATACGGGCCGGGCCATTACAGTGAGGGAAATTTCCATTTAGAGTTCGGGGCCCCGTCTGTACGTCGCGACAAAGCAATTAATTTGCGTCACGACGTGCGGTTTCTGCTTGCTCATCGCGACGTATGAATTAATAGGCGCCGCGACGTGTGAGATGGTTGACGTTGCGACGTGCATGAAGACTCTGTCGGATGCGCCGCGACGTGTAAAGGTCCTATTGACTTTTCCATCTATTTGATTCCATTTTCCTACAAAATAAATCAGCAACTCGCAATATCAAATGTCCTTAGGAAAAATTATACAGCAATCAATGTCAATTTGCAACAATTTAACTAACAAATTGCGAATGTTGAGAGTTCACTATGAGGAACCAATTTAAGAACAAAAATTACAATCAGGAGTCAGAAAGTGCATTAGCACATATAAAAATGCTACAAATTAACAAGATAAACTTGGACTCAATCAAGGCGCATTTGGAACGTCAACCCACAGACATTGCCGAGACTTCCAAGCAATAGCTTCGAAAGCTATTGGTGAGTGACCTAGACGGTTCTCTTAATTATTAATTGCTTATAATCCTATGGCGAATAATGGTGGGTTAGAGATTTGTTTCTGACTGTGGATTCTGGACAGAAGGTCCGATGACTGAGTACTGGGGAATTATGACATAGAAGTGCCACTTGTATGGGAATGTGTAAACTGCTTGCTTATGATGTGATAAATTGTGACACATGTATTAATTGTGATATATATATATACTGCTTAATTGTGACATATGCATTGCATACATGAATGCATGATCAGATAATGATAGTTGTGACCGGAGCAGCCACCGAGAGCTAAAAGCTCAACGATTGTATTCGAGCCTCGAGCCCCACAGTGATTCAAAGCCTCAGACTCAATGATTAATGTGCCCATAATGGGACAGTTCAGGCACTCGGTCACAACATCGTAATAAATTAGAACTGTGTCACATGAGCATTTCATATGAATTTGGTTTAATCTCTTTGATTGAGTGAAAGGCGAAATGCCTTATGCTTATGTGAAAAACAAAAGTGTTGCTTATTTGATCATATGGTATTTTTGATCAATGTGCCATTAAATCATTGTGATATGCTCGATTGTTGCACGAGTTGAGTGAACCATCTATGATGGTTACCTCATTGAGTTCGCAAAGTCACCCAAAATTGTAACATATTTTTTCAGGACCGAGAGTAGACTCTTAGCTCCAGAAGGACTTTTCTATCCGTGTAGATCGTGGTGGCGAGAGAAGTCATGGCTCACAGGTCAGTCAGCTGGGAATTTTGGGATGACCTAGATAGAACTGATGTATTTTACCTATTTTTATGGCATGTTGTACCAGGGTTTTTGTAGTAGTTATGTACAGACAGTAAACGATGACAGTTGTAGAAACTTCTGATTTTGATGAAATGAAATGGGGGAAATTTTGGTTTTAAAAAGTTGTGATTTTGTACTGATGTTTTATTATTATGATGCCATGTGAAGTACAGTAGTGATTGTTCGTAGCTCACTCTTATCTTAGGATATGTATCAGAATGACCTACGGACGTCTCGGTGTATACCCTGCGGTAAGGGGGCGCTACATATGAATATACAATCATGCATATGTATATGTGTCATGTTTCAATGCATGCTCAATTGACTTTTCGGGTATGTATTCCTATACAAATATCTTGACCATTCAAATATTATAGATTGTATAGAATTAATTTGCAATATGGTTTATACCTTAAGTAAGCTTGATTTACTCCAAATTCATCAATCATACATTTACCAAACTTTTCTAGCAATATATAATCATACAATTTCCCAATTCTCATTCACCCATACCTAGTCCACATTACTTAAATCCTTAAGATCATGTTTGCAATTATAAGAATACCTTTATTCCTTCATCGCATCATAAATTTCCAGATTTGGTTACATTGACACGAAAACAGTTCATTCTTTATGACATCAATTAACAACTTAAACTTATCATACTTTTAACTAAAAAATCAAGCAACAATCTAGGTTCCTTCCAAGCCCTAATCAAGACCAAATACACCAATTTAGAGTGACTTTTCCTCATAAGGCTGAAATTAACAATCCAAAACTAGGCTCACGATCGTGGGGGACAATGCCATGATCGTGGTAGAAGCTAGTGCAATAAGCCACGATTGTGTACTAAGGGCCACGATCATGCATAGTCTTTCTTGCTCAATTCTCCATGAATTTCACATACTTAGAGATGTCACTATGAATTCATGTCCTATAAAGCTACTTCATTTCATACAAGTCTAGCTTCTATAATGGTTACATAAAATCTCACAAAAATCTACTCATTTGCTTTATTACCATTCACTTTATACCATCATACATGTAGTCCTAACTTTTCAAGATTTGAAAACACTTCATTAACACCTATCTTTTTCATGAATTCATCATCAATTATACTTCAAATCTCAACTTAAATCATCCATATAACAACCTATATGCCACTGCTGTTATGCATCCAAAAACATAATAGAAGATACCCCTTTCATTCATCATTTTCCAGCATAATGTCAACACCAATACCACATTCAATCTTTCCCTAATCAGTCATCATAATTTCTGCTAACACATGCCACAAAGATCAGTATTTCACTTACTTGTTAAAATCAAATGCCACCCTAATGCTTTGCCTCACATGCATGCAAGATCATGTCAAGAACAAGGTGGGAGTAGAATGGTTTCAGCAAAGACAAGAAGATAACAACAAATACAACATTGTTTTGCTTCTATAACTATCTTTATGAAGGAATTTTACATGGATTTTGGTGTGGAAATTAAACATAATTTAGACGAAAACACAGGGATGTGAGGGAGAAGTAATTTTCAGCAATGAGAGGAAGAAGAAGAAGAGAGTACAACAGAAACATGAAGATGGTTCTGGAAGTGTCTATATTGGTGTAGGTGTAAGATTAGTTGAAGGACACTTGTCAAGAAAACAAATAAGACACATGTTCACTCTTTAAGCTGCCAAATGTCACTTTGTTCCTAGGCCATTTGTCACTTAATTCTACTGCCTTATGTCACTTAATATTTAGGCTTAGTCATCCTAAATTTCCATATGTCTACTTATCTGGCTATTTGAAATTTTTCTTAGTCTAAATGTACATTTTAATTCATCAATCTTCCAGTTGTGACAAATAACTATAAATTCCTAATTGTAATCCATCAATTCTTTTTTATTGGTAAATCAAAATACAAGACATTAGCAATGCACAATCATGTCACAATTATTTAGAAACTTTTATACCCCAGAACATATCAATTGAGTGCAATTTTCCTAAATCAAAATTCATGTGTGTATGCTCATATTATGGATGTGAATGAAATCATAAAAATCATATTCTAAAAGTACCAAATTGATTATAATAAAATGTAATTTGTATGTCTAAGTAATCTAACACTCTAATCCCTCAGTAGGTTTGGTAACCGACTATTACAATTCTCCCCTTCTTAAGAAATTTTGTCCATAAAATTCTTACCTGGTTGATCAAATAGATGGGGGTACTTCCTCTCTCGAATGATTGCTCCAAAGGAATTACTCAGTTTCTTAATTGGTTAATCTGATATCCAACTATTTTAACTGGTTCTTCTGTAAAACTTAAATTGGTTGCATCTGTGCCAATAATATTTATACTAGATTTGAATGATATTTCCTGAGCATACTAACATGAAATACATTATGAATCTAAGACATTTCTAGCGGTAATGCTCAATTGTAAGCCAATGGTCCAACTCTCTTAGTAATCTTATAAATACCAATATATCTAGGGCTTAACTTTCCCTTTTTATTGAACCTTAACACTCCTCGCAGGGCGATACTCTAAAAAATACCTTGTCTCCTACTTGGAACTCCGTATCTCTTCGGTGCCAATTTGTATAACTCTTTTGCCAGTCTTGAGCTACCTTAATCCTATTGCAAATCAAATTTACCTTATCAATGGTATCTTGAATCAACTCTGGGCCTTCAACAATCCTTTCTTCAACCCAGTACAAAGGTGCTTGACACCTTCTACCATATAATGCCTCATAGGGAGCCATACCAATACTACTATAATATTGATTATTGTATGCAAATTCAATGAGACCTAAATATTCATCCCATGCTCTGTGGAACTCCAAAATAAAAGCCTTAAGCATATCCTCAACAGCCTGAATAATCCTCTCACTCTATCTGTCTGTTTGACGATGAAACATTGTACTAAAATTTAACTTTGTAAGCAACGCTGTCTGCAGGCTGTCTCAAATTCTAGAAGTAACTCTGGGATCTCGATCTAATATAATAGATACTGGGACCCTATGTAATCTCACTATCTCATTTACATATCTCTGAGCTAACTAATCTAGTGTGTTGTTCTCTCTAATAGATAAGAAATGAGTTGGTTTTGTTAATCTGTCAATAATGACCCAAATGGTATCATGCTGCCTCGGAGTTCTCAGCAAACCCACAATAAAATCCATTTTAATCCTCTGTCATTTCTACCCTGGAATAGGTAATGATTGCAATTTCCCAACTGGTGCCTGATGCTCTACCTTAACTTGTTGGCATGTTAAACATCTAGCAACATGCTCAGCCACTTGCTTATTCATCCCTGGCCACCAAAAATGTTGTTTTAGAGTATTATACATCTTGGTATTACCGGGATGCATAGTATAGGCTGCTATGTGTACTTCCTCCAAAATTTCCTTTCTCAAACCTTCTTATGATTGAGCTATTATGATCCTTTCATGTAATACGGGTCTAAGTTTCAATGTAGCTAACAAAGCTACATTCTGTCCCAAACTTAGGTCAACATTTAGTGCTCTCAGTTGCACTACAATTGGTAAGCTCGATGCTTGAATTTTTGCTACACTGCTATTAGATTTCCTACTTAATGTATCAGCTACAACACTAGCTTTACCAGGATGATTCTCTATCATGCAATCATAATCCTTGAGCAACTCAATCCACCTCCTTTGTCTTATATTAAATTCCTTTTGACTCAACAGATGTCTCAAACTTCGATGATCTGTAAAAATCTGAAACGTTTCAAAATGTAAATAATGTCTCCAAGTTTTCTAAGAAAACATTACTACAAGAAGCTCTAACTTATGAACTGGATCATTAAACTCATGAGGCCTTAATTGTCTCGAAGCATAAGTGATCACTTTACCATACTGCATCAAAACGAACCCTAACCCCTGGTGTGAAGCATCACTGCATACAATATATCCTCTAGATCCAAATGGAATAGCAAACACATGTGTCGTAGTTAATCATTACTTTAACTTATCATATCTCCTTTGACAATCATCAGTCCATAAAAAAGGTACGTTCTTCCTCAAAAGCTTTGTCAAAGGGGCTAAGATCAATGAAAAGTCCTCAACAAACCTCCTGTAATAACCGACTAGCCCAAGAAAACTCCGAATCTCTGATACAATTCTAGGTGTTTCCCATTTCATCACGGTGATGGAGAACCATAGGCATGTGGAAGACAAAAGAAGCATATATGGTGTGGTCCGCCTCAAGGAAGCCTAGGACTTGACTTGCATGGACATGAGCTTTCAAGAGGAGGCTTAGGAACAGAAATTGGATCAGATTTGAAGTTTGAATGTGCAAGGAAAGGGGCTGAACGAAATTCCCATATCAAAGGCCCAACATTCCAGTCTAATGTTCCTAAAGATCCATTACAAGATGTTAGAGGCCTAATGACAAGAGCTAGGGCCAAAGCCATAAAGCAAGCATTGAATTGTTATATCCACCTTCAAGTGATGGAGCCCATGTTGTTGAGTCAGATTTAATCTCATAAAGGTCCAAGAGGCATTGTCTTACTCCTTGAAGACCAACATAAAGTGTCCAAAGGCCCGCATGGAGTCCAATTGGGAGAATGGTCGACTCATTTGATCTTTAGGTTAATCCCTTGGAAACCGAATCAAAAATTTCATTCCAAGGATTTCAATATAGAGTGCAATCTCCGGTCTTCTCATTTAATCGGAACCTAGCGCAAATGATCTAAGCTAGCCTAATTGTAAAGAAATGCAACTAAATTGATAAAAGGTGGGGTTTTGGTCATTTGTAAAACTTAACTAAATTGAAATAATTAAAAGAAAAGTGTATAAAAAGTAGTCTTTTGGATTTTTGGGAAGCAAAATAAAAAACTCAAACTATGATTAAATTGATAAAATCCTCTTGATAATGAACTTTGGCTATCATAGTTCAAAACAAATCTTTTGGGAGCAAAATCACTAAGTTTCCGAACGATGAACCTTAAAGAACTCTTTAAGTCTAAGGTTTTAATAAATGAATGCCATTTATCAAAACCTTGTTAAATGCATCTTAGTGTGTATTAATGGATGAGCTAATGCAAGTGGTCAATATGGATCAAGCTTAATCTCAATATCAAACACAACTAGGTAGATAAAAGAGAGTTAACACAATCACCACAAAGACATATATGAAACTTCATATATTAATCATCCAAATTCTACATAAGCAAATCTATAACACAATACAATGTTCAACACTTGATTAAACTCTAATCAAGCAAATCTAACTACAAAGCAATAAATCCTAACTCAGGAGTTCATAACAATGTAGTTAAATGTGACAATGTAAAATAACTCCCCTTTGAAGCCCATCGAACTCAAGTCATCGCTACATCTTCAAGAGGAAACGGTGCTTTAACCTCGCATCATTTCCGAAATACTCACAAATGTAAGAACACCGATGGCACCCATGGCAGCAGCAATAGCAGACGATGAAGTCGACAGTGGAAAGTGAACGGGGTTGATGGATGAAGGTTGAGTGAGAAGAATGAGTTTCGGCTGAGAAGTGTGTTGTCTCTGTATTGATTCGATGATCGTTTGTAACCTAATTTGGTAGGTTTTAAGTGATGGATCGGTGGGTCGGGTCGAACAGTGAGAGAATTTTTCAAATATAGTTCGGGTTTTCAATAGTTCGTCGTGGTATAGATTTCCCAAAAGGTTTTTGCTCTTGCTAGATTCATTGCCCCGGTGAAATAATTAATTTACGCCGTGGCAAACTTTTCCCAAAAGTCGGCCCGAATTTTTCATGTTTCGCCGCGACGACAGGTCTAGTTTGTCGCTGCGAAAGTCTTGTAGCGCCTTGCTCTTGTTTTCAAAATTTTGACTCATTTCTCCTTGAAGTTCCTACAATCAATAATAGCAATTTGCAATATAAATTATCCTCAGAAAAATTAATAATGCAATTAATGTCAATTTATAACAATTTTTACTATCAAATTGTATAAAATACAAACACACACTCAAGGACTAATTTAAGCACAAAATCAAGAATTAGCAGCCAAAAAGTATATTAAAAGCCATGAAAGTGTCACCAATTTATATAATAAACTTGGGCTCAATCAGAGAACTCACTTAAAATACCATGTGACAACTATGTGCCACTTAAAAATAAAGAAAAGGACGTGATCTATAAGGTCCAGTATGTTTAGATCATGTTTTAATTAGTTTCCTTTTTTGTTTTCCTTTAAATAAGGTCATCTAGTCAACACCTTTCTAAGTTTATTTTTTTTCCTTTTAGAGATTGATGTGTTTCCTTTTATTTTTTTTCTTATTTAGCACATTAATTTAGGAAGTTTTTCCAATAAATAGGCACCCTCTATGTACTTTGAAAGGGGATTTTTCATTCAGAAATAATATTAAGAGCTTTCTTGCTTTCTTTGTATTCTTTGATAATACTTGACTTATCGAAGGAGTGGTCATCCTTTGTGGCGTCCCAAGGTTAGAGTTCTAAGAGATAAGTTCTCTTAAGGTTCTTTTCATTGACCAAGATTCTTGTTAGGGTTCTAAGAGATAGGTTCTCTTTGGGTTCTTTCCATTGAATAACTTTCTTCTAACCCTTTTCTCTTTGTGTTCTATTTTTATCTTTTCAATTTTGTCTCTTGTGCTTCTGTGTGTGTTTGATGCTATCCATTCCTAGGCATAGTTCCATCTTGTTAAAGGTTCTCTAGGACAAGTTCCTATTGGGTCTCGCATCACTTGGTATTAGAGCGCTTTGGTTGCTAAATTTCAAATAACTATCCTTCTATTGTTTATTTTCGTTCTTCTTATCTATCCATTTTTCATCCATTGTTTCATTCAATTTTTGTTTGAGTTTTGGCTGAATAATATGTATTTCTTCATGTTCAGATTCTCTTCTTTGTCCTCGTTTTGGAATCATTCAAATCCAAGCTTTCTAGAGCTAGTTAAACTAAGTCGAAATTTAAAAGCATCCAACTTCTGAAAATTGCTTTGTATTTTTTTTCTTCCATATTTATTTGTGTGAACTTCAAAATATCTGGAAAAAAAAGTAGTAGTAAAAAAAATTGTAAAAAAGGAGAAATTTTTTTTCAAAAAAGTAAATCATAAAAAAGAGAAAAAAGAAGAAAACAATCAAAGTATGTGTTACAATTTCTAGAGAAGTGGAGTCCAAGTTTGCTACTTTCCTAATTATAATCAAATAAAGATAACATCTTTCCTATTACTTGAACTTGAATAGCAAGGACTTTCCTATCTTATATTGCTTGGAACTTGCTCACTTTCCTATTTGCTTCACTTTCTTATTTCAATTACTTTCCTATTTTGCCTTTAGTTTCCTATTTTATTTCTTGCCTAATTCATCTTTCTTTAGCTTCAAGTTTGACTTTCCTTCAAGTAATCACTTCCTTAATTCATTCCTTATACTACTTTTCCTTTTCTTAGTTTCTAAGTTTCTCCACTTTTCCATCATTTTTCTTTCCTGATACTCTTAGTGCTAACTTCCATTTGGTTTTGTTTTCTTCTCTTGTTTTCATAATTGTTGGACCCTCCTTTCCCTTCAAGTCCCCTTCCCTTTGCATATTCGTCTCCTTTACTTCTTCTTTTTTATTTTCCACACCCTGTTTCCCCTTTTTGGATTCTTTGATAATTTTATTTTGGGATTTTAGTCTTGGCTACCACTTGGTTTGATTGCTTCTATTTGATTGTGTCTTGTTTCGAATAAGGATACTATAGAAAGTAAGTTAAGTGGTAAAGGGCAAGAGTGTTTGCATTATAGAAAAAGGCCAATTTTTGTGTGATACACGAGTTGTTTGGCATCTGTTGTGTGAGGTTGAGTGGTGAGGTCCATATTTTTTTCTTTGTTCACTAACATTTTGCAGTTCATAAACATGTCTCAAGAAGATGAATCACATGTGCAAGATCTCAAATTCTCTATGAAGGCTGTGAAAGATCAATTCCAAAGGTTGAATGCTAGGTTGGATGACATCTAATCCATGTCAAACTCCAAAGGTCCTAGAAGGACATTCCATAAAGAAGATGAAGACGTGCAGTCCGAGGATAAAGGCCCCAACACTAGGAGAGGCAAACAAGCTTCTTTTCATAATGAACTTGATAGCATAAAATTGAAAATCCCTTCCTTTCAAGGGAAAATGATCCTGAATTATATTTAGAGTGGGAGAGGAAAATAGAACATGTATTTGAGTGTCATACATATAGTGAAGAGAAAAAGATAAAACTTGCTACTGTTGAATTGTGTGACTATGCTAGTATTTGGTGGGATTAATTACAAATAAATAGAAGGCGGAATCTTGAAAAACCAATCCGCACATGGCAAGAAATGAAAGCCATCATGATAAAGCGCTTTGTTCCAAGTCATTACTATCGAGACTTGTTCAAGCGGCTGCAAAGATTGAGGCAAGGATCTATGAGTGTTGAAGAGTACCACCAAGAGATGGAGATCATCATGATTAAGGCCAATGTTGAGGAAGACATGGAAGCTACCATGAGAAGATTTCTTGATGGCTTGCGCCCTGAAATTGCTTCCATTGTAGAGTTGCAAAATTTCCTTGACATGGATAAGTTGTTGCATAAGGCCATCATGGTCGAAAAGCAATTAAAGATCCAAAATGGTGCTGGATCAAATATATTGAAGAAATGCTTGAAGGAGTCCAAAAATTTATTCAAATATAAGGGAGACATCAAGCCAAATGAGGAAAGTAAACCTAAATTCTCTACTCAAAAACCTAAGGGTAAAAATGACTCTAAACCCTCTTCTTCTTCTAATTCTTCTTACAAAGTTAAGTGCTTTAAATGTCAAGGTTTTGGTCATATTGCTTCTCAGTGCCTTAACAAAAGAACTATGATTTTAATTGATAATGGTGATGTTGCTAGTGAAAGTAGTGACAGTGATGATTATGATGATATGCCTCCATTGATGGATGCTTCCGATGTTGATTGTGATGCTGAGGTTAGTGAAGCCCTTATGGCTAGGCGTGCTCTTAATATCTAACCAAAAGAAGATCTTGAAGAAGAGCAACGTGAGCACATATTTCATACAAGGTGTCTCATTAATGGTAAAGTTTGTAGCATAATCATAGATGGTGGAAGTTGTGCCAATGTTGTCAGCACTTTACTTGTTGACAAGCTTAATTTGCCTATTTTGAAATATCGTTGACCATATAAATTACAATGGATAAATGATTGTGGTAAAGGGAAAGTCACCAAACAAGTGATGGTTACATTTTCTGTTAGCAAGTATCATGATGAGATTTTATGTGATGTTGCACCTATATATGCTGGACATGTTTTGCTTGGTAGGCCATGGAAACTTGATAGAAAAGTTAGGCATGATGGATACAAAAATTGTTACTCTTTTCCTTTCCATGGTAAAAATATTATTCTAAAACCTCTTAGGCCCATTCAAGCTTATGAGGATCAAGTGAGGATTGAGAAAGAATGCAAATTAGGAGCAAAAGAAAGGAAAGAGAGAGAGGTCAGAAAGAAAGAAAAGAGAGAGAAAATAAAACGAGTGGAAAGAATGAAGAAAAGAGAGTGACTTTATTTGCTGGAAAAAGTGAGATCAAGAGGGCTTTAAAATGTGAAGAATCTTATATACTTTTATATAAAGATTTTTTCTTAACCATTAATGAGCTTAATCCATCTTTGTCGTCTAGCAATTTGTCTTTGTTGCAGGACTTCAGCGACTTATTTTCAGAGGACATTCCTAATGGATTCCCCCCTTTGAGAGGCATTGAACACCATATAGACTTCCTTCCCAGAGCCTCAATTTTGAATAGGCCTGCGTATAGAGCCAATCCGGAAGAAACTAAGGAGATCCAAAGACAAGTTGAAGATCTTATAAAAAGGGCTTTGTGAGAGAAATTGAGCCCATGTGTTGTGCTGGTTATACTTATTCCTAAAAAAGATGGAAAATGGCGAATGTGTGTTGACTGCAGAGCCATCAATTAAAACACGGTGAAATATCGTTACCCTATCCCTCGTTTAGATGATATACTTGATGAGCTGCATGGTGCTTGTATATTTCCTAAAATTGATCTTAGAAGTGGGTACCATCAAATTCACTTGAAAAAGGTGAAAACTGCTTTCAAAACTAAGTTTGGGTTGTACAAGTGGTTAGCTATGCCTTTTGGCTTGACTAATGCACCTAGTATTTTCATGACTTTGATGAATCATGTGTTTTGTCCTTTTATTGGAAATATGTGGTTGTCTATTTTGATGATATTCTAGTGTATTCCAGGAGTTTAGATGATCATGTGAAACACTTGCATGATGTGTTTGAACTTTTAAGAGAGAATAATCTTTATGCCAATTTAGAAAAATGTTCCTTTTGCATGGATACTATTGTGTTTCTTGGTTTTATTGTAGGTGCTAAAGGACTTCAAGTTGATAAAGAGAAAGTGAAGGCAATTAGAGAATGGTCAACTCCTAAGAATGTGAATGAAGTTCAAAGCTTCCATGGCTTGGCTAACTTCTATCGGAGATTTGTGAAGGACTTCTCTACTATTACTGCCCCTGAATGAATTGGTAAAAAAGAATGTGATTTTTAAATCAGGTGATTCACAAGAGGTTGCTTTTAATACCTTGAAAGAAAAATTGACCAATGCTCCTCTTCTTATTCTTCCTGATTTTGCTAAAGTTTTTGAGGTTGAATGTGATGCTTCTAGAATAGGCATTGGTTTTGTTTTAATGCAAGATTCTAAACCCATTGCTTATTTTAGTGAAAAACTAAGTGATGCTGCTTTAAATTATTCAACTTATGATAAAGAGTTGTATGCTTTAAAAAGGTCTTTAGAGACTTGGCAACATTACTTGTGGCCAAAAGAATATGTCATTCATTTAGATCACGAAAGTTTGAAATTTCCAAAGTCCCAAGGTAAATTGAACAAGAGATATGCTAGATGGCAAGAATTTATTGAAAATTTTCCGTATGTTATTAAACATAAACAAGGGAAAGAAAACATTGTGGTTGATGCTCTTTCTAGGAGATACTCTTTTCTTAACTCTACGCATGCTCTTACATGGTTTTAAGATGTTAAAAGGCATGTATGAATCTGATTGTAACTTTGCAGAAATTTGGAAATCTTGTGAAAAACATGGTATTGATAATTTCTATAGATTTGACGAATTTCTATTCAAAAAAGATAAACTTTGCATTCCATCTTGCTCTATTCGTGAATTACTTGTTAAAGAGACACATGGTTGTGGATTGATGGTCACTTTGGTGAGAAAGCTTTAACTCTTTTGCATGAACATTTTTATTGGCCTAACATGAGAAAGGATGTTGTTTCCATTTGTGCTAAATGTATTACTTATAGGCATGCAAAATCTAAGGTTCAATCACGTGGTTTATATTCTCCCTTACCCGTCCCTTCTCATCCTTGGGTTGATATATCTATGGACTTTGTGCTTGGATTGCCTAGATCATCTAGTGGAAAGGATAGCTTCTTTGTGGTGGTAGATTGATTTAGCAAGATGACTCACTTTATTGCTTGTTCTAAAACCAATGATGCTATTCATGTTGCTGACTTGTTCTTTAAAGAGGTTGTAAGATTGCATGGGTTGCCAAAGACTATTGTGAGTGATAGAGATGTGAAATTTCTTAGTTAATTTTGGAGGACTCTATGGAATAAACATGACACTAAACTCTTGTTTTCTACTATTGCACATCCTCAAATGGATGGTCAAACTAAAGTAATAAATAGAACTTTAACTAATTATTGAGTGCGATCATCTAAAAGAACTTGAAGATTTGGGAAAAGTGTCTCCCACACATTGTGTTTGCTTATAATCGTGCTCTTCATTCTTCTACTCAATTTTTTCCTTTTGAGATTGGTTATGGGTTTAATCCTTCGACTCCATTGGAAATTCTTCCATTGCCTTCTAATGAGTTTACTAACCTTGATGGTATGAAGGAGGCTTTGTATAGGAGTCGTATGCTAAAGTTAAAGCCAACTTGAGAGGAGAAATGAACAATATGCAAAGCAAGTCAATAAAAGTCAAAGGTGTGTTATATTTGAACCCGGTGATTGGGTTTGGCTGTACTTGAGAAAGGAGAGGTTTCCAGGAAATCTAAGCTACAACCAAGAGGACATCACCCTTTTCAAGTTTTAGAAAGGATTAATGATAATGCTTATAAAATTGATTTGCCTAGCTCCTATGGTAATGTTAGTGCTACATTCAATGTATCTGATTTATCCCTCTTTGATGCTGTAGATTTGAGAACGAATCCTTTCGAGGAGGGAGGAAATGATGGAGAACCATGGGCATATGAAAGACAAGAAGAGAAGCATACATGGTGTGATCCGCCTCAAGGAAGCCTAGGATATGACTTGCATGGACATAAGCTTTCAAGAGGAGGCTTAGGAACAGAAATTGGACCAGATTTGAAGTTTCAATGTGCAAGGCAAGGGGCTGAACAAAATTCCCATATCAAAGGCCCAACATTCAACTCTAATGTTCCCAAAGATCCATTACAAGATGTTGGAGGCCCAATGATAAGAGTTAGGGCAAAAGCCATGAAGCAAGCATTGAATTGTTTGATCCAAGACCTTCAAGAGATAGAGCCTATGTTATTGAGTCAGATTTCTTCTCATAAAAGTCCAAGAGTCATTGTCTTACTCCTTGAAGCCTAACATGAAGTGTCCAAAGGCCCACATGGAGTCCAATTGGGAGAACTCACTTAAAATACCATGTGTCAATCATGTGCCACTTAAAAATAAAGAGAAGGACGTGATCTATAAGGTCCAATATGTTTAGATCATGGTTTAATTAGTTTCCTTTTTATTTCCTTTAAAATAAGATCATCTAGTCAACACCTTTCTAAGTTATTTTTTTCCTTTTAAGGATTGATTTGTTTCCTTCAATTTTGTTTCTTCTTTAGGACATTAAGTGTAACATCCCGGTTCCGGCGGGAAGGGTAAATTGGTAATTATGAGTGTTCAGTGAGGGTTAGTCATTACAATTGCA
>JAOSBM010000205.1:20857148-20868600 GCA_027568955.1 Erythroxylum tenue
CAAGCAATTCATAAATATCATGAATCATGAATTCATCAAACTTGTCACAAATCATAAACACATAAGCACATCAAAATGGTTTGGGTGGATCCAAAAAAGAACGTACTACACATTTCCCATAAGGGTCCTTTGTAGCCGTGAACAAAACGTACTATCGTAATCCCATATAATGGTCTTACATAGCCGTGAACTTAGGAGAGTCCATGAAGGAGCTCTATGCCACTAGTGGGTAGGCGGGAGAAGTCTTTTGTCAAAGTGCATTTGACTTAACTTAGGGGACCACCATAAACCCACATAATATGTATTTCATAGCTTGTAAACTTGTTGCCCAAAATGACACAATTTTGAAAACATGATTTTTTGTAAACATAAAATCTTCATTCCGAAATTCATCAACATAATATTCACTATATTCACTTTCTCAAAGCATTCAAAGAGAAATAATTGCACATTTATAAAACAATTGAAATCATTTAATTTTCTTGCTTTTGAAAACATAGTCATGGCTCATTAACTCAATTATAAAAATGTCACCCATTTTGAATTCCTTGCTTAGAAACTTGGTCAAAGGTGCCTCTCTTCTTGCTCCTCTTGCCTTTCTTGATTTCCTTCAACAATAACAAAAATCCCACTTAATAGGGGTTTTTAATTGAAAATCCCACAAAGCACAATCACTAAAATTGGTTCTAAAATACCTAAACCCATGCATTTCCTAAGCTTCATAAATCCTTCCAAAAATTCAAAAGATTAACAATGATCTTTCCTTGAATCTTCACTAATTGAAGAGTTTCTTGGCTCTAATGAAAGCTCTTCTCTTCCTCTACCTTCTTTCCTTCTTGAGCAACCTCAAAATCTCTTTTAGAAACCAAGAAATAATGAAACCCTAACTATCTTTCCTTCTTTTCTCTCCTCTCCACCGAAACCTCACTTATTCTCTTATTGTTTTCATATTTTCTCTTCTTCCTTCTATATTTTTGTTTTTTTTTCCTTCTCTTAAATGCAAGACCACATTTTTATCTTCCAATCCTACCCTTTATGAGTGTGCAATGTCAATTTTGCCCTTCCTTATATGCCTTGTATCTTTTATCCTTAAGTGATCTTCCAAAAATGCCCTTCATGCAATCTTACTATAACACTTTAATTCAATTAACCTATGTCATAAAATCTTACCAACATTAACATAATAATTATCTCCAAAAATAATTAATCCAATAAACCTCATAATTTATTTAAATCATGCTTATTCATCAAGAAAAAAAATTTCGGGCGCCAACAAATTAACTTAGCCATAAACATCAATCATTTAAAAAGTACATACTAACTTATTCCATTCATGTTCAAATGCTTTTATTTAAATACATATATCAACCATAATATTAACACCTATTCATACATCTATGGCACTTGTAAGTATGTACTCATTCTTATTTTTCTTATTTATCAATTAAAGAGGTAGGCCATTATTAAATACCCATTTATGAATTTTTTTTGGACATTTAAGAAGAAGACCAATAGGTTCATTTTTATTGACAATGATATATTATAAAGATTAGTTGAAGTGTCATTTTAGCCTTTTAATGTACTATTCCACTGGCTCGTTTAAAAAAATGGGCTAAGAATAAAGCTAGTAGCCAGTTAAGAGTTATGATATAGTTGAATAGTTGGGAGTATTCAAGACAAAATATATGGTCTTGAGTACCCTGATTGCTCAACTATATCATAACTAACAACTGGATACTAGCTCTATTCTTAACCGATTTTTTAAAATGAGCTAACATAATAGGAATTTTATCTAACAAATTTATACAACACTTTTTTTCACATTTTATCGACATCACTTCTTCGTAGTCCATCACTCTCATAAAGGCTACTAATGATATCTACCAATTTAAATGAATTTGATTATAATTGCATTCAAACAAATGCCATAAAATGAAATAATAAATACAACATTCCAATCAACATGCATATTCACCTAAAAAACACTTAAAACACAAACTTCACAATCTAATTTTTCTTCACAAATTAAATGTTCAAGTTTGTAGATAAGCTAATTACTTTTAATTTCATGCCATTGACACATTCACACATTATGTGACAAAATTTTTACACAGTGGTAACCTAATAAAAAACTATCATAATACAAATACAAATTCACATACAAATGATATGAAAGTGTATGTATATGTCCCCACACTTGAACAACAAATTGTACTTAATATGGAAACAAATGCAAACATAAATAAACACAAACTAGCAAAGCAACTAAAATTAAAAGAAATAAAAATGAAAGGTAAGAATACTCGTGGAGATTATGAAGGTGATGGAGTAGGAGGTGAAACTTAAATGCCTTGCACTGAAACAAACTTCAATAATTTCTTGATTTAGTAGCATTGATGTCGCACTACCTCCTTCAGTTATTTCTTTATGGCAATATGGCACTTGAGGCACTTATTGTTCTATTCAAGTTTGTTGAGCATTGTCTCCATCATTTGTTATCTTCTTCAAACTCTTAACTAGATGATACCAGTTAGCGTTGTTGTGAGGGTGAGAAACTAGAGCTTACATGTCTTGTCTTGCGCTTAACTTTTGATTTGAAGTTGGGATCACATAATTCTGTATGATGGGACTCTAAGATCTCAGTCCTACTTAAGTGAGTATTATTTAATCATTCAGGAAAAATAGATGTTAGTCCATCAATAGTAACACCATGGTATTGAGTTAAAGCAATAACTAAAATCCCATGCCTAAATAGTTACTCTCTTCTATAAGTTAAGTAATTATTGTTTGAAAAGTATGAGTTGATGTGCCAACATTAATTTTATTCTCTGTACATCAAAGTAAAATTAAATCTTTTTTGGAACATTTGTTACTCAAAATTTTATCAAACATTGTGTGACATATGAATTTATGGAATAAGAAATGTTTTGGACTATAAATAACATTATTTGGTGCATTATGTGGTTCAAACACATCAAACATAACAAAATTAGTTCAAAAAGAAGTGGCATTAAAATCATTGTGCACTTCAATAATTTTTGACTTAAGGAAACCAAATATTTCTCCTATAATAAAATAATCCAAATTACATGGATGCCCTTTTAATCTAAACCAAAAATTATCTAGCTTTTTCGGCTCATAGGTCAATGTAGTGTAAAATTCAAGAGTTAATTCTTGATGAACAATATAATCATAATGAATGAATTTATCCTAATGAATTCTAGCACTTAAAGATTTGAAATTTTCTTTTAAACTCAAATCTTCCAAAATTTCAAAATCTAGATATCTAGGTGCAACAATAATTTTAGATTGAATTTTTTGAAACTGCTCACTTTTTTCATGTGAGAAGATTAGTAAAGTAGCACCAAAATTAGCCATCAAATCATATGCACCACTTTCAGATATCTTTTTATTCCTTTGAGTTCAGACTTGTGGGTAGGATGCTTCTTTAATAGTGCGTGAAAATACAACCTCACTATCATACAACTTGTTGGATATTTTTCCTAACTTTTTGAAACATTTTAAATTATGAACAACAATCAATCAAACTTACTCCAAAAACATTAAAAAAAATGTACTATCAAGGACAAAATATTACTAAAACATAAAATGCTAATTTTAAAACCACTAGCTTAACCATTTCAATTCAATTATTTTAAACCAAAAGAAAGAAAAGATACTACTTCCCTTTCAAGTGAATATGCTCTTGCAAAATACGATTCGAATTAATGTCCATTCACTTTAATTGTTTCCTTTTTATCATTCTCAAATTACAAAGCTCCATGTTTGAATACTTTAGTCACTTTGAAAGGACCACTCTACCACGATTTGAACTTTCCTGTAAATGATTTCAATCTTGAGTTAAATAATACAACCACATCTCCAACTTTAAAATCCTTTCTCTGGACATGAGAATCATGCAATTTTTTTACTTTCTCCTATATAACTTAGCATTGGCAAAAGAATATAGCAGTAACTCTTTTAACTCATTTAATTGTAGGAGTCTCTTTACACCAACTATATTCCAATTGAAATTTAAAGCCTTAGTAAACCAATATGCCCCACACGCTAAATCCACACGCAAGTGACAAGCTTTCCTATAAATAAGTCAGAAGGGTGTTGTACCAATCAAATTTTTTTAAGGCAATTTGATATACCCATAGAGCGTCGTCAAGCTTCAATGTCCAATCTTTCCTTGAACTATTGATTATCTTCTCCAATATTCTCTTTAGCATGTGGTTAATAACCTCCTCTTGGCTACTTGTTTGTGGATGATAAAGCATGGACACTTGATGATGGACTCCATATCTCTTAAGAAGAGTTTCAAAAGATTTATTACAGAAATGAGCTCCTCCATTACTATTTATTGCTCTAGGCACTCCAAATATACTAAATAACCTTTTTATGAACTTTTGCACCACCTTACTATCACTAGTTGAAATTTTCATTGCTTTAGCCCATTTTGATATGTAATCTACTCCTACTAATATCTATGTGTTCCCCATTGAGGATAGGAACAAACCCATGAAATACAATCCCCATTAATCAAATATTTCTACCTCCAAGATGTTAGAAAGTGGCATCTCATATCTTTTAAAATGTTTACCACTCTTTGGCATCTATCACATTGCGTCACAAACTCATGAGCATCCTTGCACAAGTTAAACTAATAGAATCCACATTCCAATGCTAAAGCTATTATCTTGTTCACTCCATAATGCCCTACATAAGTAGAATCATGATAATGTGTTAATAAGTCTATCATCAGCTCCTCTGGAGCACATCTTCTGATCAAACAAATTGCATAATTTTTTATAGATAATTATTTCATACCAAAAATAATGAGTCCGCTGATATAAGAACCTTTTTCATTATTAGTATGACAAATTGATGGGAAGGATACCACCTATAGTAATTTGCTATATTAGCTTACTATGGAACCAATAGGTGGTTTATCATCATCAAAGAATCATTGAGGGAATCGCTCATTAATATCTTCACTCTATTATACCTCCCCTTCTTCAAGATGTGATAGGTGATCATCCACCAAGATTTTTGCCCACTTCTTATCTCTAATCTCAATGTTAAATTCTTGAAGAAGTGGCACCTATCGAATAAGTCTCGACTTTGTGTCTTCTTTGTCAAAAAGATACCTTAATTTTGCATTGTTGGTATACATGATCACTTTATATCCTAAAAGAAAAGAACAAAACTTGTCGCACACAAATAGAATTACTAGTAACTATTTCTTAGTAGTGATATAATTGAGTTAGGTTCCCACTAATGTCTTGTTGTAGATAGCATGTAGCCTTTTGTCCTTTTTTTTACCTAACACACATCCTACTCCTTGGTCGATAGCATTTCACATAACCTTAAATGGGAGTGACCAATCCGGTGATGTCAGTATAGGTGCTAAAATGAGTGCCTCCTTTAACCTATTAAAAGCAACTAAACAAATATCATTGAAATTAAATGGAACACTTTTAAATAATAAGTAGCATTGAGAGATAATTCCTTGATAAATTAGCAATAAAACCCTAGGTACCCTGAAAATATATGAATGCCCTTTACATTGCTCGATGATGGATCAATGACCTCCATTTTGGCTCAATCCACCTCTATACCTTGACACGATATCTTATGTCCTAAAACTACACCCTCGTGCACCCAGTTTAGAACCAAATGCTATTCTTAGCACCTTTGAAGAACTCTATCCAAATTTGTCAGGTAGTGATCAGAAGAGCCTCGAAAGAATGAAAAATTATCCATAAAGTTTCTATAACTTCCTCAATAATATCTACAAAAAAGACATCTTTCAAATTTAAAAAGTTACTGGTATGTTATATAGCCCAAACAACATCCATCTATAGGCAAATGTTTCATTATGACATGTTCTCTTGGTCTTTTGGATAGATGAAAATCTGATTATGTCCTAAGTATCCATCAAGGAAATAATAAAATGCATGACGGTTACCCTTTCAATCATTTGATCCACAAACGGTAAAGGAAAGTGATCCTTCTTAGACAACGTGTTAAACTTTTTGTAATCATTCTTGACCACTTATTTCATGTTAGGGTTTAGCCTTCTTTGTTTTTCCCTCACCACTTTACTTCCTTCTTCAAGGTTAATTTTATTCATCAGCATATTAGGACTTATGTCTCTTATTTTAGAAATATGCCACGCAATGGCTCTCATCCTCTTCCTAATGGTCTATACCACTCTCTTTTCTTGTTCCCCATCGATTTGGTTTAAGATTATTATGGGTAAGATATGACCTTCACCTAAAAAGGTATACCTAAGATGTGTAGGTAAGGGCTTCAATCAAGATTGGGTGGTTTCTCAATGGAGGGTGGCACAGGTGCTTCCATTCTCACTAGGATATCTTGCAATAGTTTATCACCCAACTCCCCCTTTCCTAGTTCTCCTTCATCTTCTACTTCTCTCACATTCATGTCTTTTATATTGCATTCCTCTTACTCTTTTATGCACTCATCCTCTATACCAATCTTCATGTAAGAGCTACTTTCCTTTGAATTCTTCAATACTTTATTTATGTTAAATTCAAATTGCTCATCACCAATCCAAAGAATAAGTTTCCCTTTTTGGAAATCTACCAATTCTCTTATCTTGTTCATAAACTATCTGCTAAGAATTTGTGGGCATTCACTATCTTCTTTAATTTCTAACACTACAAAGTCTACCGGAATAATGAATTTATCCACTTTGACTATCACATCCTCCGCTACACCAAGTGGTTTCTTTATAGATTAATCTGCCACTATATGAGAATGAAAGTTGGCTTCACATCTCCTAGCCCCAATTTTACAATTTATTCTTTTATAGTCTCTGTGGGAATGGAATCTTTGGTGCATATCTAGGGGGACATATGGAGTTTCCTCTTTCTTCTCTTTGCTCCTATCCTTTTTCTTTTCAACTTCTCCTCGGTGGGATTCAACTTTCTTCTCGTTTTTTCTTCCAAATCTTTCCCACTTTTAAGTGTTTTAGCTTTTAATTGCTCCCTTAGATTAGACTCCTTGTTGATCAGGGACTCCCCAAACTTTTTGTAGACAATGCATTAGCTAATTGACCCACTTAAACCTCTAGATTATGGATGGAAGATGTAGGGTTCTTTTTAATTTGATCAAACTTAGTTTCCATCCTCTTTTGGTTCTTATCTTGGCCCGTAAATTTGGAATTCAACACATCCATCAAATTTTCCATCTTTGATTATAAAGAATCAAGCCTATCTTGTTGAAATCCTGGTAGGCCTTGATCTCTCATTGAATTCCCTATAGCCTTGTTAAGCCAAGAAAAATTTAGGTGGTTCTTTCACTCATGATTATAAGTATTGGAATAGTGGTTATCATAACCCTGAACATATTATACTCCTATGAAGTTGAGCTATTCGATATTTTTGTTGTCCACTGGGAAGCAATCAGCTGAGATACGACTTTCTTATCCACATAATTCGCATCTATACTGAATTGCTTTAATTAGGATGGAAGAAGTGGTTTTCAGGCTGTTCAATTGTTTAGCTAAGTTTTCTACTTTAGCCTATAATGTTGTCATTGAATCCACAACAAGCATTCCCTTTTAATCTTTAAAGGTTTTTTGCTATTTAATCCACTTCGAAGTCTAAAGACAACTATTGTTTTCCATCTCTTCTGACAAATTATATACAACTTTAACTATTTTCCTCATTAACGAACCACTAGCTACTAGGTTTATGGTACCTCTTTTATGCAGATTCACACCATTATAGAACATTTATGGAAGGAAATCCTTGGGCAAGTTATGATATGAATAGCTCCTTTGTAACTCTTTGATTCTCCCCCATGCTTTTTATACTGACTCCCTTTCGCTTTGCTAGAAATTGGTAATCTCTTTTATGAGCCTAATGGTGTTTATTAAGGGAAATATTTATCCAAAAAGGCTTGCACCAGTCGCTCCCATATTGTGACATTCTCTTAGTTAAAAGAGTTTAACCATACTTTATAGCTCAATCTTTAAGTGTTAACAAAAAGAGCCTCATCTTGCCTACATCTTTCGACAACCAATTGTATTAAGATGTGTCACAAATCTCTAATAAGTTGGCCAAATGAACATTAGGATCCTTATTAGCTAGTCCATAAAATTGGACATTAGTTTGCAGTATATTTAGCAGTACTAGTTTTATTTCGAAAGTGTCAGTTTGCACTGGTGGTCTCATTATTCCTTATTAGATAAAGTTAAAGCTTTGCCTCATGAAGTCCATAAGGATCCCTTGATTTTCTCATTGATTCATTTCTTTTGTCGTTGTCCTCTCTGTTGTTTCTTGGTGTATCACTTCTCAAATCTCCCTCTCTTACTTAGTGATGTGCGAAACTTATGTATCTTTTAGTTTTCTAGAAAACCTTGTAAACTTGTGTTTATGCACATGTAATGAATTAGGCAATAGTGAATTTGAATAATTGATCGATGATGAAAACTAGGAATTACTTATATACTTATTTTTTCATTTTACCTTCTTGATTTAATCATTCTTGATCTTAGATATCTAATGATCATGATTACTCTCTCTTGAGATCTAATCAAGTAATCTCAAGTAAAATAGATAGAATTGAATTGTGATATCTCAATTTATCAAAACTCTTTCTAATTATGTAACTAGATTTGAAGCAATCCTATGGATAACTAACAAAAAATTATGATATCTCTTCAATGGCCTATTAATTTGATGTTTATAGGTCTATTGAGGTATTAGATCTTACTGTGTAACACAACACAAATAATCAAACATAATCCTGCTATTCAAATTGAATATAAAGTATTAAACAACACAAGCATATTTCATTAAATCAATAATTAAAAGTATAACAAATAAATCAATAGTAATTCCTTAAAAGGAATTTAGCAATCCATTTATGTAACTATATATCCAAATTTAATCATCATTAATATTCAACAACAACAAGTAAATAATAAAAGAGTAGAGAATTGAATCTAGATGTCTTCTCTTCTTTTCCTTGAGTTAGAAACTATAGCCACTATTCTTGAGATTTTGTTCTCTAATCCCCTTTTTCTTATGGTTTTCCCAGCCGTTAACTGATTTTTTTCTCTTCCTTACATACTCTAGAGTCTTTTAGGGTTTTTCATGTTTTTTTGTTCCAAAACAGCCTTGAATCATCAAAAGCATTAAAAAAATTGTTACTTAAAAAAGCTCTTTGCACGATCGTCCATCCCATGTATGATCATGCATAGCATGGCCCTAACTTTCTGGCACAATCGTCTATGGGATACACGATCGTGCCAAAGGCTCTCCAACCTACTGCTGCTCTAGAAATTATTCACTAGCTTTTTTCTTCATCTTTTCTTCACTTTTATTGTCTCCACTCATCACCAAACACAGCAAACAACCTTGAAATATACATTTAAGATCAAATTCTTTCCGTAAACAACAATCAATTAAATAAAAGACACAAAACACTAACAAGAACATAAATCTAATACCTAAACACATGATTATTATCTAATAAACTACTAAAAACACACTTAAACATGTTAAAAATACATTATAATTAGCACCTATCAACATCCCCACTCTTCAATTTTAAAGAAGTTGTGGAAGTTTAAAATGAAAAACTTTCTTTACAGTAAGTATACAGATCATAACTTATAGTATAAAATGTATCGTCCCATGAGGATTTTAGTAGTGACCCAATAATTCTTGTAAACTTTGTTTAAGTAAAAAAAATGATAAATAGCTAAGAGTAAAACTTAAAAAAAGAATTAATAACTAAATAATGAATTAGGTAGTAGTGAATTTGATTGTTTGATCAATGATGATAACTAGGAATTACTTTTATCCTTGTTTGTTTTCACTCTACCTTCTTGATTTAATCATACTTGATCCCACATTTCCAATGATTATGATTACTCTATCTTGAGATCTAATCATTTAATCTCAATGAAAATAGATAGAAATTGAATTGTGATCTCTCATTCTATCAAAATTATTTCTAATTATGTAACTATATTTGAAGCAATCCTATGGATAACTAATAAACAATTAAGATCTCTCTTTAATTTCTTATTAATTTGATGTTTACAAGTCTATTGAGGTACTAGCTCTCTCTATGTAATACAAATATAAATAATCCAATTCAATCTCTCGATTCAAATTGAATATAAAGCAATAAACATCCCAAGAATATTTTATTAAATCAATCATGTAAAGTTTAACAAAAAAAATCCAAAGTAATTACTAAAAAGGAATTTAGCAATTCATAGATGTAACTATATATCCAAATTTAATCATCACTAATATTCAATAACAATAAAGAAAAAAGAAATGAATAAAGAATTGATTCTAGATATCTTCTGTTCTTTGCCTTGAGCTAAAAATTGCAGCTTTCATGAGATTTTACTCTTTTAGTATACTCTTTTTTTAAAAAAAAAATTCTTCATTGTAAGGTGATGTTGTTCTCGTCCTTATATAGTCTTCTAGGGTTTTATGTAAGGTTTTCCATGTTTGTTTGTTTTAAAAATAGCCTTGAATCTTCAAAAGTATAAAAAAAATCTCAACCTAGAAAAGTTTCATGCATCTCATGCACAACTGTGCATAGCATTGCTCCGACTCTCCGACTTGATTGTAGCAGGGGCTCTCCAACCTACTTTTGCTTCATGTACAATCATGTATGACCATATACAATTGTTCCAAACATTATTGTCCAGCCTTTTCTTCATCATTTTCTTCACTTTTTCATGTCTCCACTCATCACCAAACACATCAAACAATCCTTAAAATACATAATTAAGATTAAATTCTTTCCTTAAACAATAATCAATCAAACAAAACATACAGAAACACTAACATGAACATAAATCTAAGTACTAAATAGGTGATTTTCATCTAAGAAAACACTAAAAACACATTCTAACACCCATAAAATGCACTATAATTTACATCTATCATTTAGCAAGGAAAAAATTTTAATTGCTTTATCAATAGTGAAAGTCAAATGTGTGGTGACAAGTAGCTATTTTGCCTAATTCCTTTGGCTTAGACAACAAATTAGATATTACAGATTAGATTTTACTAAGGTATAGATTGAATGTGATATTCTAAAGTCACTTTCCTCTCAAAGAATAAAATTCAACATTCTAAGACCAAAAATATAGAAACTGTGTCATATTATTAGAGATTATATGCAAAATGGAGGCATTGAATTAGGGTTCGTGGATACATAATAATAATTGGCTGACATTTTTACTAAACCTATCAATGAGGATAAATTTTGTTTAATTTGAAGAGAATTAGGGATTATCGATGGAAATTCCCATGGATAACCAAAACTAAGTGGTGGACAGATATCCCATATTGGTCAACTAATATCTTAAAACTCCAAAATGGTTTCTCCTTCCTCTGCCACACTTAACTAATTCTCCCATTCTAAAGGTAAACCCAAGCCT
>JAOSBM010000205.1:20879815-20890121 GCA_027568955.1 Erythroxylum tenue
TAGTATTTTATGGTGGCATTTTGAAGACTTCATGACAGTAAATTCTAATTATAACCAAATTATCCCATTTTTCACTTGAATGTGATTCTTTTTCGAACTGTATTACTTCCCCTGATTCACCTACGCAAAAGAAAAGGTTGAAGAGTAATTATTGCTGGATATTTCAGTAACAGAAAGATCAGTAAGACCACACAGAAAACATCCATCCGATGACTGCCACTAAGCATTTACTATCTCGATGGCCAGCAAAAAAAATGCCTGAGTTCAACCAAAAAGTAAAAGCTGTGAAAGATGCCAAAACTTTCATTTGTTCATCTTTAAATTAGATTCAATACCACCAATAAAGTCTTCAGCCATTCATGAGTGCAGGAAGGATTCATGTAGTTGCTTTCAAAAATAATAGACAAAATAGAATATTGAGTGACAAAATGAAAAGATTTAAGGAAGCCATCTGAATGAAAGTCAGCTAAATTGTTTTACATGATGAACAGGGGAGCAACTAATAGAAAAATGGTATTAAAAATACCTCTCTTTTTGCTCATGTAGGTCTTTCATCTGCTTCTTGTAATGGTTTTCAATATACTGCTTTGCAGCGACGACTTTAGCCTCGTTGCTATTTCAATAACTAAGCAGTCTACTTTAGCCTCGTTGTTATTTCAATAACTAAAACATTCATGCCCAAGTCTGGATACATTCTCTAACCAGATGACCAAAAGATCAAAAAAGAAGTTGCGATCAATCAAGTAATCAAAATCCAAGTCCAGGATATCACAAGATGGAGATTCCAGGAGAAGGAAAATTGATGACATTTTAATTTATTTTCTTTTTCCTATTTGTATTTTTCCAATCAAACAGATAATGGGGAGAAAACCCAAAAATTACATGCTAAAACTGTCATGCTGTAAACCTGCACTGTTAATAGACTATAATGAAACGTCAAAGCGTAGTAACTTACGGACTCATAATATAATGCTTCCTAGATGTTCTCAGTGACCAAGCAGAAAGTCGAACTCGCAAAGACTTTCAAACATCAAGCAATCACTCACAATTCAGGTAAAAAGAGAGAGAGTTCTAAGAACCAATGACTTTTAAAGCAAACAATTCCAATATCGAATTCCCTTATACTTTCTCACCAGCCAAACAGAAATTTAAAATCCTAAAACTCCAAAACTGAAAAATGTACACAGCCACAGAAAGAAGTTGAAACACAAAGAACAAGTGTCATAAAATTAAGGATAAAAGACAAAAAGAAAAACAACCGAATCACATTAAAAAGAAAAGAACCGGAAGTCAGAGTATAGAACAAGCAACGTGGGTGTTGGATTAAGAGAGAGAACCGAACTGCAGCATAAGGAGGATTGGGGGAGAAGACGAATTGTAGAGAATATGGGAAAGTTAGTAGTGGTGAGTGAATGAGTCACGATGCCCCATTCTTCTTGTTTGACTCTCGTTGACAATTGCCTTGTGCTTTTGCTTTTCTGATAGTTCTTGATACATACACTTTCTAGGATCCGTTCTCTGTGATGGCCGAAGGTCTCCATAGAGGACAAATCCACATATATAAACACCGAACACTCCGAAGGTCTCCATTTCACAGAAACATCCTCCATTTTCGACTCCAGACTAGAAAAAGAAAAGAACAATACCAGGTGGACCAAATTTGCGCAACCAGAGAAATGGAGACCTTCGGAGGCAACGACATTTTTCTAGCAAATAACAAAAGTTACCAGTGGAAGAAGAGTCCCAGCATGAGAGAGAGTTGCCCAGCATGCTACAGAGAAGCATAGAGAAAAGCCCAGCGTGCAAGAGACGAGTGAATCTGGAAGATGCGAAGGAGGGCGTGCGAGAGAGGAGTGAATCTGGACGTAGCGAAGGAGGGCGTGCAAGAGAGAAACAGGGACGAAATATTGAGGAGAGGGTTAATTTGGGAGAAAGCGTCTGTCTTTGTTTCGGAGACAGGGATTTGCCCTCCGATTTTGGGATGGACAAAATTCTTTGTCCCTGTCCTCCGGAAACAGGGGACAAAAACGCAGGGACATCAACCAAACGATTAAGAGAGGCAAGATTCTTTTGTATTGTCAACTGTCCCCACTCACGGGGACAGTAACCATACACAACGTTAGAGAACAATAGGATGTTAAGATGTCAATATCTACCATGATTTGGGGATATACCTTCTGATAGTTACAAAGAAGAAAAAAGTATAGAAATTATATGTCAACATAAGTGAATATGTGCTCATTCAATAGTATTTATACACTTTATTAATTAATACATAAATAGTAAAATTGTATTAAGAATATATGGATTAGGAGACATAATTGTTGCTCTTTGTAACTCGTGGAATCATCTTTGGAATACTTGCAACATAAAGAAAGTAGCCAATCTTTGGAATACTTACAATATAGAGAAAGTAGCCTATACATTTTCTTGCCTTTTCTACTAGTTTAAGTCAAATTATAGATGTAAACGTAGCCCCTTTAAGTCACATATATGCATAGCTATGAAATGGAAAGAGAGACCTAGACTAGTTAATCATAAGTTTAGGCCATATATCATAAGGAAGATTATAGTGTATATATGTAATTGCTTTAAGTCACTTGCATCTACTTGCTTCTTGCACATTGTCATTATTAATGATCTACACACATAATTATCTTTATTAATTGTTGACATCACTCTTTACAACTTTTTTTAAAAAGATTATTGAAATTTAGTATAAATCTCCAATATATAATATTATAATTGAGGACCTATATTACTTTCTCTTTGCAAAAAATTGTGACCTACTTAAGTCATATGCCTATCATTATAAAAGTAGAAAGTAAATTTTAAGGTTTTCTAATAGTTGTTTATCTTCCTCATTGAAAAACTAAGTCGGGCGACATGAATCACATAAATTTTTTATGCAAGGATTCCATTAGCTGATATTAAACATAGAAAACAAAAATAAAATTAGAAATTTACATTCTTTTCATTACAAATACGTGCATATATACATAAGGCAGAGTATGGAACACCTCTAGGCCACGCACCTTTTAAACTTACATCATTGATGTTAATCAAATAAGTAAGTAAAAGTAATCTACATTCTTTTATTGTCTTAATAGTAAAAGAAGATAAACTAATTCCATTAATTAATAACCAAACTATAAATTCTAAGTTATAATGATTACAAAAAAATTGACTAACATCCAAACATGTTACAAATGGACCAAATTAACTTGTTCAAACTCAGTATGTCATAATATACTTAGTTTTTCAATCCGCTATAATAATTACACCAAATATTATTGTTATTGTAGTTCATCAACCTTAATACAATTTGATACATAGTCATTTTCTTTTGTTTTTTTTTTCTCTAGCTACATGTATTAAACATGACTTGATACACAGGCAGCACACAACCATGTTATATGATGGAGAACCTACTAAAGAGCACATAGCCTAGGACTTAGGCATGTCTATGCCTATGTTCTTTTTAAAAATCAAACAAATAGTACATGACCTAAGACCTCGGGCATATCTATGTATGTGTTCCTCTCTAAACTTATTTAAAATAAATTGAACTATATCTGAGGGATCCTTAACTTGATGTTTCAAAAGAAATCATTAGTTATAATACTCCTCCTTAATGTTTTCCCTTGAAATACTGAGGTTTCTCTTTTAAGAGTCTATACCTCCTTGAAAGGACTTTAGTCATTATGGTCGCAACTTATTCCTTTTATGAGTAATAGGACAACTTCATTTCATCATTCATTTTAGCATTCAACTTCTTCTTCCTTTTTGCATATGAGTCTTAGTTCCAAACTATCTCATTTACTTTAACCTAAATTTGTTATTAAAAAGTATTAATATAACAAGCTTGCTTTAAGAATTTATTTTTATATTCATCAAGCACTTGTTCCTTCAATTATAGCCTCTTTATCGACATTAGAATTAAGATTCACAACTTTCATTTGCTTTTGAAATCAAGTAACACTTAAAATTTTCCATGCCTTCAAATTTGCAACCAACTTTATTTCTATTGGTTTGACAACCTAAAATCTTGCTCTATATTTGTAACATTATCATCATGATTCTTATTTCTAAGTAGTTATGGCAACGAGGACCAAGCCTAGTTCAAAATTCACTTAAATAATTCGAGCTTTAGGCTAGTTGAAAATCCAAATTTTGAAAATAAAAAAGCACGGGCCTTACTCAATAGTTAACTTAGGCTAGGCCCATTAACTCTAGACTAGGCTAGGTAGATTTTGCCATCATTATTTCAAAATGTTTTTTCATTAGGTATAACAATCATAACATATTCATCAACCTTTTTCTTCATGTTCTTTGTATAGATTTAAACTATGTAATAGGGAATAACTTATTCTTCATACATACTCTTAACAATTCAATTCAAATTTGATCAAATATGATTTAACCATCTTTCGAAAAAGTGTATGACATAAATTTTATTAACTAATTAACGCATACTGAGAAAATGGGTCTTGGGATATAAATTGCATAAATTTCTAATTCATAGATTCCATTAGATGACATCAAACAGGGAAAAATAGAAAGAAAAATAGAATATAACAATTACAAACCTCTAGGACACTCTTTTTTGTCATATACACCATTGATTTAATTAAATAGATAACAAAAATTGATCTATGTGTTTATACTGTCTTAATAGTCCAAGAAGTTTAACTAACTCCATTAGTTAGTAAACAAACTGCAAATTCCTAGTTCTAATGGTTATAACATCTTAACTAACAACTATACAAGTTAAAAATGAACTAAATTAACATGTTCAAACTCAATATGACATGATCTACTTGGATTTCTCTATCATTATAGTAATTACTCTAAATGTCATCAATGTCATAGTTTATCAACTTGAATCCAACTTGGCACATGATCATATTTTAGGGTGTGCTTCTTTCTATAAGCTTGTGTTGAATACACAATTTGATACACATGTAACACATGACTGTGCCATATGATGAAAAACTTATTAAGGACCATACACTTGAGTGTTTATACATTTTCTTATCAGAAAACAATATTTTATACACGACACGGAGTGAGAGAGTGTCTATGCATATGTTCTTCTCTGGAACCAATATGCAGTACATAACATATGATATAAATGTGTTTGTACCCTTGTTCCTCTTTAAACTCATCAAAAATTAATTGAATTAGATTTAAGGAAATCTTGACATGAAATTTCAAGAGAACGATTAGTTGTTTGTAATAAATCTTTCATATAATTGTTTTGTTTATGTATGATTATGTGTTTGTCGTTAGAAAAGGAGTGGTTTGTGTTGGACCTCTTTATTATGATTTGGTTTGAGTATCTTAAACTTGTGAGGATAAATAGTATGATTGATTTTGGCTTTGCTTATTTCTTATATATGATTTCTTTACATTTCTTTATCACTTTATTTTATTTGTTGCATGTATGAAAAAGCCCTAGTAATTGACTATTATATCTTTAATTTTTTGGTCTTATGTTTGATTTTCCTTAGCCTCTATTTTATATCTTTCCATTTCATTCGCGAGTATATATGCAAGATCAATGAAATTTTGAAGCATAAAATTGATACTTGTAATGAAGTCTAAGATAAAAAATAGAAGTTATTTCTAAAAGGTAATCAAACTATCCTTTATTGCAGAATAAAATTATGTAAAAGATAATTTTGGATACCAAGAAGAAGTGTTAGGTAGTAGGTAGCTTTGCCTTATACTACTTTGCACAATTTGTGGTTAGATTTTATGTTAAACTTGTTGACGGTGTTGTGTTGTGAAATTTGCATGCTCACCTACTTCCTCCTGATTTGTATGTACCACTAATACTAAGTTTTCCACCGCTAATAATGACCAATTAGTAATGTACAATCATATTAACTTAAAACATTGAACTTAACCTAGTAGTGTAGCTTTTTATTTTGGTGGTGTATGATTGTAGGTAAAGTTGAAATAAGATGCTAACTTTATAATTGTATGTATACGATTAGTAAAATTGGTTTAGTATGACTAACGTTTTCAAACGATCTTGTATAGGTAAGTTAAGAGCGATTTATATAGCATTTTTTAGGAAGTGCCCAGCTGAATATGAACACTAATTTGAAATTTAATTTAAGCACCTCAGAAGTTTACTTGCATAGCACAAGAATTTTAAGACTACTAAAAATAAGGTGTATTCAATAAGAAAAATTAGTATAAAATAAAGTAATAAATAAGAACCAACAATGTTTTAACAAAATTTGACTAATTTAGCGTATCTACATCTTTAACATCTAGAAATGGCTAATTTTGCTAATGATTGATCAAAACTCTCCATTTGATATATATAGACTGTATATATATATATGGTTAACACAAGTATAGCTAATTATAAACTTTAGTTAGTACAGTTCAAATCAACTTCTCTTTACTAAAACCTATCCCAACTTAACCATAATTCTAACAAGTCCTAAAATTTTTCCATAGTTCATATTCAGTGAAAATGCATTTCTAGATAAGACTATTTGTCACAAACACGATCTAGGATATATTCATGTCCTAAACTTTGGATCTCACTGTCTAAACTATAACATTATACGAACTCTGTCATGCCCATATTCTCTAATCATAGATCCTCCTTCTTCTTCGTGTACTTACATATGATTTATGGTGTAATCGTGTCCTATATTGTATCTTTTATAGAAACACCTCTGACACAAAAACACGTCTATATCTTCACTTATAATTTCTATAATTGAACACACCTTGGGCTATGCTCATGTCCCTAGTCGTGTTTGACCAAAGAATTCCAAAAAAACATCCATGTTCTTCTTGAAACACTATAAGATTGCACTCATATATATGAACCATACACTATAATCTCCACTTTGGTAGATATATTCTACATAGGTTAAGTTTTAACCATATCTAACACTGTGACATTAATCAAGTCCAAACAATGCTTGAATTTCTATCTTTAGCAACTAAGTTTGTCAATATGTTAGTTGCATTATCTAAAATTTGAACTTTTCTAACAAAATCTAGCCAAATGCCATCAATTTTTCAATCTTGTGAAACCTTACATCCTTCACCAACACATTTATTCATCTTTCTTTATTCCAACTTTTCTTAGTCCCATGATTCCCATCATTGATGGTAAGAGCATTCGTGAAGAGTTTGCCTAACCATATCTTACATCAAGTTGATGATTTGTCTCGCTCTATCAATGGCTATATCTTGCTTCTGCTTTCTTCCTGGCATTGTTTTATTTCTTAAACTATAATTTTCATCCTTTTAACATATTTTCTAGGCTATTATAGCTCTTCTTATACTATCTTTGAACCGGTAATATTATTTGCTAATCTTGGCACATCTTTTCTATATGTTTGTCATAACATATACCACTCCCTAATCACTGCATCTTTAAAGGTTACCCTAGATTTTTTTGTTAATGCATGAAACTTGTAGAAGTTTAATTTTAAGTGTTTTACACCCTTTAATAAACGCTCCTTATAAAGTTCTTTCATCTCTTATTCACTAAGATGACCCAGTTCCATGTGTCATAACATGGTACCATTTTCCTTTGACTCAATTATTATAACTTCTCTACATATAAATGTGTTCCCTATCAATTTATAGATTTTTTATTTCCTTTTTATCACAATTATCACACCCTTTACCACTTTAATTTTGTCTTTGAAGATTTTATATTCAAAATCATTTCCATGTAGGGATCCTAAAAAGATTAGGTTATTCCTTACATTTGGTACATATCAAACACCAATTATCATCCTAACAATGTCATCAACATCTTAATTTGAACATGTTCTATTATGATGATTTTATAAGCTGTATCATCTCTAAATTGAACAGTCTCAAAATTTTCTTACAAATATGATACAAACTATTTTTTTTGGTATCCTGTGATATGAGCATCCTATATCTAAAATCTATATATGGTACAATTGACTAGTTGAACATATAACTAGCAAACTTTAATGAATCATCTTTTTTTCTTTTATCGATCTGTTCTTTGGTTAGACAGTAGCTCCAGATAAGTATATTTTGATCACACTTATAACACTAGATTATTTTTTATCCTTGAATTTTGAGCTAAAACTTAATAAAGGTGTTATTTTTCCTTTACTTTCTTCAATAGTTTTGATTTTCCCTTACATATAGGCTTTCCCCTTGAGAGCTTTCATTGATATTAAGTCTTGGTTAGTTGGGAGCTAATAACATAATGGTGATATTCTCCACACTAACTGTTCTCTTACCTAGTGTCAGCATGGTCACCAGATATTCATAAGAAAGAGTTAAAGAATAAAACCATAATCATTGAGTTATCCTCATCTGCCATAGTCACTCTGAGTATCAACAAGTTGTTGACTATTTAGTTGAATTCATTGATATGTTATTTAGATATGTTCCCTCTTGCATCTTTAGCTAATACAATCTTTATTTTAAATACAACTTGTTTGTAAGATATTTTGATATCTATCAACTCTCTAGCTTCTTTCATATCTCCAGAAAGAATACAATATCTATGATATAGTACAAGATGTTGGACCCCAAAATTTTCTTTTCTTTTCTTTTATTTATTTATTTATTTATTTTATTTTCTTAGAATTTAGTCATTAATTTAGCTAGCATAAGTAGCAATTAGGATTTAGAATAGAAATGTTAGTTGAATTAAAGGAGTAAGCGCAAAAAGGACAAATTTGGCATGTCACTTAAGTTTAAAAGCAATAAGGCATTAAAAGAAGGGCAAAGTGGACATTTTACACTCATTAAGGATAAAATGGGAAGAAGAAGTGTGGTTTTGCTCTTAGAAGAAGAAGAAAAACGTGAGTAGAAGAGAGAAAGAAGTGAGTGTGCCATAGAGAAGAAAGAAAGGAGAGAAAAGAAGGAAGTTTGAGTTAGGTTTCATCTTTTCTTAGTTTTTAAGAGTGAATTTGAAGTTGTTCAAGAAGAGAAAAATAAAGAGGAAGAGAAGAGCTTCCATTTGAGCCAATAATATCTTTATTTGGTGAAGATTCAAAGTAAGTTTAATTTTAATCATTTGGATTTTTGGAAGGGTATTGGTTCATGAAACTTAGGAAATGCATGAGTTTAAGTATTCTAGAATCAATTTTAGTGAATGTGCTTTGTAGAATTTTCAATTGAATTCCTATTGAATGGGATTTTTGTCATTGTTAAAGGAAATCAAGAAAGACAAGAGAAGCAAGAGGAGAGACATTTTTTAGCAAGTTTTAAGCAAGGAAATTCAAGGTGGGTATATGTTTATGGTTGAGTTAATGAGCCATATATGTTTTTCCAAATCAATAGAGTTAAATGATTTTAAATGACTTCATAAATGCTGCATTTATTGCTTCTTAAATGATTTGAGAAATTGCTACATGTTTGGTACTTGAATTTGGTTGATGAATTATGAAATGAGGATGGAAATAGTATTTGAAAAATATTATGCTTATGGGAACTGTGTTTCTGAAATATGCCTTTTTGGGCAATATGCTTGCAAGTCATGAAATACATGTTTGTGTGGGTTAGTGGTGGTCCATTTTGTTAAGTCACGTGCATGTTGACCATGACTAAAGGCTTTTCCCGCCTGTCCGCTAGTGGTATAGAGTTTCTTCACAGACTCCCTTAAGTTTATGAACTGCGCAAAACTATTATGTGGCTTTGTGATTGTCCGTTTCTGTTATTATAGGAGACTCGTAAGAACTCCCCTATGGACCTACCCAAACCATTCTGAATGTTTATGTGTTTATAATGTGTTAACAAGTATGATGAATGCATGGTTTACATTGTTTAGGAATTGTTTGATAAGTTGAGAATTTTGGGAATTATGTGTTTCATGGATTCAATGACATTGATTATGGCAATGGATGTGTTTAATGGTTTTGCTCGTTACTTCATTATAAACTTGTTATCCACGAGCTTTTAAGCTCACCCCCATTCTTCCCCATCTCTAGGTGATGAGCAAGAGATCGAGTGAACGAGAGGCAGGGCATCACTTCAAAATTTCATATTTTATATTTTGAGTTAGTTTTTTGGAAAAACGCAATGCTTTAGTTGCATTTCAAGTTTTATTCGCTCATGTGTATTTTGTACTTTTGGATTATGAGACCTGTTGGACCCCGAAATGTTTTTTAGTTATTATCGATTTATTTGTTTAATGATTCTTTTATGTTTCGTTTGTTTAGTTATTTTTGAATTGGGTCATTAAGTCTAGTAAACATCAAAAGAGATTAGGAATTGATGGAATTAAAGTATAAATGTAGTAAGAATGCATGAGGGGTAATCTTGGTAGATC
>JAOSBM010000205.1:20891398-20901623 GCA_027568955.1 Erythroxylum tenue
CTTGTTCATGTTTTTATTATCCTTATACCATATCATGTATGGATTGGCATGATGATTTGGATATGTTGCTTCCGCTGAAAAATGATTTCTTAACAATTTTAAATTCTACCGTTTCTCCAAACAAGGCATGTTTTCTTTTTCCGATCCAATAGAAGCCACATTCGTTACCCATTCCGGAGTGGAAATAGGAACGGATTACTGTGGACTTCATTATAGGATTGGCTAAGACTTCAAGGCTGACTGATGCGATATGGGTCATAGTGGACTGGTTGATCCGTGGTTTGTCTTTGGGTTATTCCCTTGGAAACCGAATCCAAAATTTAGTTCCAAGGATTGCAATATAGAGTGCAACCTCGGGTCGTCACACTTAATCGGAACCTAACGCAAATGATCTAAGCTAGCCTAATTATCATGAAATGCAACTAAATTGGTAAGGAGGGGGTTTTGGATCTTTGAGAAATCTACCTAAATTGAGCTAACTGAAAGAGAAGTATATAAAACGATATTTTTGGATTTTTGGGAAACGAAATTGAAAACTCAAACGATGATCAAATAAGATAAAATCATCTTAAAAAAGAGCTTTGGCTATCATAGTTCAACACAAATCTTTTTAGGAACAAAAATCACTAGGTTTTCAAATGATAAAACTTAAAGAACTCTTTAAGTCCAAGGTTTTAATCAATGAACTTCATTTCTTAAAACCTTGTTGAATGCATCTTAGTGTGTGTAATGGATAAATTAATGCAAGTGGTCAATTAGGATCAAACATCGTCTCAATATCAAACACAACTAGGTAGATAAAAGAGAATTAACATAATCACCAAAAAGACATATATGAGACTTCATATATTAAAGCTCCAAGTTCTACATCCACAAATCCATAACACAATACATTGTTCAACTCTTGATTAAACTGTAATCAAGAAAATCTAACTACAAAGCATAAATCCTAACTCTGGAGTTCATAACAATGTAGTTAAACATAAGTAAACTACTCCCCTTTGAAGCCCATCGAACTCAAGCCATTGCTACATCTTCAAGAGGAAATGGTGCTTAGCCAACCATCACTTCGGAAGCACTCACAACTGTAAACACACCGGTAGCATCCATGGCAGCAGCAGCAGATGATGAAGGCGGTGACAAAAAATGGAATGGATTGATGGATCAAGGTCGAGTTGAGTGATAGAGATGAGAGTGTGTATGTGATGTGTGTCATTGGCTCTTCTTCTCTATAGTGTAGTCCCCTCTCTTTCTGTAACCTAATTTAGCAGGTTTTAAATATAGGGTCGGTGGGTCGGGTCAAACAGTGAGAGATCTTTCCAAATATGGTTCAGTTTTTTGACAGTTTGCCGCGACGATAGATAAGTTCGTCACGGTGTACTTTTCCCGAAAGGTTTTTCCTCTACGCTGGATCCTTCACCGCGGAGAAAGAATTAATCTTCACCGCGGCGAACTTTTCCTAAAAGTTTAGCTTGGATTCTTTGTGCTTCGCCATGTTGACAAATCCCTTTTGCTGCGGTGAACTTTTCTAGTAGTGATGTCCTTTTGTTGACTTAATTTCAGCACATTGATTTCCTTCTCCTTGAGGTTCCTACAATCAACAATAGCAATTTGCAGTGTCAATTGTTCTCAGAAAAATTAATTAGTGCATTTACTATCAATTTGTAACAATTTTACTAACAAATTGCATAAAATAAAAGTACACACTCAAGGGTTAATTTAAACACAAAATCAAAAATTAGGAGTCAAAAAGTATAGTAAAAGCCATGAAAGTGTCGCCAATTTATAAAAAACTATACCTAATCCTACTGATCAAATTTCTCCCCCAAATTTAGTCAACATATTCATGCTTAACAATATCATCGCGTCTTCAATCAATACGTAGAAGTACATTGTAAGTGAAAGAAGAGAAACAACCTGGTGCTTAAGTTGGATCCTTCAGCTCCTGGTGGACGTTTGGCTCATAGCCATGCTATGGTGAGGTAACTCGACTACTTTCCAGTGCCATGCTAACGTCCGCACTCCGTAGTTCACCTGAAACATCAGCAACAAATACTTTCTCCAAGAAAAATTTCCACCATGCTTAAAACAATAATAGGAAATTGGAAAAAAATCACTTTCTCATAAATCAATCAAAGTAGACTGAAAGAGTGCTAAGAAAATAAACACTAAAAGAATTTAATCCAAGAGATCGAACAAAAGAGATTTCACTTAAGGTAAGGTGTTTGCTCTCAACTCACTTGTGTTTAGGGATATTTTCACTCTAAAATCTGCTTAGCCCATTCTCTACCATAAGTTGGTGACAGTTCTACCTCTCCACTATAAGAACTATAATTTTGAAAATCATGGGTACTTTTCAAGGTTGTAATGCACGAAAGGCTAGATGAAATGGATGGCATGGACGAAGAAAGAAAAAGCATGAGTACATGCACTACAATTATGAAATAGATGTCAACAGTAAGACAATATTTACACAAATGATAACCCTTTTCTTTCCAACACGAGTAACATAATATATATATGGATATATATTTTTTCTTTTTCTGTTTCTTTCTTTTTTCTTTTTTCTTTTTTTGTTTTTTCCTTTTTTATTTTTTAAGAAAATACAAAATAAACTACTTACACATAAGGTAATGCAACATAAACTATTGACACATAAAAAGATGTGTGCATGTACTCAAGGATTATGGCTCAAGGGGCTAGCAATGGATAGGTGTTTATGGGATTGTGTTTGGGTCAAAGGGTTTTGAAAGAATACCTTTATCATGTTAACAAAATTCTAGTTCATAAAGCTTTGATTAAGAATTGAAACAGCTTCTAGAGAGATATGAAATAAGCAGATACAAACAAGAATTGAAAAATTCAACCCAAATATCTTTCCAACAAGGGTAATATCTCAATAAACAATCTCAAGTCTTAAAAACATAAAGTGCTACTTTGTCAGCATGCCTTCACTTACTTTGTGTTGAAAACATCGAAAATAAAATTAGGCAAAAACTACTATCATTTAAAGAATGGGAGGTATTTTCGAAAACACAAGAATCAATTTGAAACTTATAAATTCTTTGAGAAACAAAAGTGACAAGAGTCGAATATGGGAAAATTGTTGAATTGAGCAAAATTTCTCAAAACAAGATGATTTATGCAAGAGTTGGTTTTGCCGCGGTGAACTATTCAGCTCACAAACATTGCTGCGACGAAGAATTATTTCGCCGCAGTGAAAAACATGCATATGGCTGCGATGAAGGCACAGTACGCCGCGGTGAAAAACAGCAAAAACTCAATTTTCACAATAACCAAATTTAAAAATTATGAACATTATGCATAATTGACTAACACAAACATGTAAATGGTCAAAATGGTGCACAAACAAGAGGTATAAGATGGGAAAAACTCCCCCACACTGAAATACCACATTGTCCTTAATGAAGAAGAACAAGTAATAGAAATAAGCAATAAGTGAAAAGGGAAAGCGCCATAATAACAAAGTGAAGGAAAAAAGAATTATATATAAATGGGTACAAAAAGTGTGACATTACATCTTATGAGCTGAGTATCCGACTAACGAACTAAAACAAAAATACAACAAAAAGAAAATAAAGAAATAAACACTCGAACTAGTCCATCATGTGATCATCCGTAGAGTCAGAAGGGGCGGCCCTAGATGTGCCTACACCGTCAAGGGGATTATCTTTCTCAGAAGGAAGCGAAAAATATAGGTGCGCGGCAATTAGGGCATCCATCTGTCCGTGATACCGGCAATCTTGCTCTTGTCGGGCTACCACTTGGAGAAGGGTCTCCTAAAGAGCATCCACTCGGCTGGCGAGTGCCTGTAAGGTAATTGGCTCATGAGTATCCACTCGCGAGGCAAGGCCTCGATATGGGTAGCAGCAGCATCGAGAAAAGAGGTGGAATTGGTAGGGGGCGATGGGAGGCGAGGGGATCGAGGAGGAGGCTGATGCGAAAACAAACTACGCATAAAAGCTTGCTGAAGGAGACTGAGCACGAAGAGAAATGGTGCAAGTCCACTAAGATAAGCCACGACAAAGTTGAAGTGAAAGAGCCAAAGATGAGAGAGGAAGAAGGAGTCGGTGAGTTTAGAAGGAGGGAGAAGGGAGATGACGAAAAAGACAGAGGTCAGATTAAAGATCAGAAGAACATTAAGGGTAAAAGAGAAATTTCACGCCAGAATTTTGCGAAAAAGGTCTTTTGCCACAGCGAATAAAAGAATTAATGTACACCGCAACAAGGGCTGCATACCACTGTTCAACGCGGCGAAAAATTTGATTCATGCTGCAACAAATTTTCTCGAGAGGCATTGTGCCGTGGCGACTAATGAGGTCGGCCCGGTGAAATAATTAATTCACGCCGTGGCAATGTCCGGAAGCACAAAAGAGAAAAGGTGTGACAAATTCTAACGGATCCTCAGCTCATATGCAAGTCCTTAACCAATACAAAAAAAATGTAATGCACCATCTACACCAATTTCCTCTATCATAAAAGATGTGTCATGCATCCACTAAAATATAGAATTCAAAGGGAAGATAAATTATTGAAACAACTAAACCTAAGTTCGACCAAAAACTAGACCTAATGCTACTGATCAAGTTTCTCCCCCACACTTAGTCAACATACACATGCTAACGTACGCACTCCGTAGTTCACCTGAAACATCATAAACAAATACTTTCTCTAAGGAATATCTGTGCAAACTCAATGCATGCATCATCAACAACAACATCAAGCATGTTCACTCCTAGGAGTGAATAGTCCTCATGGGGGTGTTTCATAGCTTCATACATACTAAAGCTCACCTGTTGATCCCCCACCTCCATGGTGATCTTACCTTCCTTCATGCTAATCATAGTACTAGCAGTCCTTAAGAAGGGTCTGCCGAGAATTAAGGAAGTATCCTGCACAACTTCAGAAGACATATAGGCATATAAAAATCAGCTGGAAAAACCAAACCTTTGAGCTGGACCAAGATGTCCTCTATAATTCCCACTGGATGCCTAAAAGATCTAGACATGACAGATGTGGGTGTCAGACTCTTAACTCCTAATGATTGATAGATAGACTTAGGCATCACATTAATTGCTGCCCTAGATCTAACAAGGCTCTTCCTTTGGTAACTTTCCCTATTGTGCAAGGAATGGTGAAAGATCCAGGGTCTTGACACTTGACAGGTATTTGTGGTTTGAAAAGAGCTGAAACATTTGAGCTCACTTGGACTCTCTCATTGGGCCTAAACTTTCTCTTGTTTGTGCACAAGTCCTTAAGATATTTAGCATAGGCCAGAACTCTTTTCACTAAATCGAGCAAAGGGACGTTGACTTTGACTTTTCCAAATAAATCAATTATATCCTTTTTCATGCTTAATTTCAGTCATACGCTTGCTCATTCAATATGAATTAGGAAAAGGAAGGTCTTGAAGATTTATCTCCCTTCCTTGGCCTTCATGCTTGCCTAATTGCCCATGCTCATATGTTGGTGTTTTTTTCCTTGGAACTTTCTGAAATAGCTCCCTTGTTCTTTGATTCAGACTTCCTTTCATTCAATAATGATTCTTCCTTGAAACTTTCAGATTTCTTGATTTTATCTTTTGGCAGAGGCACTTCTTCACTCTCAATCTCCGCATCACATGCTTCTTCTTCTTGATGATTAAATCTCACTTGTTTCCCACTTCGGAGAGCAATTGCATTTAGACTTTTTGGATTCATCACTGTATTAGAAGGAATTGTTCCACTGCTTCTTGCTTGGTTCTCGCTCATGTTGTTGGACAATTGAGTGACATAAGAGTTGATATTTTCTGCTTTTGTCTCCCATTGCTCCATTCTCTTTTCTAAAGCATTGAACTGAGCAACTATTTTAGAGGAATCCTGCTGAATGAGATTGGCTATTGCATTAAATTGATTGTTGTTAGAATTTCTTTCTTCCTTTATCAAGGTCATCATATTGTGTAGCAGTTAGTTGGTGTCCTCTTTAGCTGGGACAGTTAGAGCTTGCTGTTGGTTAAGGAACTGGTTAGTGGAAGTACCAGCTCCTCCTCCTTGTTGAAATCTGTTTGGAGCTCTGCCCTCTTCATTCCTCCAACTAAATCTAAGGTTGGCCTTCCATCCCTCATTGTAAGTGTTAGAGTAGGGGTCCCATTTCTGATTTGTTCTTCCTGGGTACACTGCGGACACCTTCTCATACCGACCTGGACAAACACTAGATATGTGTATTACCGAACCACAAGTATCACAACTGGGTGTAGTAAGATCCATAGAAGATGATGGGCGATGTACATTCATGTTCTTCAATTCGGTAGTCATGAAAGATAATTGTGAAGTGATTCTGTTCTCTAATGAGTCAACCTTAGACTCCAAAGGTTAGAAAACTCCAAACCTAGCTTAGAAACCCAAAAATCCTATAGATTTCACCATCTTCTTCTTCCTTCAAGCATTCCCAACACAAACTCCTTTCTCTCTAAAACTTCTCATTCACAAAACCACAACCTATTTCTCAACTAAAGCATGAAGAAGACGAAGAACTTACCTTAAAAACCTTGATTTCTTCCCCTTTCCACGATTTTCTTTCCTTTTTCCCTTGGATTTTCTATTTTTCCTCTCTTCTTTCTCTTCTCCCTCACGTTTCTCTCCTCTCTTTTTGCTGCTCACGAAATCTTCTTCCTCTTCTTCTAATTTTTGCCTTCTTATTACTCCTTTTCTTCCCATTTTGCCCTTCACTAACATGATCTTTCCCCTTTTGCCCTTTTTTGTCTTATATGGCTCTATTCTTCCACTTAAGCTACTTAAATCTAACTTAATTATAATTTAATTCTAACCTTCATACTAATTTCAATTTCTAATCCTTCTCTCAAATTCTAATTTAAGGACCAATTCTAAAATAAAAAAATTATACCAATAAACAAGCATAAATAACTATTTAAGAAAAACAAGATCCAACACATAAGATAATTCAAACATAATATATTGCAAACAATTAATTGATGAAACTGTCTAGATTACTAACAGTTTGCTCCATAAGCTATTGGCTCGAAGTCCTAGCAACATCTAGATGATGGCGCTCTATATATTCCTCTATATCATGCAAAACATACACATTTATACATATAATAACTTTGCATAATTATAAGTATTCTTTAATGCACATTTATGTAAATGAAATATGTACGATGCATGTTCAATGACATTCCCGGGTACATTCCCTTAATACTCATCTCATAACCAATTTACATGATCTTGGAATCATTCCTTAACATCTAAAACACTTTCCTTACTTAAATAGCTCAATCCAACATCAACTAGGCTCATTCAAGTTCACAATCAAGCCAAAATATCTTTGGGAAAAACATTCATAAGTCATTCATCTATAAACAAACATATCTTGGGACAAAACGAATAAATTTTCCTATAGATGTCAGATTAATGTCATTGTAGGATAATTTTGAAGAGGACTTTGAGATCTACAACTTTTGTGAATATCCTGAAGAGAGAATTTGCCATCTAGAGGGTCAAAATTGTGAATTTCTAAAAGTGCACAGTGAATGTCCACTAAGCAGACATACACCCCCTAACAGACATAGATGGGGTTGGGACATTTTTCAGACCCATAAAGGTTCGTTTAGCGGAACTAAAGTCCATTTAATAGACATGGATGAGGCGAGGAGCTTTTCTAGACTTGAGAAGGTCGGTTTAGTGGACTTAATGTCCATTTAACTAACATAGGTGTGACAAAACTCACTCAAGAGCATTCCCAATAGTTTCTACATCTATACTAGCCTCACTTCTACTCCAAATTTTCCCAAATTCACTTCCTCTAATGCAACATCATTTCATAAAAATTCAACTACCAATTCTATTTCATTAAACTCTCTAATCTCTACTAATTTGATTCATCACTTGCAACTAATTGTCATCATTCATGAATTCTTACCCTTTTTCCATAACATATCTCATTCCTAAGTCTCAAACAATTCTTATTCAACATTCGTCATTTCAAGTTGATACTTCTTCAAGTATACCTTAATTTCAACTCAACATCATCCATACACAATTCATATTCCATAATCATAAACACTTAAAATAGAACATATTCTCATACTCTCAAAACAGAACACAAACATATACATTCATCCACCAATTTGCTACACCCAGTTCTCAACTTCATGTCTAATTTTGATACTCTTAAGGACATAATTTAAATTCGATGTCTTCTTGAAAATGTAGCCTTATGTCTCAAATTTAATCCAAATTAAAAATAATCTCATTTGGTTAATTATATAGCAAGTTATGGAAAAAAATATAGAAGCTTATTCAGTGTAAATGTTACTGCTAACATTTTCCAGCTCTCTTCCAATTTTCCAAATTTTATAACTTCAAACATTTTACATCTAACCCATCCTGTACCTAGATCATCTTTTTTACTTCATTTCCTCTTCATTCTCAACTCCATTTCAACTCAATATCATTCACAAACAAATTCATGATTTATATTTGATCATTACCTAAAAACAGAACATGTACATGTACCCATTCATTATCAATTTTCTGTACTCATCCTAGCCCCATTATGATGATCATTCAACCACAAAACATCTCTCTAACAATTTACGAATCATTAATCATCATAATTATAAAAAAAAAACAAGACATTTACATACGCATTTGATCACTCCCATTCATTATACATAAAAAATCATTTATGTCCATTTAACTGCTAACTATCATCATACATGCTTCATTTAACACTACCCATAAAGATTAACAAGCTACTTAATTTATTTAGCTTCAAATCTTCAAAATGTCACTCAACCCTAGCTCCCAAGCATCATATGATCTTCATCTTACAAAGGTGGTAGGGATAGGTTTTTAATGACAAGTGAAGAAGATAGAAAAATGATAGTAGTAAATGGAGGTGAGAACAAGCTCCAACGTTGGTTAGGTGAGAAGTGAAATTTCGTGGATGGAACCAAATGAAAGAGATGAAGAAGGTTAGGGCATTTCTTGAGAGATAAAACAAGATTTAAAAATGAAAGACACTAAAGAGAGTGTCTTGCAAAATGAAACAACGCGAGAGGTGAGTGGTGCGTGGTAGTGACACTTGTCACTGCCACTTGTGACCTTCCTATGATCCCATTTGGACCCTTATTAACAACTAGTCTAAAGTCCCCAATTTCTAATCCAATTGTCTCTCAATTTTCAATGACACTTGTAACAAAATCCCAAAGTCATTTATCAAAATTTCCATTGTCATTTGATAGTTAATTCTACTACCATTTATCAATTGTCTTACCACTTGGCATTTTTCCTTGTCCAAAAATTCCTAAATTTTCATAAATTTCCTAATTTTCACCAAAAATTCTAAATTAATGCATATACTTTCCGAATCAATTTTCAACACAAAAATCACAATTCTCAATATAATCACATTTATAACTCAATTATACCCTGAAAATGTCAATGAATTCATGTACAATCATTTTATGTGCAACAATTCAATATTCAAGTGTATGTGGATGCTATAATATGCATGAGTATGAATTCCTCTTTCTAATTTCTCAATAACTCTCATATTTACTATTCTAGCCTTAATATGGTTAACGGGATGTTACAGTTAGAGGTGATCATCCCATGTCATTAGATACACCAAAATGTAATCGAAGAAGACCAAAACAAACCGTCGCAGGTATGGTCGAAATAAGTCGTTCATCAAACTTTGGAAGGAAGCTAGGGCATTGGTGAGCCCAAATGGCATCACTACAAACTCATAATGATTATCGTGTGTCCTAAAAATTGTTTTCATAATATCCTCTTTAATCACCCTTATCTGATGGTATCTAGATCTTAAATCCAATTTTGAAAAATACTAAACTCCATGAAGCTCGTCGAGCAATTCATCAATGATAGGAGTAAGATATTTATCTTTTACTGTGATAGTGTTGAGTGCTCGATAGTCTACACAATACCGCCATAATCCATCTGCCTGTTGGATCGGAAAAAGAAAGCATGCTTTATTTGGAGAAACGATAGATTTCAAAACTTTTAAGAAATCATTCTTGCAGCGGAAGCAACATATCCAAATGATCATGCCAATCCATACATGATATGGTATAAGGATAATAAAAACATAAACAAGATGAAGAATATTACCGACTCCTTTGCTACAGCTTTAAATCCTCGCTGCGCTATCCTCTCCTTCTTCTTGTATCCAAATCCTTTGC
>JAOSBM010000205.1:20978604-20999969 GCA_027568955.1 Erythroxylum tenue
ACTCTCAATGAAAGTAACATGTCCATTTTGCCCCTTGCCTCATGCCTTATGACTTATACCCTTAAGTGTCATGTTCATAATGCCTTTAATGTACTCTTATAACTTTAATACAACCAATACAATTAATCTATTCCATAACAGCTTACCAATATTGACATAAATAATTTACTCCACAATTAATCAATCAAATCGCATAATTCACTTAATCTATGTCATAAAAATCGTACGAACCTTGACATAATTCATAGCTCCATAAATGAATCCATTCTGACTCATAATTTATTTAAATCATGCTAATTTCATCAAGAAAAGTTTCGGGGCCAACAACCTACCACTCTAAAGTGATGAAATTAATTCTCCAAACATTAACAATTCTCATACTACAACCCCTTGCAACCTTGCTAATTAACACTTATTCTTTAATCCACTGCTCCAATTTAGCTAAGAAATGCTTAGTGTCTTTATGTAGTCCTTTAAAACATCTATCATTTCTTTTTTATATGTTATTGACACAGGAACCAAAGACTATAGTATTATACACTTCTTTGTCAACTTTAAATGATTCCTCAAGGAACATACACAGTTTATAAATTTAAAATAGTTTAGTTGGTCCTTGTTAAGTTGGAAATATTCCGGGACCTGACTCTATATCACCTTATAATAACTACAGTCAAAGAATAAGCGGATTATAAATTTAGAGTCCCTTTGCAAAGGTAGCATCTACTGATCAAATTCAGGAATTCTGTCCTATCTATCATACCAAACCTATTCTTAGCAACCATCCATAGTAGGAATGCAACTTTAAGAAGTTGATACTTGTATAAAATCACCCCAATCAACTGAAGCTTTTAACCATCACCCGAGGTACCTCTTTACATGATTTGTTTGTAAAGATGCTCATGGGATGTTTTACCCAAGCATATTTATATGGACTCATTATCTCTAATCCTTAGCTTGGTAAAAAATATGTTTGAGAACTATTGGATAGCTGCATTAGTTCTCTGACTTCCATTTATTGACTTTTGAGTTAATAAGATATCTTTCTAATAGTCTAGACAAATGTTGAATATTACATAGTGGCCCTATTCTACTTTAATTATCAAAGAATAGGAAAGCAGTCTCACAGTTTCCCATTGTGCATTTAAAGTTATTAGCTAGCTTATTCCTCCACTTAAGTAATTGGCCCATAAACTATAAAAAGGAATGCCTATTTTGGATTTCTCATATACTCTTGCCCCTCAAGAAGTATATATGAATCCATCTGGCCTAAATGGATTACTTGCATTCCGTCAACCTTCACAACATCTTGGCTGTGAATACCTGATTGCTAAGTTTCAAAGAAGTAATGCCTAGCACCCCCACTACCTACTTCTTATCAAACTACTCTGGCATTGTAGTTTTTATTTTGACTACTTACCTATAGAGTCTCTAAAATAGTCTTTCCATTGCCCTAGATAAATTTTTTGTCAATATCACATGCGAAGTTAAATGCATATAGAGGGAGCATAAAACTATTTTTATTAATTTAATTTTACTTGCATAAGATAGTGAAATATTATACCATTTTTTCAATCTTCTTTGAGTTTTCTCTCATAGGAGTGAACAATCCTTGAATTGTAGTTTCCTTATAGATATAGGATAATATAAGGTATATAAAGGGTAAGATTTTTATCTGAATTTCATTTATTGACACAAACCAACCTACATACTAAGAAGCACTATCAGAAAGAAAAATATAGCTTTTACTAATGTTTAACGCCAAACTTGAATGCAATTAGGGATATAATTAGGTTATAAATGGACTTGTCATGAGCTTTAGAGAAGAGTAAAAGATCATCAACAAAGTATAAGTGAAATAGCTTCATCTTTTTACACCTACTGTGGAATTTAAAGTTGTGATCCATATAGATGTATGTTTAAACGACCTTGTTAGAGCCTCCGTACTTAAAATAAATAAGTAAAGGGATAGGAGGTCTCCTTATCTTGGACCTCTCCCTCCTTTAAATACCTCAATTGGCTTACCATTAATAGGTACATTGTATGATGATTTGTGATATATGATTTGATCCATTTCCTAAAATTTTCAGGAAAATAAAACATTTTTAATTACTTAAGAATGAATTACCAGCTGATTGTGCCATATGCCTTATAAAGGTCCACCTAATTTTGCAATTTTCAAAGGCATTTGCTCTATTGTAACCTTTTGAAAAGTTCCCAAGCTAATAAGTAATTATCACCTAACAATCTACTCTTTATAAATGCCCATTTTGTTAAGCTAATTGTAGGCTTGATAGAGGAAATTGCAATAAGAGATAGATCTAAATTCATTAAAAGAACCTAGATTAGGGGTCTTTAGGATAACACAAATAAATGTCTTGTAGATCTCCTTAAGCATCTTTTCCGTCTCAAAAACTCTAATGCACTCATATTTTCTCATCTTTTTATACTTTTACACTTAGTTTTTATTCTCATTTGATGTCTAAATCATGCGACGACCTACATTGATTTTATCATTTCAGGTGTTTTAGGTACCAAGTGAGGAAACTTAAGCTAAGGAGGGAGATTTAAGACTTTTGGATGTCATTTTCATAATGAGGAGGTCGAAATACCCCAAGATGACCAAAGTTGCAAAAATACTAATCCTATTAGGATTAGGATTGCCCAAATCCTATTGTAACGAGGATTTCCTGTTTTGGAGAGAATCTGGCAAAACAAGAATCAGGAGCTGAACCTGGCAAGAGATGGTGAAATCCTAGTCCCAAAAGGATTAGGAATCCTACTCGGACAAGGAATCCTACTTCAACTAGGATTTTTACATTTTGAAAGATTCTTGTTCGCCACTGCAAGAAATGGATCCAGGAACAATCCAGACGGCCAGGGGACATGTAGATTGGGAGAAATGAAGATCCCTACTTTTTAGGAGAATTGATGAGCTAGCAACACCTAATTAGTACACGGGATGACACTTGGTGTCCAGTCAGCATGTCAAGTCACCTACCACGTCAGCATCTTGGGATACGTGGCATCTATATTAAAACACGCGTGGATTGCCACTTAAGCCCTAATAAGCATGTCTGACCTGGAGGGAAGCTTCTAGAAGATCCTAGTTCTATAAGGAAAGAAAGACCTACTTCTACTTGGAAAAGAAATCCTCTCCTATAAGGAAAGAAAGACTTACTTCTAATTGGAAAAGAAACCCTCTCCTATAAGGAAAGAAAGACTTACTTCTAATTGGAAAAGAAACCCTCTCTTACAAGGAAAGAAAGGACTACTTCTATTTGGAAAAGAAATCCTCTTCTACAAGAATTTGATGACCAGACCTCCTTCAATATAAATAGGGTCCTTGAGCATTAGTTTTTGGAGTATTCACATTTTCGCTCTCATCTTTGGACGTGAATCTCTCTTCTGCTCCGTATATCCTCTCTTTTTCTTTAGGTAGAACCCTAGTTTTCTTTTCTTTTCTTCTTCTTCTTCATCTTATACCTAAATTCTGCTCTATGTTTTCTATGATGATTTTTAACTTTGTTTTAATTAAAATCATGAACTAAATTCTCTTTTCCAATTGTGGAGGCTATTAGCTAAATTCATGGTTGTTTTTATGAGAAACATGCGCATACAATTGATGAATCTATGATTGGAAATTTGTGCTCTTGATCTGGACTTGATTTTCAAATTATGCATGTGGATTTGAAGTCATTAATTTTAATTTTACATGAATAATTGGTATGCCATCTGATTAATTTAATTGCTGGACAATAAATTGATTAGGTTAAGTAGCAACAACTAATTAAAATTGAAGCTTGTATGTAGGTTTTAATTAGTTGGATCAAGACATAGGTTAATTTTATGCAAGCTAGCTTTCTTGAAAATTAACTTAGGTTTGACAGACTTGATTTTGATCTTAATGCTCTTGTTATTGTGTTGTTCATGCTAGTTTTCGATTAATGCATTAACAAGAAGTTGTTGCACGTCATGGTTGTTTTGAATGCATCTATCTTTGCTTGATGAAGCCTAATTTTCCAATCTAAGAAATAATTCATTTTCAATTATTAAAAACAACCTAATGATTTAGTGAAAACTTTTGCAATTGGTCTTTAATTAATCTGAACTTTTTACTCAAATTTTCCTAGCAATTTCTCTTTTGAAAACTTTTGGCTTTATTTTAATTTTCTAAACTTAAATCATGTCTTCTTCTTTCTTTTCTTGTTTATTTTTAACGCAATCAAACAAATCCTCCAATCTGGTCCTATTGTGTCACGTAATCTAGCATTAGTTCATACATAGCATTCACGTACATCATATACTTAATCTGATTGCTTCACATAGGCTTGCATTCATCGTTGCATGCAAATTCACGTAGTACTAATTCATGCATGAATAGTTAATTTCATGCATAGAATATAGAAATTTTCGCTACATTGAAATTATGGGAATTAAGTCTCGACATTCTATTCTTTCCCTTCTTTAATTCTACATGTAGCTTGCATTAAAACCATCAAAAACTCTCTGCTCTTCTTCTCATCTTCACACGGTACCCACTTGCACTGACTAGGATAATTTAATTAACCTAACTTTGCTTAATTGCAGCATGCATCTTAGCACTTTAGAAGTAGTATAATGTGATCATTCACCTTAGTTTTTATCTTGCATTCAACTTCTATTTTTCCCTTGACATTTACGCATACTTTGTTTGAAAGTTAAAAAACCTTCATTGTATTTTGATCTTTGTGGGACGATATCTTTGCTTCACTAAACTATAAATCAATTTAAGTAGGGGATTAAATTTGTAGGCTAACGACAAGCTATCAAACTCCATCACAACATCAGTAACATGATTCTGCATCCAAAGCCATGGCTATAGTAGAAACATCCATTAAACTCATCTAGACCTAGAGCCTTTTTAGTAGTCATCTTAAAAAAAATCACTTTCTCCACCTCATCAGTGGCCTGAATAAGACCACTCCGCATCTGTCTTTCTTCTTAGTAAATTGATTTAAGATGAAAGTTCTTAACACTTGTCTTGTAAAGCTGGTTAGAGCAATTGTTCTTAAAGAACTGAAGAATACGTAAGGTTCCTTCTATATATAGCTCCTCCTGAGTATTAATCACCTTACCATTCTCCATTATTTAGGAACTAATTATGTTTGTATTTTTCCAATCTATGAAAGCCTTTTGGAAATAGATCGCATTTTGATCTCTATCCTTTAGCCATAAGCATCCCTCATTGTACTGTTATAATATCATGTTTAGAATCAAGATTTCCACTTGTGACTCTACCATCCAAGGATCTCTTCGACGTATTTGATTTTATAAAACATTTTGTACTTCTTTTTTTACCCTTTTGATAAAGACAAAAATAGGGAAATTATATAGTTGTGATATTTTAGTTTTACCGTGTGACTTTTATTTACATATGGATTTCATAGATTACTTCTCGGAATTTACCTTATGAAATATTTATTACATAAATTTAATTTACGCATTTGGTATTTAGTGGATGATGTCATGCATTATTTCTTTGGGACCTTATGGTTTTTCTTGCATCTTCGGAAAGATAAATATTGGATTGCATATGAAATTTTCATAATTCAGATGCTCACTAAATGTGCATGAAATGCAGCTCATGAATTATCATTCTTTATATAAATTTTCACTAACTAAATATAACATATCTAAACAAATATATGCTAAAAAAGAATCTATGCTAAAAATATCATTTGTGTCTTTCTGACATTCTTTAAAAAAACTTGATTTGCTTATTGCAATAATTAATAATAATATATCAAATTAAAATAACCAATTTGTTGGTTAAAACACAAAGTATAGTTGTCTCTATCTTTTAAAACTAAACTTATCGAGTAAAAATAAATTTTGCTTGAAAATTTAAATAAAACATCTCCTTAAAATCAGCACACTAACATTTCCTTGAAATAGTTTTTAAATCTTTTCAAGAAAAATTCAATTGGCTATATTATGTTTTATCATAAATGATATATGATATATATATATATATATAAAGATGAAAATATTCTTTTAAAATATTTTCTTAAAAATATAGTCATTGATCCCATTTTCTAGGGTAACTTATATTGTCAAATAAAAACACATTATATATAAACTAAAGGGTAAAAAATTTAAACACTTCCCATATAATTTAAGAAATTATAGAAAAATCCTCCAATTATTAAAATTATCAAAAAAATATTTTTATTTTTCAAATTTTAAAGAAAAATTCCTCTTAGTCTTTAGTTAAAAAATAACGATGAAACACATGTGGTATGAACATCAGACGTAGACAAATCAAATATTATTTGCATGATGATTTAACTCATCTTTTAAACTTAAAACCTAAATAACTAAATCCAACGCAAACTAATAAATTATTATAATTATCTTAAACTTTTAATTTAAGTCAAACTTAATTGATTCGAGGATTTAAGAGTTGACTTAGGTTACCATATTAGTGACATTTGATTAGTTTAATGTTTATGTTTCATCTTTATTTTTTAACTGACTTTTTAGAGAAAGAATTTTTTTGGAAAACTGAAAATTAGCTCTTTTAAGAATTTTAAAGATAAGAAAGTTTTTCTAAAACTTCTTTTTTCTAAAACTTCTTAAATTATAAGGGACAACTATGTTTTTTACCCATAAACTAAAAATACAAATTTCTTTTTAGAGAAATTAATGAGACAGATTAGCACTAAAAAAATTAAAAGACATGCTCAAGGGATTTAATAGCTTAAGAGATATTGGCCATTACAAGTTTAAGAGCAAAATTAAGAGCATACTAATTTGATGAGGACTCAATTGTTTGGTGCCAAGCCAGGAATTAAGAAACTACTACGAAGACAAGAGATTCTTAATTGTTCCTACCATTGTATCCAACTTGAGAGGGTAGTTATATTACTCTAAGGTTGGAGTTGAAATACTCGGCAAAAGACCGATGAAAACTCGGCAAAGCCATAATCAAAACACTAAAGACATAAGTGTGAAAGCATAATGGACCCTTGAATTTGGAAATTTAAAACTGTTCTACATATAGTTATATAATGAGTTCTTATTTTCTGAAAAAAATTATAATAAATAGATTTAGATTATGCAATAATTATATCTTTTTGAAGAATTTATTAATATTATAATACATGGTAATAAATTAAAGGATAAAGATTTTAATCTTTGATATTATTACTTTTATCTCTTTTCGCGATTAAGATTATGTGATGGATTTGCTAAAATGCCTCCGGAAGTTTGATATTTGTCTATATGATTTACATACTAATATAGCAGTTTATAATGGCATATCATAACCTCACCCATAACTTTAGAGCAAACAAAATATGAACATAAAATAATATTTTCTTTAGCCCAAAAGATTAAGATAGCAAAATTGCTGGCGCAAGAGCAAGTATAAATGATAAAAGAAAAGCAGAAAAGAGAGAACTATGGCTTCAATCCAACCAGCTCCTCCACTGACTACATGTTGTTTAGTTCTCAAAATAAAAAGTTAAAATGAAATATCCATGTGATAAGGGTTTGAGAAAGCGTTTAATTTCATAATTATCTACATATTAAAAATTTTGCACATGATGGAATTGCTTAAAATAGTCTGCCCTCTTAACAGGGTCGAATCAAATCATGTAAAATTCGCTTGAATTGATGAAATCCCAGAGTGTTCAAGTCCTTAAATACCTATTTTATTATCTGCAACCCAAAAGTTAAAATGGAAAGTTTAAGTTTGAGATTATGGAAGCCTACACAAGATTTTCATTCCCTTCTATCTATCTTTTTGCACAGACAAAGAACTTCCTTATGATAGAATGTATGTGCCAGCCACTCAAATCACACACACCATGAAAGGCATGCAAGAAAATCTAGTGAGGCCCCTGATTAACTGATAAAGCTAAGAGTTGTGGGGAAAACTGAAATGAGCCTCAATTGAAAAACAGTTTCAGAACTGTCAGTAACAAAATTAAGCAGTTAATCCCTACATCCTCTCCTCATTCAAAGGGGAACAAGGAATAAAGGAGGAGCCATGCAAGCTCTTTAAAGAAAATTGAATAATTTGTAGGATGAAATTGAATAATTTGTAGGATGAAAAATATCATATTATTCAATTTAGGGTAGAATTGCACAAATTAAGACAGACTACCAAGCAAGACACAAGTAAAGTTCAAGAAAAAAAATGATTAGACAAATATAAGAACAATAGGTGGTAGAACATTTAGGCCATCTATTACTCCTTACGAAGATCAATGCCCGCCTTCTTTGCAACAGCATCCAGTCCATTCTTCTCTATAGTTTTCAATGCTTTAGTTGACAATCGCAGTTTCACGTAACGCTTACCAGCTTCCCACCAAACTTTCTTGTATTGCAAGTTGACAAACTGCAACTTTTTTGTCTTGTGGTTTGAAAAGGAAACTTTGTTTGCCTTATTAGCTCTCTTCCCAGTAAATGGGCAAACTCTACCTGGAAAAATGGTTCATATTTGCAGAAATCATCGTATTACATGGTCGAAATTAAAGGCCAAGAAGGCAGATGTCAAACACAACGACTAGCAATAATCCCGAGATGAACAGAAAACTAAGGTCACGGGCAGTTAGCTAAAAGATCTAAGCAAGCGAGAATTTGAAGTTCAATATCATAAGATATAAATCACTATAAACAATACGGATCAGAAGGAATATGCTACTAAGAAATGGTAAGAAATAACATAACGAAGTTCAATAGTAAGCTCTCCAGACAGCAGTTGGACTTGGTTATTGGATTTCCAAATTCAAACCCTTCATCAAGGAGGGTAATTAACTCTAGCAGTCAGGAATGCACACAGAAATTTGATTGGTGGGCTAATTATAATTACATCTTGTTGGAGTATTTATCAATGCAGCTGCAAGTTTTGAATGTGCAGCAACTAGCAACATGAATAGGTATTATCAATAAGCATCAAAGCTAAATTAACAAGAATTCTGGGACAGACATGAGGTACTTAACACATCAGAGATGGCTACTGCAATCCCGATGTCAATTAACCTTTAATTAGTGTTAGAAATAAAGGCTTCAACAATAGAATTTCTTAATAGGTCTAACTGACTGCCTTTGCATAAACTCAGACAACTAACTCGTTTTGTGCAGGTAATACCTTGTTAAAAATAATCGAAGTGGAAAACAAGCTCTCGAATTTAGATACCAGGAGAAGAATACATTCGAAAAGAGAAGAATTTTAGTAAGGAGCAGAGAAACTCACGAGCAACAGGTTGAAGAGCAGGAGAGAAAGGAGAGAAAACCGGCATGGGGAGGAGAGGTTGTTGGTATGCAATTTTGATACCATTTAACTGTGATGATACAGAACTCAGATCCCAAATCCCACCATCACGAACGGCCATCTTCCTCTTCAGAGGGCATATCTGCTGCTGCTGCTGCTTTGAAAAACCCATGAACACCGTCGCCGTAGATGGAACGACTGCTGTTGCCATTGGCAAGTTGGAAGAAGAGGGCAAGAGAAAGATAAGGTAGAGGAACCTGCAAGTGTTTTGGTGGTGAAATGTTTGGATAACGATTCACTCGACTGTTGTTTTATTTTTCTATGTTCGTTGTTACTAGAGCACTAGTGGAAACCTACCTGTGCTTCGCTTTTTTACATTTCTTTTTTTTATTTTTCCTTGTTCACTTTAATTCCAATAAATCATAACCTCCAACATGCATGGAAAAAGTTTATAACGTTTTTCCAAATCAAAATGTTGGTTAATGACAAAAATTTGCAGACACTCCCATCAAACGAACCTCCACTTGCATTCAAGTACTAAAATAGTTTGAGTGCTAATTGAATCCAAAGATTTCAAACAAATCTCCCTTCCACTGACCTAATATTAAACTAAAATATTTAGGTCCACCAGGCAGTCATAGAAGTGACTGGTAATGGATGACCAACATATAAAATACCAGCATGAACAGGTAACTGACGGATGAATCCTTTTACCAGCAATGAAGCTACCACGTACAAGTTTCATCACGCTATTATACTTCTTCAAATATGCAGATGGAAACCCCAAGCTCTGTCAAATTTGCAAGGTAAGAACAACTCTTTCTCTAATATGTCGTATCAGGCGATGATTATATAGTGTGTTCCAAGAAAGCACTAAATTGTTAAAGAGTACAACTTAATTGCCCAATTGAAAACTCAGTTTCACATAGATTAGTACTACCAGTTTAAGCAACATAAATCGTTGAAAGGTCTTTCGGAAAATCTAGCTTTGTAGGCATCAAGAGAAACATATTCCACGGTAAGAATACGATCATCAAACAATCGTCCATGCAAACAATGTGCTGCGGTGCATGAAGCTTCAGTTCTTCCAAACTCCACAAGAACACAGCCTGGTTCGAAAACATGTCCAACATGGCAATCTGGTTCTTCGTGTTCTTCCTTTCTAACATTGTCCAACACTAACCCACGATTACAATCCTGTAAAGCTCCACGGTCTTCCTTCCTGCCTTTATTATCAATAGGATCTAAGCCTATTCCAACTGTATCATCCTGAAGACTTTCTTTCAATTTTCCACTGCTTTCCACAATCGTCAGCCATTCACCAACCATCATTTTGCTTTCCACACTGACTTCAGCCATGTTAGTCTCATCTAGGGCCTCGTTATCATAGCATTCAATGTCATCTTTCTCCAGAGAATCCAATAAGGTTTTGCACTGCTTGTCTTCAACTATCATATCGCTGTTAAGCTTAACTGACTGAGATGGATAACCCTCCATATATGAACTCGTAATTTTATCATCACGGAAGCAGCTATCTTCCACAGTAACCTCTTTAACTGCATCTGTTTTGGCATTTGTTTCATCCAACTCAAACCTTTGTTGATTTTCGCAAGCGTTTTGTGTTTCTGGATTCAATATAGGACTCTCAGCATACTTGACAAAATTAATGGATTTAACAGCACCAAACCTGCAGATAGGGATGTCAAACGTCTACATTAATGACAATTAGCGTATCAAGGTAAAATCTAAATGAACTGTTATTTCCTCACACCTGGTACATTCTAGTCGTATATCTTCTAATACTTCTGCAATCTGTGTATCAGACAGCAACAACATGATTTCTGGATCGAACTGGTTAATGTCAAAAATGGAAACAACAGATATGTGATTAAATCGTGTTTAATGCAAGAAAGGTCGACATAACAAAGCATTAAACAATTACCTGAACTACATATACATAGTAACAAGGCATACCACATTTATGAGTTTTAAGACTTCTTTAGGTTTTTGAAGAAGTGACTTTGCACTGTCAGGTATCCAGATCTCAGTTCGACTACTTTCCTGGCACATGTTTTTCATTGTCAGTACAAAGTAACTCAAACAATTCGTGCCATGCAAAAACTTAGGCAAAAAAATTGGTAAGGTATGTTCCAAGAATGATACATCTGGTATGGCTTGAACTGCAGTTAATACTCGTCCTCCAAACTTCAGGCCATTAAGACCAGCACAAGCTTTTGGAGTCGCTGCATGATCTGCATACTGATAACGAGAGTATAAACAACTTTCTCTGAGTAACCAAATGGTAGGCATAAAGCATGTATGACTTTTCTACAATAGTCAATCTCAAAAGAAAATAAGTATTGATTACAAAGACAAAACATGTTGATTAAAGTAAAGGATAAACATTTAACAAATATGCTTGGGAAAGCTTTACGAGCATCACAGCACCAAAGGTAAGTCTGCTTCAAGTAATTGTAAAGTAACACATAGTAGAGCTCTATTACCTCAAGAAAAGCGGAACACTCGTTAAGATCTTTATTGTATTCAAACTGGTAAGCCTTCAAAGGTCCAAATGCAGTAGCAATCTCCATGAACTACAACAGAAGTATACATATCTGTTCACTAAAAAATAAGTACAGTAACAATAAAAAATGATAGATAGGCATAGCATACATATATATAAAGGGTTAATGATTCATTCAAGGCCAAACCTTTTTCATGTGAAAAAATTTTAAAATTTCTCAATCAAGTCGCAGACCCTTTTAAAGTGTAACTTAGCACTGCAAAACATTTTTTTTTTTTGTTAACAAGAAGATTGTGTAAATCAAAGAATAGAATCGTAAGTCTAAGGTCTCTTGTTTTTTCCATCCGTCAAGTCATCTTTCTAAGAGAAGAAATGTTTGAACTGCTGTTTTACACTTTCAAAAAGTTTGGAACTTTATTGAAGAGATTGAAAGTTTTAGCACTGATGTGAAAATTTTTTTAAAGGCCATAGAACTGAATGAATCGTTGATGCATATACATGTACATATATGTGTGTGAGACAGGGAGAGAGTGATATAGAGAGAAGACAGGATATATAGGGGTGATGAGAATAAAACAACTTTTGAGGCATCTGAGAAGAACGTAAAAAGAAAAAGATCACAACTTAATAGCTTTTTACCATTTTGGAAGAAAGCAACTTTGAAATCCCACCAATGAAAATCTGCATCAACTCAAAAAGAAAAGAAGATAAGCACATGAACCTAACAGAAATCAGGTTCAGAGAAAAACAGTTTTGCCATCCTGTCCACAACTTTTCCCAAAGTTGTACACAAAGTACTAAATCAGTTGGCAATTGCAATACTATTAACTAAAACGTGCACTAATTCCCAAACAGAAAAAGTTCCCAATTCCTAAAACATTCATTGTATCAATATCACTACCCTAAATAACAACCTAACAGTGAATATGGAATGATCTGACAATAACCAAATCAAACTGTCTTCATCAAAACCAGTACCTCAAAAACCGAATTGAGAATGCTAAAGATCATGTTAAACACCATAAAAATTTTCAATAATATTACTTTTCAAGTAAAAATGGAATATTTCAGTTGAAAGTAGGCCTAATTCGCGCTTCCAACAGGCAATTAAAAGGCCGAAAAATATATAGAAGTTCGCTCTATGTTGCTAAATGTCCTCTAGATGATGATAATCTGGGTAAAATGATTTAACTGATGCAACTCTTGATAAAGATAGTGAGATATGCATGTTCAGATCTCAACAACAAAAATCTTAAATGTGTGCTTATTTCAAGAAGCAATGTTTGAGGAAAACTGAAATATGATGGAGAAAAGGATGGAATAGACAAATAACTAAAAAACGGGGGAACTTGATGCTTCTATGAATAATCCAAATAATAAATAAGAAGAATAATTCTAGTTACATTAACCATTCCAAAAACATTCTTAAAATGAGCCCCTAAAAAGATCAGCAAATCCTAAATAATAAAATGAAAGACCATGTCTAGAAGGAGAATTACATAGAAAGTCACAGCTGTTCATTCACAACATTCTAACAGACTTCTTATGCAGCATTTTCAGGGTACACGCTACAGTCTTTCCAAAAGTTTCATCTATTTTTATAGTGGCATTTCAAATAGGGTGAACTTCTATCAAGCACATCTTGTGAGATCTGAAATTTATGCTTCTCATGGAGCTCAATCTCGCATTATCCATGTCTGTGTACATTATATGGCTCTTTAACCAATATCCATTGGAATCTAGGATAAGTGAGCTATATCTGAGAAGAAATTATTGACTGAAATTCCAGTTAATGGAAATATCAGAAAAGGTTGATAATGGACGACATTAGAAAATTCTGAATCAAGCTTAAGCTATATCCAGTCAGAATATTGAAAACTATTTTTAAAAAATAAGACAGGAATGGGGAGAAAATTTGTAATCAAGATTCACAAGAATTCTAATGATAAAGCTTTTTGTTATGTCACAACCTAAGGCAGCAGACTATCAGAAAAGAAGAGATAACTGATACCTTATGATGTGAATTGTTGACAACATCGCTTATTAAATCTGTTGCTATACCAGATTTTTCAGGTTCACCAGTCTGCATGAAAATAGCAACTGTCTGAAAACCTGCTACATTTATAGTAACCACACTGTACCTCAGAAAAATACAAAAAGTAACAATTTTACTAGAAAGGAAAAAAGAAGTAGCTTATCTTCAGAAAGAGACAAATATGACGAAGAAACCATAAATCAACCTGATTTTATTAAAATAGAATGAAACGAAAAAAGTAAAAGAGTAACTAGTTAAAAATAAGCAGATGTTTGAACATAATAATAATTCAAAAAGAAGCAAAATATCATGATATCCCACAAAATCAAACATGAGAAATTTCCTAATAAAGGTTGTGATTCCAACACATCAAGGAAGGACATTTAACCTGAAAATATGAAATATTTCAGTGAAGCACAACACACACCACAGATGTGAAATGATATTACTTAAAAACAATCTAAATGTAAAACAATTGATTACTTCAATGAATCACAACAGTCAAACTAGCATATGAGGATGATGACTAGTATTAACCTGCCGTACCATTACCAACTTTGTACAGAATCATACCAAGGCAATCACAAAGTGCTTAGAGAATTAGATGACCCAGCAGCACTTAGGATAAAAGCATGTCAATAGCTATGCCAAAGTACAAATATCATGTCCACACCCCTAAACAGTATCCTACTCAAGCTAAATGTGCCATAGATGTTGAAGGACTATCTAATATCTCCTGAAATGAACAGAAAAGGAATATCTTACAACGCTATATTCAAGATCAACATATCTAGATATTAAGGCCCAGTGTAAGTGAAAAGGATAAGGCTTCAGTCAATTAATTAAAGAAAATCAATCTCACGTAGATATAAAAAGAGAAAGGGATTGTCATCCGGTGGAACTCTGATGCTCAAATAGCTTCTGCCACAATATTTTCATAAGTGAACTCTTTACTTTATTTTTCTTGTTCCGTTTCAAGTGAAAATTGCATGTTAAAGTGGACAATAGCAATACACTATAGGATAATGTATACCATATACAAGTGAAATGCAGTTGAACTGAAAAGAAAAAAATATTTAAGAGTAGAAAAGGATTTTCATATTAGCAAAAAGAGGAAAGGATTGGATAGCATCTGTACACTTTTGAGGAACTGGTCAAAATGCTATTTTGGATCCAAAAAAATATTAACGTAGATGTCAGCATAGCCACACCAAAGATCAGACAACATATCTTAGAAAATTATACCAAATTTTCTCAGAAATATATCAAAAAACATTTGAAAGTTAACGTAACTGAATAAAGAAATCAATGTTCTACATTTCATTAGCCAAAATATTACTGTTTGAGCAGCCTAGATCACAGGGCCCAAAACCAATGCCAGAAAAAGGAGCTCCATGCACATCAAACTTGTCAATGAATCTGGATTTCTTCTTATTTAGGAGACAGCTTCATCACCATCCAGTAAAGGAGACTTAAGAAACATCCAATATTAACACCCTATTTAAAAGATTCCAGCATGACAGTCAGAACAAATCTCAAATAACTAGAAAAGAGCATTCCATGTGCAGTATAAATTTAGGAATTTACAGGAACAGTACCTATTGCCAAGTTTTGAACGTTATAACTATCTGAATTTTATTCCTAATGTACAAATAACTTAAGAACCCTACTATAGCCAACAAAGAAATTGTAAAGTAAAAATTTTAAGCTGCTCCTTCAGCTCTTATAGCATAGGAAACTACAAGTTCAACCATGTCATGTACTTTGATGATAAATGTACAGGGGAACTCCAAATGAGAAAACTCACTAGGTAATAGACCTGTCAATAGGGGCTTCATTCATTTTGCTGAATCCTCTTCCAGTTATATGCTTACTTGAAATTTATGATCATAAATATAATGCTAATACATTAGATGACTAAACTAATACATTCCTATCCGATTGTCAATAATGTTTGAACCGGCAAAACAATTACCACTCCACTAAAAAAATAAGGAAGTCACAGTAGCATGTAGTATATTAAAACCCACGTATTCTGCATGATATAGTTTCCCTTCAGAAGTCCCAACTTTGTGGTTTTAGGCCATCTTCCAAATTGAAGGACTCATGAAGATCAAACTAATGATATAAACAAGTTACTGGTAAAAATCAATACTCCTTATGACTTGTGACGCAGATAGTCTACTACTTACAATTAATTCACCCTATAATTAAATAATCCTAATGAACTTAGCATCATCAATTAATTACATTTTCAAAAGAAGATAACAGAAATAGAATTACACAACTTTACCCGTACATTTCTAATTTATTATTTAATTTCTCAAACAAACAAAAAAAACTTTACCCATACATTTCTAATTTATAAAACCCAAGACACCATTCCATCAACAATATATAAGGGTTAAACCTTCAAAGCAAATCAAGGAAATGGAGATGATCATCATCATCCAAGAGTATAATCTAGGCAACACTTAACCAAGAATTTCCATAAGTTTTGTTGCATTGTATACTTTATAAAGTAGAAAGTGGGTTATCTATAAGAAAAAAATTATTTCTAAGAAAATTGCTTTTTCCACCGTGCACATGAGAGGAATACACACAATTTAATCATTTTCAATCACCTTTCAGAAAAGCATTTTATCATCAGTGACAAAAATTAGCTACTTACCTACAGGAAACCTAATCTTCTAGCCTTAAATTTACTCACTCGATATACAAAGGGGAAAAAACACAAATTCAGCATTGATAAAAATTCCAAACCACTCCTACCTATTAACTCCAGAAGCACACCATATATCATCCATAGGGTGTAAAGTACAATTGATAAGAGTTATAGAAATACATTTGGGTTGTTGTTTCGAGTAGTGCATATGTTAAGCCAGAGGTCATTTTCGGAAAAGGCTTTCATTTATCAGATGGATAATCAATACTAAATAATATTTTATCAAAAAAGTACTAAACTATGTCCAATTGGTTAATATATGTGGCATCCATATTATCCCTGAAAATCATATTCATGTACTCAATAACAAAATCTACTCATAGTCGACTAATTTAAAGAATGCCCAGTTATACTTTGTTATCAATTCTTGTAAAGTACAAAACCAACATAATTGTATATAAGTTCTCATCAACTCAGCCTCAATACCAACAAATTAAAAGATTTCATTAGCAGGAGCCCATGCTCAACAGCACCCGAAAAAGAAAGAAAGAAAGGTTCACATCTAGCGATCACTCTACTCTTTATGTAGCCAGTCATTAACTTGCAACCATTGAAACTAGTAGAATTTCATCCACTTCCAACAACTCCATCAGTTGTAACAATCACCCTCTCAATCATTTAAAAGGTTCTCCAAATTTTATTACATTGAACACACTTAGGCTTTTGTCTCAGCATTGCATGGCCCTATATTTCAAATTCTCGCCTAATATCCAATCTATTTTCATCGTAACAGCAACCATCTCAATACTTGATATGGCCATCATGAGCATGATTATTTTAAAATCACTAGTAATCTTGACTTTTGATTCACATTTATGCGTAGTCATTGCCAACATTGTAGAAGTCATGCCAAGAATTACATTAGTTGAGGGGGATGCAGAAGCATATTACACATGCACATTCACTTACCAGATTTCAGGATACCCTAAGTGACAAATTATCAATACTAAAGCATCTATTCTTAACAATATAAGTTCATAAAGGAAGAATGCTCTATGGTTAACTATTCTTACTGCCACATCAACAAAGTCTTTGGGACGTCTAATCCTGACAACGGAACCTGAGAAGTAATTGCCATCAAAGGAAAGGGCAGCTGAAGCATCCTCAGGTGTTAGAAATTCTACAAGAGCTTGTCCCTTTTCCTTGTTTATCTGCAGTTACCATTTTGTACAACATCAAATCGCTGGATGCAAACAATGCAATCAGAAAGAATAACAAATTTTAATAAAAACTCACAATGCAGCTAATACATGGTTGGGTTCCTTGAATGTGATTAACACCAGAGGAAGTCAAAAAATTATTAAGACATCTCATCACAGCTTTCTCAGAGGATGAAGCGGGTAGATTTTCAACATAAAGCCTCCTCATAGGACGTGTAGCTTGCGTGAGTTGAACTGTGTCAAAGGTGATTTTACTGGTTGAAAATGTATTGGGTGAAACCAGGGAAAGAGGCTTCACCACAGTCGAAGTGACAGGAACAACACTTACTATTTCACCTATACTTGAGGGCACAATCTGGTTTGAGGAAAGGAAATTAGAAGGAACTGAAGCAGAAACAGTATTATCATTTGCTTTCGGTGCTATATCCCATTTAGCATTTCTCTTCTCAGGAGATCGTCTAATTGGAGGAGGTGTCTTAGCGGCACCCTCACTTCTTCTCTTCCTTGGTGAATAGCCACCAAGCCCACTTGTGGAGCCAACATACCTCCTATAGTGGCTACTTGACCCATTGTACATCTCTTTGCTCTTGTCTATATCAGAATATTGTCGGCTAGACCTGCCTTTATGAGAATATGAAGACATACCTCCATGTTCTTTAACTTGATAAGATCCACGTTTGTGCAATCTTGGCGAGAGAGAAATATTCCTTCTATTCCTCTCCTCACAGTCATGACTTCTGGACCGTTTTTTTCTGGGCCGCACTAGCTCGTAATGAGATTTGGACAAAAGCTTCCTTTCTTTTCTCTCTGAAGCTTCTAGATCATGCCCTTTCCCAATATCAAGTTTCTTTGTAGCATCCCTATCTCTAATATTCTCATTAAGACCACTATGGTGTTTTGTCCTGTTTACCCTTTCTATTTTTCCTTTATTTCCCTCTAAATGACTCTCCCTTCCTTTTAAATCCCTTGAATGCTTCATTCTAGCTTCACTTTCAAGATTGAAACCTGGCAACTCATCACCTTTTCTCCTACCATGAAATCTTTCATCAGCTTTACTTTTATCTACTCTGTGCAGACCCCTGTCCTTGCCCCTCAATTTAGTTTCTGAATTTCTAATTTCCCTATCCCTGCCTTTAGCGACATAATCATCGTTCGCAGCAGAATACATTTCTTTCTTTTGGAAACTTGACTTCAAATTTTCCTCAGATGAGTGCTTTTGGACTGCATGATAAGACACATTACCATGTCCATTATCATATTCAGATTCCCAGTGATCAGACACTAAAACTTCATTAACAGCATCATTTCCTGCAAGTTCTTCAGAACGTCCCTCCTTTTCCCAATTAAGCAGCATCTTGTTTTTCCTTCTAGACATAATCTCATCAAAGCTGCAAGGTCTAATTCGGGCAGCAGTTCCTTCATCATAGCGATCTTGGCAAACCACACTTTTGAGTTTATACTTGTCCCTATGATGACTAGATCTGCTCATTTGTTTAAAAGTTTCCGACCACAAACGCCAATCCTGTAGGGCAATTAAGCCATGGAGTTTAACATGTACCTCCTAATGAAGAGTAAAATTCTGTATATCACAGCAGAAAAACTATTGTTAGTTTGTATGCATTTTGATAACAAAAATAAAGCCACAAGTCTAGCAAACTTAGTCACCAAGCCAGGATCAGAAAAACACAACAGGATTCACCAACAATATCTTACTAGAACCTATGACACAATAATACATTGCCACTTCTGCGAATTTATGTAAACTGAACATTTATTAATTCAGTTTTAAATTTCTGGAAATTTTAGGATAAACCCTGCTGTCATTTGATACGTTCAAGCAATCTCCAATCACAACAAATATAGAATTCTAGTAAATTTGCCAAAACAACCAGAATTTAATTCATGTTGAATCAAGAAATTCACTAATTATTTTCAAGTAACAAGATACTCCTAGACGTAGCCAAACTCAACTATCATTCCAAATTCTCCCAGAAAGTAGGCCGATTCATATGATTTAGAAAATTAGGAATTACTTGATACAACACGGTACAAACCCTACCTGAACAAATTTACAAGTTTCGTAATCCAACGGAGAACCTGAATTAAGAATAGAAAAAAGAAAAAAAAGTTAAAAATCTTCCTATTTTCCCACGCCTTCCCACAAAAACATAGATAAACCAGTGTTCACTACAACTATGCTTCCAAACACTGAAAAGAGAAGAGAAACGACAAGCGAGATACATGATTATAAGCATACAGTCCAGTGCAAGTATATGGGAGTTTTTACCTCAGAAAAGAAGAATGCAGCGATGCTGGGTTGGGTGGAGAAGAAGAGTTACTACTATTTTGTAGAGAAATCTTTTGGCGTAGGGTACGATGTGCCCTAATTCATCTTTACGCGCACTAAATTAGAAGCTGGGTCACCTTTGCCGATTAAATTTGACACATGGATATTCTCCCCATTTTATCCTTTTGATAATTTGAAAATCTGTCCAAAGTTCAGGTTTATTGGGTGAATTGATACAAAATTTTGTTACATACAACATGCTAGTTTAAATTATCATCTACGGTTTAAATACTTATCATTTCTATTGTTATATTAAAAGTTAATATAATAGTCATTCCATAGAATTTTTTTTGACAAATAAAATTTTTGTATTTACATATCTCATATAATGATTTAAGATATTTTGTATTAAATTATATTAAAATTCTTAGGTATTAAAAGTTTGAAAATTTATTGCATTAGTATGTTTATTGATTTTTGTTAAAAAAATCCATCTTCAATTAATAAATTATTGACAATAACTTTAACGAGAGTAGAATATTTATTATCAAGTTGCTTTTGTTTTGCAAATAAAATAAGAATTAAGATAAAGATTGAATGCAAAGACAAAATGAAACTGAGAATTCAAATGTTCAAGTAAAATTTCATCATTATAAATGATTTACTACGAAGAAATTCAAGTCTTTACGAAGTCAAGATGAGATTGTTTAAAGAGTTAAAGCAATCAACAAAAAGTAGAGATAATATTTTTTGCTTAGTTAAAGTTAACAGGTCAAGTTTGAATTGACTAAATTTCAAGTCAAGCTTGAATCTAGAAGCTAATTTAAGGAAAAAAAATTTCCAAATTTGAAAGGCATAACTAGCCTAAACTTCTTCCCTTTAAAGTGATGTTATTTTGGTTTAGTTGTCCAAAAATAACATCATTTTGGTTTAAATTGTTTAACATGATATCATTTTAGTCTAAAAGTTTAAGAAGAAACTAAAGACTAAAATAACGTTATTTTGGTCAGTTACACTAAACAATGTCATTTCAAGGCAATTTAACTGGACTTTAGCCACTTATTAGGGATTCTATCTGTACAGACCAATTGTCATTCCTAACTAAAAGAAAAAAAGAACAAAGTCTAAGGGGCCGTTTGGTTCTACTTCTGTTTTTCTGTTGTAGTTTTCAGTTTTCATTTTCAGTTTTTTGTTTTTGTTTTTCTTTCAAATAAAAATAAAAATTTGTTTGGTTGTTAATGTTAATATAGTTGTATTTTTATCACTGATAATAATTACATATTAGATAAAACTTAAAAATAAATTATTTTTAATTAAATAAATTTATTTAATCTCTCATATAATATTTATTAACAAATTATTAATAAAATTATGT
>JAOSBM010000205.1:21059028-21073718 GCA_027568955.1 Erythroxylum tenue
CATTTGTCAAAATTTTCTAATTTAATTACAAAGTTTTTATTCTTCCTTTATATTTTTTATATTCTCTTTTTTAACTGTTACACTAACATTATATAATAATCTAATCAATTAAATTCACAAGGCATTATTACTGCGCATTTGCGCAGTTATATTATGCTAGTATATTTCTAAAGATGACATCTCCATCATTTACATTGTTTCTTCTTTAAAAAAATGATGTCGTTTCGTTTGATTTTAAAACATTGAAGCTGAAGTCCCGCAACAACGTCATTCAGTTTTGACATCTTTTAGGAACGATCTGGTGTAATCGTCGCTAAATCCAAAATTATTGCCAATTCTTTTCTTATTTATGATAATTTTAAAATAATATATATTTTATATATAATAAATAGAGTTTTGTGACAACAAAAACTTGCTTCAAATCATATATTTAAAAAGAGATTAATAAAAAGTATAAATTAATGTAATATAAATTAATTAATTTTGTATTTTTAGGTTCATAAATTGGAAGAAATGATATTGTTGTTAGCAAAATTTATTTTTAGACTTACAATTATTTTTAGACTTACAATCACTGTGAATAAATTTGATTTTTAAGAATACAATGTTAATATTTAATATTGATTTCCATTTCTTACCATATTGCAATTATTTTTACTTAAATTGCAATAATAATTATTATGTATGGTAATTAATATAATGTTATATTAATGTACAGATCATAATTGTAACTAATATAATGATTTATGGATACATAGATAATACATAAATTTACTCATATCTTATGTAATATATTAGTCTATTTAATCATAATTCTGTATTTATTGTATATAAATTTGGTATTGTTATAAAAAATTTATATATTCTATATAATTTCGTTGCTAAAGGTCAAGTCAAATGGTAATGGGCTACCATTTGGCGACGATTATCTGAATCACCTCTTTATGGTATATTTCTTCCAAATCAATAAAAAACGATGTTGTTTTGATTGACAATAAACGACGTCGTTTTGTTTAGTCATTTTGATTGACAATAAATGATGTCATTTTGATTAATAACAAACGACGTCGTTTTGTTTAACAACAAGCGACACCATTTTATACTAGCATATTATAAACACAAAAGCTCTTTTCATTTTCTTGTTAGCCATCGTGATTTCAAAGAAGCATCGTCTCCACTATGGTCGTTGTCTCCTGTGTTGTGGTTGTCACCGTCGAACGAGCGTTGTATCCTGTGTTGATGTTGTTTTTCTTTTCTATTTTCAAGAACCCTCCTTCTATTGTGCTTTATTTTCCTGTTACGATTTGAAGATTATGTGGGTTTTGTTTTCTTCTTATGATTGTATGGGTTTTATTTGTGTTTGTGTTTGGAAGACGGTCAATTATGTTTCTCTGTTGGTTGTATATGAGTTGATGTTTTTCTCCCAACATTAATGCTTCTTTGAGGAAAGCCTACTAACTGTTTGATGAAAGGTCTGTGAGATTGTTTAACTTATGGAAGGAATGTTTATGTACTTCATTTTTTTTTGAACATTTAGTCATTCTATTTTTGATCAGTTTATTCCAAACTTGAGAATTTATGGAATTTGATTACCAACAGAATTTAATTACACATACATAATTTTATGCTAAGCTGACATTTCAAAATAAAACTATTAACTCATCCTTTCATCATGGAATGTCAACGTGGTGACTAGTTTCCAATGACAAAAATGAGTTCTGCTGGGAGGAATGTGGAAAAATTCTCTCTAGTGAAGAACAAATCGATGAACAGCTAATCTCCTCATCAAAGTCTAATCATCGCTTGGCTTCAATAGTCGATCTTCTTCTTGAAGGTTCTTAGTATCGCGACTAGTTTCCGATGGCAAAAGTTAGTTCTGCTGGGAGGAATGTGGCAAAATTCTCTCTAGTGAAGAACAAATCGATGAACAACTAATCTCCTCATCAAAGTCTAATCATCGCTTGCCTTCAATAGTCGATCTTCTTTTTGAAGGTTCTTAGTATCATCTGAATTACCTCTCTTCCTTAATTATCTGTATCTCATTTTCTATTAGGAAGCTATTCAGATGAATGTTTGATTGTACATAATATGCTTTATGTAAAGATTCCTCCGATCTTCAAGAGAACATAGATGAAATTAGAGGCATTGGAAATGTCCCGATGGTCGATGTAGGATTAGGGAAATTAATTTTTTTGGAACAGTCGTCTATTCCAATTACTATCTCTATTCAATTAGGTATACATGTGTTCGAATTTGGGTTCGTTATATCGTTTAACTTAATTAGCTATTTAAGTTCTATACTAATTTTTTCTTAGGTGAAATGCATCGTACTAGTGGTTCATCTAATTCATTGATCCATACTGCATATGGGATTCGTTCACTGTCTCTTGTGCTAGTTTAGTTAAACCCAAAAAGTTGCTGGAAGGGAGTGCCAATAACCTAACACCTAAGGGAAGATCTTTGACTGTTTTTGTTGATGCCTTTGAATGTGCAAGGAGCCTTCTTGGGAATCCAGACATAGAGAACTCCTTTACCTCTTCTATTGAGTATCATGTCACATGAAATCCAAAAAAATAATTAATTATTTTCCTTTTCAATGGAATAAGTGTCAAATTTTATTTATTTAACATGTTTGTGTAAGAATTATTAAACTTCTAATTAAAATCTTGTACTTCTTACCATATGTCATTATATTATATTGTTTACCATATTTCAATATTTATATGTATTATTATTTTATTGTTAATAAATATTAATTATTAAGAATAGTAGTCAATTTAAATTTATTATATTTTGATCTTATTAATATTAAAATTTTAGGTATGTTTACCTTTTTATATCTAAATAATATTTTACTCTTCAAAATTTAAATTACTTACCGTAAGTTTTTTAACAATATATTTAAAACTTTGAAAACATTTTACAATTTTTAGATGTTTCATTCTATTTTCGTGAAATAGTTTTATGAATGGAGGTGTAGTACTATGTACAATAAAATTATTAAAGAATCATTTGTGTATAAATCCATAGATTTAAACAAATTTAAATGGTTTTGAATTCATTAGGTATTTAAACAAATTTATAAAGAAGGCAAAAAAAATATGAAAAATCATATAAATGTCAATTATAATTAACCTTAGGATTATTAAGCACACTTACCATTAAAAAATTATGTTTTTAACACTATTATTTTTAAGAAAACTATCACACACAAAAATTCATCAAAATTCCCCTAAGAAATACATAAGATATAAAATATTTAATATCAACTTTTGGCAACAATTTTAAAAATTTGTCACCAACAGTCCAGGCTTTGGCGACATCTTTTGCAACAATACAGTAAAACATCGCAATATCTTTTGCAACAATACAGTAAAACATCGTGATTTTAAATTCTTTAATATCAAGTTTTGGCCACAGATTGTGAAAAATTGTCGCCAGAAGTCAAACCTTTTGCGACGATTAAGGGAATTGTCGCCTAAGACTAAACATTTTGCGACGAAAGTTCTAAATCTTAGCAAAAGGTCTCACCTTTTTCAATGATTCACATAAACTATCACTAAAGATATCAATTTTGCAATGATATCATAAAACGTCACAAAAACCTTCACTTTTGGTGAAAAATTCTAAAATTTTCGCCAAAAGCTCACTTTTAAGAGGATCACTACATAAATCCAATATTTATTAATTTTTTAAATCAAGAAATATCATTGGAGTCAATCTGTCATATTCAAGTACCTAAATGCAATAATCAACAAGAAAATAGAAATTTGAAATGCATAATTCTCATTGATATTGTATAAATATTTGTGGTATTTACCTTTTCATAAAAGTATTATTATTTTCACTTTGTTGAGAGTAAAATGACTATAAAGAGTATAAAACCTTAATTTAATATTTAAATTTAATAATGGAAAGTTAAAAAAAAATTCATGTTAATCTTAATTTATAATCTTATTTTTATTACAACACCTATTAAGTCTTTTCATTAATCTTATCAAAACTTCACTAAGTGGTATATTATTAATTATGTTTTCCTACTCTAATCTTTCATATAATAAAAATTATTATTTAACAATATGATCAAATATACACAATGAGCCTTGTGGAGTCTCCAAGTACTTTCAACAAATATGAAAGGGAGAATGGAGGTTCTCTCTATAGAACCCAACTGCTCCTCACTCCTTCCTAGCTCTTAATCTTTCCTATTCCTTTCCTTTCTTTCTAATTGGTTCCTCCATTTTTCTTCTTTCTAAAGTCCCTGGCCCTTCGTTTCCTCAACTCCCTCTAGTATTAGTTTCTACTCCTTCGACAACCTAAGCTTTATCATAGGTAATCGAGTTTTCTCTCTCTCTTTATTCTATTCCTTGCTAATTTTCTTTACCATTTGTGGAATTGTATTTTGACTTATGAACCCTCCTTTATTTTCCCTTTTCCCTTTCCAGCTTGATGTCTAATATATCCCCAGTTATTAACAAATACTCTCTTAACCACGAAAACTTTCCATTCATAACCTCACCCTCTCTTGGAACTCAAAACTAACCCTCATCTCCTTCCACCCAGCTGTAGTGGCTCTCCTATCCTCAAACTAGACTAGTTATTATGAGTAAAAAGGTAGGATCTTAGGAAAGTAGGTTGTAGGTGATCCTGATCCTTCCATTTTGCTAGACTTTTGCTCGCCTTTAGTAAAAGAAGGAATTGAGATGGTCTCATCACCACTCAAAGTGCTCATAGAAGGAGTTACAACATGTTAGCGAAAATAGCAATAAAGTAAAATTGGAAGGGCTTATCTGAAATGCAAGGCGTCGTGAAAATTGCTACCCTAAGTCAAAAATTCCCCCTCTATAGTGTAGCAGGATAACGGGATCCGACCTTAGGGTTAACGCCTTCTTCACAGCTTCGATGTACTCCAAAGGGCAGAGTAGGAATTGTCTCCGAGGATTAATAAAAGCAGACAAAAGCAGAATAGACATGATAAAAAGATAAATGCGTAAAGATGGTTTTTTTTGGAAAAAGATGTGTGCCTTGTTTAGAGAAAATGAGAAGATGTGTAATAGTGGGAGTGAGTGAAAGAGTAGAAGTAAGGGGGTTTTATAATATAAGCAATGACAAAAGGCATTAAGTGATATCAAAGCAAAAGAAAACATTAAAAACGTTAAAGGCCATAATGTCCATAATAACTATTAAATGTTATAACTTTAATGGATAATAAAGTGAGAAACTGTAGATCCAAGTTATGGATCAATAACACCAACAATCCCCACTTAGTCTAAAACTTGAGAAACAAACTTTAACAATTTGGGAGAAAAATAGGTGAACAACCAGGTGAACTAAATCTTCAACCTGTTGTCCAAGAAAATCAGAGACAGAACCTGCTAGAGATATAACAACCTCAAAATACCCTGGTCTCATGATCGCTCTAAAGAGATAGCCAAAATACTATCATAGGAAGGTGGCTAGCCCCTTACAATCAGTTTAATGAGTCCATCAAGTGTGTACTGCTCACACCACCCAAAATTATGTTATGGAACTCATTAAGGATTAAACAATCCAACCTCATCAAACGCAATAAAGTCATGCTAGGGACGCAATTCAACAACTAAATATATCTTAATATTATTCCACAATCAAAGTACAAGTAAGTACTCACCACATAACTTTGTTTGACCCATTGAATTTAGTATCCCAAGTCGGGTGTCCATCATGAGGTTACTACATAATTGGGCTCAACCCCTTCCCTTTAGCATTCTCTAAAACTAGTTTCCTACTCAAAGCTTTTGTAAATAAATCCACTAAGTTTCCCTCTGACTTGACATAGACCAGAGAGAGTACACCACATCTAATTAAAGTATAGACAATTTTATGTCTCAATCTAATATGTCTACTTTTGCCATTATATGCCTTGTTCTTAGTAATATGAATGGTAGCTTACGAGTCACAATGAAGGAACACAGAAGGAATTGGTTTTTCCCAAAGTGAGATATATGCTAAAAGATTCCTTAGCCACTCAGCTTCCCGACCTGCCAACTCTAAAGCCATAAACTTAGCCTTCATTGTTGATCTTGCAATACATGTTTGCTTGGATGATTTCCAAGACACTGCAGCTCCTGCCAAGGTAAAAACATAACCACTAGTAGAGTATATATCATCACTCTTCGTAACCTAGTTAGCATCAGAACACCCCTCCAATATAGGAGGATGACTACCAAAAGATAATCCATAATGCATAATACTTTTCAAATACCTCAACAAACGAATCAATGCATTCCAATGCTCTTGACTAGGATTTTAAGTATACTTACTAAGTCTACTCACACAGTATGCAATATTAGGATGAGAATAGTTCATTAAGAACATTACACTACCAAAAATTTTAGCATACTTAGCTTGGATTACACTGTCACCAAGATTTTTCTTTAAAGCATCACTAGCATCATAGGGAGTTTTGGCTGGATCAACATCATAATAACCAAACTTCTTCAAAGTTTTCTTAACATAATGAGTTTTATTCATCCTAAACTAGAGTCAGTCCTATCAACTTTGATTCCCAAAATAAAGTTCTCAAGTCCAAGATATTTCATATCAAAAGAAGACTTTAGCAACCTCTTGCTAGTATCAATAACAGATAAACTAGTACCAAAAATAAGCATATCATCCACATAAAAAGTTATGATTACACAACCAATGGCATCAGATTTCACATAAATACAAGAATCAACATCACAAGAGGTGAAACCATGTTTGAAAATCCCACTTTCAAATTTTCCATGCCACTGTTTGGGAGCTTGTTTATATCCATACAAAGACTTAACCAACTTACATACCTTTTGCTCTTGACCAGACACTCTAAACCCCTCAGGTTGGACCATATAAATTTTCTCATCTAGATCACCATTCAAAAAAGTTGTCTTAACATCCATCTGGTGCATATGAAGTTTAAATACTGAGGCAATAGCAAACAACATCCTTATAGATGCAATTTTAGTAACATGAGAGTAACTGTCAAAAAGGTCCAATCCTTTTTTTTGTTTAAAGCCTTTAATCACAAGTCTTGCCTTGAACCCCTCAATGGTTCCTTCAGGTCTCAGTTTCTTTTTTAAAAATTCACTTACACTCTAAAGGCTTACACCTTCGAGGTAGATCAACTAAAACCCAACTTGTATTAGACATGATTGACTCTAACTCACTATCTATGGCTTCCTTCTAAAATGTTGCATCCACAGATCTCATTGCTTCCTCATAAGTTTTGGGATCTTCCTCAATAATATAAGTCACCAAAAAATCGTTATCTATCTCCTCAAGTTTTTTCACAACAAAGGAAGTAATAAAGTCAGAACCAAAACTAGTGGGCACTCTAGCTCTTTTGCTTCTCCGTAGTTTAATATTTTCCTCTTCCTCTACTTCGTCATTAATAGAAGAACTAGGGAAAGACTCTCTAGGAACTTGCACACTCACTTTCATAGGAAAGATATCCTCAAAGAACACTGCTTCTCTTGACTCTACAATTGGTCCATAAGTGTTAGATCCCTCTTCTTTAACTATAAATCTATAGGCAATGCTATTACAGGCATATCTCACAAAAATTGAATCAATGGTCTTCGGCCCACTTTCCTTCCTCTTATGTTCGGGTAGAGCCACCATAGCAAAACACCTCCACACTTTCAAAAAATGCAAGTTAGGAGGATAACCTTTTCAAATTTCATAAGGGGTTTGATCTAGTTTCTTATGGAGAACTTTGTTTAGAACATAACAAGCTGAAAGAATAGCTTCCCCCATATAAAATTAGGTAATCCTAAGGAAATCAACATTGCATTCATCATGTCTTTGAGTGTTTGATTTGTTGTCTTGGCTATCCCATTTTGTTTAGGTGTATAAGGGGCTGAAAGCTCATAAATAATACCACTTTTCACAAAAATTAGCAAGGAAATCAGTACTATACTCACCACCTCGATCAAACCTTAATCTATTAATTTTCCTTTCCAATTGGTTCTCAACCTCAGCTTTGTAGTTCATAAACATTTTCTCTACTTCACTTTTATTTTTCAATAAGTGAATCTTAGTAAATCTAGAAAAATCATCCACAATGGTAATATAATATCTCATGTCTCCTTTACTCATACAATTCTTAAAATCACCTAAATTTGTGTGCCTAAGTCTAACGATTATGATTCTCTCTCAGTCACTCATTTAAAAGGTTTCTTATAACCTCAACATAAATTTGACATTTTTCCATTTCATTAGTGATCTGGTTAGGTAACAAGTTTAAAATTTGCATCCTCTTAATTGACCTCACATTCACATGCCCAAGTCTAGAGTGTCATAGGTTTAAAGACTCAACAATATAAGCAGAAGAAGTAGATGCATTCATTTCAACGTCAAGTACAAATAAGCCACCATTATAAAACCCTTATTCAACAAAGTTCCCATTCTTAGTCAGAACTAGCTTATCAAAGTCAAATGTCAGTTTAACACCGACTTTGTTAAGCAATGCATTAGAAATCAAGTTTCTACGTACATTAGGAACAAACAAAACATTTTTTAATGGTAACACTTTTCCAAAAGTGAGTTTGAGAGTGACTTTGCCAACTCTTTGGATAGGAACTCTACTAGAGTTGCCCATGTATACGAATTCACCATCGGCAACATCATTCAAGTCCTTGAATAGGTCCTTGTTGGTGCATACGTGGTGTGTGGCTCCTATGTCAACAATCCGACCAAATTTTCAGTAAGGTTGAATTCGAACACCATAGCAGTAATGATCTCCTCGTCAATGCTAGCTTCAACCATGCTAGCTTGAGGCTTACCAAAGCTCTTCTGGTTACCTGTTTGGTACCTTATCTGATTTCCTTTCTTGAAGTATCGCAGTTCCTGTCCTTGGCCTTTCTTCTCATAGTTGCTTCTAGCTTGACAATTCGCAGCAGGATGGCTGGCTTGTGACACCACCAACAATCACCATCAATCCTTTTGCGCTTAAACTAACCCTGCTTGTTATTGAAAGACTTATTTTGTCCACCGTTATTCTTGAATTTATTAGCATTTCTATGCTCTACCACATGAGCCTTAACAGTAGGGGCAAGGGTGCATGTTTTGGTCTTATCTTGTGCACGGTTGGCATCCTTAATCTTTATATGTCCTATCAATTCCTAAAGCTTTAAGTCTTTCTTTTTATGTCTCAACTAGTTTTTATACTCATTCCATGAGGCAAGTAATTTCTCAATAAGGGCATTAGCTTGAAACAACTTACACATGTTCATACCCTCAGCAAGGATTTCAGCAACTAGATTTTCATACTTATGTAGTTGGTCCATAATATGCTTATCATCAACGGTAAATTTTAACCACCTAGCAACTGCATATTTCTTAGTAACGACGTCATACGTCCCATATTTCACTTCTAAAGCATCCCAAATTTCCTTACCAATTTTGTACTTACAGTAGATATCAAACAAAGGGTTGATCATATGGTTGAGCAACACTCTCCTAACGGTACGGTTATCCTTAGTAGTCTTAGGATCAGTATTGTCACTAGGAATCTCTTGAAACAGTACATAATCGATTTTGTATTGTTGAAAGTAAAACATAATTTTCTCAGACCATCGTTTAAAATTCTTCTCATCTAGAGGCTCTAATCTAGTTAGGTCAGGTATACTTTTCAGGCCTAGGGTTGAGCCTATGTGGGGAGCAATCAATGCAGAACCTATGTTGGTCTAATTTGCAGAAAACATATTAAATCCAAAAGAAAAAACATCTCACACGAAATATTCAACAATACGAAGAAAACAACACTGTATTCCGACTTTTACCAAAATAAATAGGCAGCAGCAAAATCACAATAATTTCCAACAAACGGTAACAACGAAATAATTTCCGACTTAGATTGTTAGCGAAAATAGGGATATAGTAAAATTGGAATGGCTTATCTAAAATACAAGGCGTCATGAAAATCACTGCCCTAAGTCGAAAATGCCCCCTCTATGGTGCAGCAAGACAACGAGATCCGACCTCAGGGTTAAAGTCTTCTCCATCAACTTCAGTGCACTCTAAAGGGCAGAGTAGGAACTGTCTTCGAGAATTAATAAAAGCAGAAAAAAGCAGAAGAGACAAGATAACAAGATTCGTGCGTAAAGATGTCTTTTTTGTTTAGAGGAAATGAGAAGATGTGTAAAAGTGGGAGCGAGTGAAAAAGTAAAAGTGAGGGGGGTTTTATAGTAGGAACAATGACAAGAGGCATTAGTTGATATTAAAGCAAAAGAAAACGTTAAAAACTTTAAAGGCCATAATATCCATAATAACTATTAAACGTTATAACTTTAATGAATAATAACTCTTCATTATCACTCAACATCTCAATTAGCTAGAATATTATCTTTCTGTAGTTTATATAGCAGATCTTTATCCCAAATTGGGTAATAAGCAAGACTGAATTAAAGAAGGGCCTATGCAGTTCGGTGCTTGCCACACTGTTCATTCATTATTTTCTTTATCTATTGGCAAAATCCCTCATGAAGAACCAGCCCCAAAGTACAATCCCTCATGAAGAACCTCTCGGTCTTCATGACTCTCCAACCCAATATGAGCTTCCTGTAAAGACACTCTCTTTCCTTGTTTCTTCTCTTCTCTGATCATTTTCTTTGTGAAAGTCACTTAGCTTTTGTTTGGATCCTTACTTGCACAAGGGAAAGGAAAGGAAATATTAAGGGGAAAAGAGGAGAAACAGCCCCAAAGTCATTTTCTTTGTGAAAGAACTAAAAGTTAGAAAATACTAGCAATTAAGGAGGTACTTGTATCATTCTTACTGACTTTCTCTGCTCACTTTTGCTAGTAGAGTTTGCACAGATTTGCTCGTCATGGCGGTCGCCGGGGGCGCGTGGTTGTCTTATATTTGTAGATCGGTCTACGATCTATATTTTAGGTGGTGTTTTTTCGGGCTTTCCGAATTCGTGTGAAATCTGCCGATGAATAAGATTTGATCAGAGTGAGCTAAAGGCCGCCATCGGACCCCTGTCAGGACGCAGCTTGAAATATTGCACTAATGCTTGCTTGAGAAGATACCTGGAAGCCCGGAACTTGAGGAAGCCTGGAATCATATTTGTTGACTGCCCTCACAGCTCTCTCATGGCTGGGTAAGTAACCCTATTCTTCGTTTTCCAGCTTTCTTGGATCATCTTGGAGATTGCATTGACTTTGTTTTGTAGGGGTTTACCTGGATTTGTTCCGATTGCGGTAAAGATTGATCCTTTTTACTTACCCATCTGATCTTCGGCTATTTTCATTATATTTCTAAGTAGTTCCATCGCTTTCATCATCTAAGTAGTTGTGAATATGATAATATACACGTTTTATGAAGTATGTACCTTGGTTTGTTAGTGTATTGAGCGTATCTTGGTAATAGCGTTGTGATTTCTTTTCTAGGTTGGGTTGGGTAATGGAGATGGTGAAGGAATCTGATCAGTGTTAACTAGGTGATATTAGGGAACTGGCTTGAGGTATTGATTTTCGTATGAGAACTTGTATTTGGAAAAGAGATGCAGGTTTCCTTGTGTTTGCTACGGGCTTACCGTGGCTTTGGGTCAGTCATCTTGCTACTACTACCGGCAGAGGGAGTTTGGGGGTGGACTTCTTCCGATGCTACCTTGGGAGATGTTGGTCTCGTCTGACACCGACGCGACGTAACCGGCTGCAAGATCCCTTTTCCAAGATTTGATCAGTTTCTTTCTCTTTCTTTGCTCCCACAGCCCATCACTTTATACTAACTTTATTGCTATATTACATCTGCCATTATAACTTCGCTGAATTGTCGTTGATGCAAGAAACTACCTAGTTACATTTTTGGTAGGCTTCAGTCTTCATTCAGGTAACTACGTAAGATTCAATAAGCCCAATCTATCAATACAGGTACGGTTTCTTATTAGTTTATTATTATTTTATTGTGTCTTTATTATTATCGTATTTTATTATTATTATTATTATTATTATTATTATTATTTCATTTTTTTCCAATATTTTCTTGTCACATTTGCATGTTGATCCATTTGGAAACAGTCTCTCTACTAAGTAGGGGTAAGGTTGCGTACTATCGGACCCCCCAAACCCTGCTTCAATGCAAAAATTTGGGGTATGATGATGATGATAATGATGATGAAAGTTGAGAAACCGTAGGTCCAATTTATGGACCAACAACACCAACACAACATAGGCGTCAATTCTGGCAGGCTATTTCCTAAGGTTTTGCTCATTGAAAAGGACCACTTTTAGCCCCCACATTCCTTCATTTCTTGTTATCCCAACAGTTAACAACTATAAACACATGCCTTTTCTAAAAAGTGCTCAAAGAAGGAGTTACAACATAGGCATCAACCCGGGTAGGATATTTCCTAAGGTTTTCCTCATTGAGAAGTACCACTTTTAGCCCTACATTCCTTCATTTCTTGTTAGCCCAGTAGTTAACAACTTTAAACACATGACTTTTTAACGAAGGAATCTAGAGCTAAAAGTGGTACTTTTCATGCTACAATTAATGGCCTTTAGATGATCTTAAGAGATTTTAATAGCATGATCTAGAATTCTAATGTAGCTGGAAATGTACACCTTGGCAATTATAATGGAAATATGAAAGAGTGCATCTTGGATATAAAGGTTACTAATTTAGAATTGTATGGTAATTTCTATTCCTAGAATAATCAGCGATAAGGGGCTGAGAACATTATAAAGTAGCTGGACAGAGCTATGATAAATAAGGAATGGATAAATATGTTTCCCTTAAGCACTGTCAACTTTGGCAATTCAAGATTTTTAGGTCATTTCCCTATAATAGTTAAAAACATTATAACCAACCACATTAGGAAAGCTCCATTTCAATTTAACAATTATCTTACTGAGGTGGAAGGTTTTAAGGATGCCATTAAAAGCAGAATCTCTAATGAATTCAAAGGGTTTCATTCTTACAAGCATAGACGGAGCCATATGGGGGCCAATGGTGCACTGGGCCCCCCAAAAATTTAAAAATTAATTTTTTATTTTTAATAGATATATATACATATAAGGATGGAGTTATTTGGAACTCAGTGGTGCACTGGGCTCCCTAAAAATTAAAAAAAATTAAATATTTGGGCCTTCTGATCTTAAATTCCTGGCTCCGTCACTGCTTACAAGAGTGTAAGGAAGTTACGAATGGCCGAATGGAGTTTTGAAAACTTAACAACGGAAGATTCATGAATTCTCAACAGAATCTTGAATTGTCAAAAGCTCAACTTTTAAAAATTCAGGACTAACTTAATACTAATCCTTAGATTTAGGGCTTTTAAGCAACGAACAATGAGTTCTTACTAAATATTATCAAACTCTGGAAGTTTATAATTCTCTTTATAAACAAAAAGCTCTCTAGCCCTAGTAAAACTTTAGATTGTAGACCTATATCATGTTGCAACATAATATATAAAGTCAAATCCAAAATCCTTGCTACTAGACCAAAATCAGTATCGAACAAGATTATTAGTGGTGCTCCAGGAGCATTTCTCTAAACTAGACTAATAGCGAATAATATTCTATTAGCCCAGGAATTATTTAGATCTAATGGTAGGAAGAAAGCTCCTCTAAATTCTCTATTAAGTTCAATTTTCATAAAGGGTTTTGACTCATTAGGATGAAACTTCGTCATTCATATACTATAGGCATTTGTCTTTCCATTGTTTTCTTAAACTTATCAGAAAATGCATAATCAATATATCCTACACTGTGCTTGTCAATGGAGTTCTTACAATGCAATTCCAAGGTGGCAAAAGTCTGAGGAAAGGTGACCACTCCCATAAGGATCTAAGGTTTGAATATCACAGTAGATGTCAGACATTTAAAAATACCATTGTTGATTTTAGAAACTTAATCTTTTAAATCTATGTTATACAGATGATCTACTCTTGTTTTGTAAGGAAAAGGATAAATCCTTAATCCTTCTCATATCTTCTCTCCAACAATTTAAAAACTATCAATTTGTTTTGTTAATTTGAAGAAGAGCCATTTAATCATTTTTGCTAGCGGGAAGCACTTGTCCAATTGGTTATCATCCATCACTGGTTTAAAAAGCAAGGACCCTTTTTGCATGTATGGGCTTTCCAATCTCAATTAAGCGGTTTAAAACATTTTGAATGCATCCCTCTGCTGGAAAAGATATAGAAAAGAATCTTCAATTGGAGCACTAAAACTCTCTCATTCACAGGAAGGTTATCTCTTATTAAATGTATACTTCAATCATACATATTTCTTTCTAAATGAGTTATTAAGAACAGTGAGAGATTATTTAAGAAATTCTTGTGGAGTGGGGCAGATAACTCTCAAATTCACTATAAAGTTAGCTGGGAGAAAGCGTGTAAGCTTGAACATGCTGGAGGACTTAGCATCTAATCCTTGAAATCACCAGCAAGATGATGATGAGGTTCCTATCTAATAGTGAAGCACTTTAGGTGAAGTGAATTCATATGTTTTTTTCTAAATGGGAAAAGCTTTTAGGAAATTGTTAGGCCTCCTATTACACGAGTATATTCCAGAAGGGCGAGGCAAGGGGTAACCGAGTGAAGGACTACCCCATACGGTAACGGGAAGCTGATGGGAGAATAGGGGCAGGAGAGAGGAGGTGTGTGGTGAGTTAGTTATAGTACGTAAGCAACAGAGGGAATATATACTGTAATTATTGGGTA
>JAOSBM010000205.1:21073818-21084329 GCA_027568955.1 Erythroxylum tenue
TGAACTTTTGAGGGAAGAAAGGAGATTAGAGAAGGAAGCAATGCAGCAAAGTTGGGAGCAATCCCAGCTCGAGGTAAGAGAGTTGCGAGAGCTACTGAAGCAATTTGTAAGCTATCGGGAGTCGGAGAAAAGTGGAGAAAATGATGGAAACCGGAGCAATGAAGTGGACCCAGGAGGGAACAGGGGAAAGGGCCCAATGGAGCCGGGGGGTAGTTCTGGCCCAACCGCAGGGGATGTGCCAACTCAGGGCCTCCGGCGCCCTCCAACCGAAGCCATGGGTTGGAATGCATTTTCTAGGGATTATGAGGGGCGTAAGGTGAATGACAAGGATCCGTCTCAGGGATGGCCACCGCAAGGGCGAGAACATAGACCACCAGAAGATGGATGGAGGGACTTCACATATGAGCAGCCATCGGGTTTCGCCAGACAAGGGGAACCTCGATGTGATTGTCGCAAGAGGCAGGTGGAGATGCCGGTGTTTAATGGGGAAGATCCAGATGGGTGGATTTATCGGGTAGAGCGATTCTTCTCAGTGGGACGCTTTAACGAGGTAGAGAAGATGGAGCTGGTGTCGCTGAGCATAGAGAAGAAGGCGCTGGCATGGTTCTGATGGGTGGAGGGGCGCCGACCAATCCGAGCGTGGGAGGAGTGTAAAGGCTTGCTGGTAGAGAAGTTCCGACCCGTACAGGAAGGCACTCCATGTCAACGACTCTTGGCTATCAAGCAGACATGTACGGCCGATGACTATATTTGCAGGTTCGAAGAACTAGCAGCTCCCTTGTTAGAGTTGCCGGATGAAGTTTTGGAGAGCTCTTTCTTAAACGGCCTGTCGAAGGAGATCCGACTGGAGCTATTGATTGCGAATCCGCGAAGCTTGGGACGAATGATGACTTTGGATCAACAGATTGAGGAGAAGAATAAGGTAGTGGGACGTGATAAAGGCTATCGACAACTGTCTGGCACTAAAATGGGTGGGTCCAGTGGGCACCGCATGTGGGAGGTAGTGGGAGACAGTACAAACAAGGAAGGAAAAACAGGAAAATCAGGGGCCACCGACAGAAACCTTGCAGGCTTTAAAACATTGACATTCGGTGAGATACAAGAAAAGAGGAAAAGGGGGCTTTGTTTTAAATATGACGAGAAATACTCGTCGGGCCACCGATGTAAAATGGTGAACCTGAAAGTTCTAACCGTCCTGGATGAGGAGTTAGAAGCTAGCACAGAGGGGAGTGTTGAGGATGATGAAGCAACAGAGGAAGAGTTACAAAATGTAGAATTATCAATCGGATCAGCTGTAGGGTTAACTCCGCCGAAGACAAAGAAGGTTGAGGGTATGCTTGAAGGAGAGCCTGTAGTGATCCTTATCGACAGTGGAGCCACCCACAATTTTGTATCTAAGGAGTTGGCACTGAAGCGGAATTTCAAATGGGATGACACGGACAAGTATGAAGTTGCAATGGGAAATGGGGAAAGAGTGTTGGGAGTTGGGATTTATAGGAATTTGAAATTAAAAATGCAAGAATTGGAGATATGTGAGGATTTTTTACCAATGAAGTTGGGGAGTATAGATGTAATACTGGGCATCAAATGGTTGAGGACTCTTGGGGATGTTTGGAATAATTGGTGCACCTTGACGATGAAGATCAGAGTGAAAGGGAAGGAATTTGTTATCCAGGGTGATCCGATACTATCAAAATCATTGGTCAGTGCCAAGTCATTTGGCAAGGACCTTAAGGAAGGGGATTTGGTGTGCTGGTTACAAAGGGCAGAACAGGGGGTAGAACCAAATACCAGTGTGCAGGTGCAAGATTTGGAGATCAGCAAGGTTTTGGAGGAGTATGAGGAAGTGTTCCAATTACCTCACTCATTACCACCCGAAAGAGGAAGGGAGCATCATATTCATCTGATTCCAGGAGAAGGGCCAGTCCGGGTCCGACCCTACAAGTATCCTCAATTTCAGAAAAATGAGATCGAGAAGTTGGTCAAGGAGATGCTCGACTCTGGATTAATCCAAAACAGCACCTTCCCGTATGCTAGTCCTGTTTTGTTGGTCAAGAAAAAAGATGGAGGGTGGCGGTTTTGTGTGGACTACCGTGCGCTAAACAAGGTGACCATATGCGACAAATTCCCAATACCAATCATAGAAGAGCTGATGGATGAATTGAATGGGGCAACGATCTTCTCTAAAATCGACTTAACGTCTAGTTATCACCAGATAAGAATGAAGGAGGAAGACATAGAGAAGACGGCGTTTCGAACCCATGAAGGGCACTACGAATTTGTGGTAATGCCCTTCGGATTAACAAATGCGCCCGCTACTTTCCAAGCGTTGATGAATCAGATTTTTAAACCCTACCTCAGAAAATTTGTTCTAGTATTCTTCGACGATATCCTAGTCTACAGCAAGAATAAGGAGGAGCACCTTATGCATCTTCGGGTCACCTTAACTATCCTAAGTGATCAACAACTCTATGCCAATCACAAGAAGTGTGTCTTTGGACAACCTACCTTGGAATACTTGGGGCACATTGTATCCAAGCATGGAGTGGCAGTGGATCAGTCAAAGGTGGAAGCTATGCTCAGGTGGCCGAAACCACTCACCTTGAAGGAGTTGAGAGGGTTCTTGGGGTTGACTGGCTATTATCGGAAGTTTGTGAGGGGGTACAGTCATATCGTAGGTCCACTGACACAATTGCTCAAGAAGAACAACTTCCAGTGGACAGCTGAAGCAGAGAAGGCCTTTGACAACCTTAAAAAAACAATGACCACCTTGCCAGTACTAGCATTGCCTGACTTCAATCTACCTTTTATGTTAGAAACGGATGCTTCAGCTGTTGGAGTAGGAGCTGTGTTGATGCAGAATAGTAGACCTATCGCATACTACAGTCAAACATCATCGACTGCAGGGAAGGGACAGTCAGCTTATGAAAGGGAGCTCTTGGCTATTGTGTTGGCTGTGAAAAAGTGGCGATCTTACCTCCTAGGTCACATATTTGTCATTCGCACTGATCAAAAACCCTTGAAATTTCTGTTGGAGCAAAGAGAAATCCACCCCGATTATCAGAAGTGGATCACCAAGTTGTTCGGCTTTGATTTCACCATCGAATACAAACCGGGAAGAGAAAATAAAGTGACAGATGCTCGATCGAGGGTGCAGATCCAAGAAGAGTTGCAGACTATAATGACATATAAAATCATTGACATGGAGGGAATTTTGCAGGAGATAGAAGAGGATAGTAAGTTAAGGGAGGCTGTGCACAAAGATCCAGGGTTCAGGTCCCCTTACATAGTGAAGCAAGGAAGACTTTATTACAAAGACAGATTAGTCATCTCCAGTTCTTCTGTTTTCATAGCTAAGATTTTGAAGGAAGGTCATGAAAGTCACTTGGGAGGACATGGTGGACCATTAAAGACATATAGGAGAATCTCCAGCGAGTTGTATTGGGAAGGTATGAAGAAGGAGATCTATCGGTTTGTGGCTGCTTGCTTCACATGTCAGCAGAATAAATATTTGACTCTGCAGGATTACTACAGCCTTTGGAAATACCTAATCAGGTTTGGGATGAGCTTACGATGGACTTTATAGAGGGGCTTCCTAAATCTATGGGGTATGCATCTATCTTGGTGGTAGTAGATAGGCTTAGTAAATACGCTCATTTCTTACCACTAAAGCACCCATACACAGCACAATCCATTGCTGAAGTGTTCATAAGAGACATTGTGAAATTGCATGGGTTTCCTAGGTCTGTGATTTCTGATAGGGATAAGGTCTTCATGAGTAAATTTTGGGGAGAATTGTTCAAGGTGCATGGGACGACTTTGAAATTCAGTTCAGCCTATCATCCTCAAACGGATGGAGCTACTGAGGTGGTAAATCGATCAGTGGATGCTTATTTGAGGTGTTTGGTAGGAGAAATTCCAAAACAGTGGGCTAGATGGATAGGGTGGGCAGAGTATTGTTATAATACCTCCTATCATGTGTCTCTTCATACTACGCCCTTTAAAGTTTTGTATGGAAGGGATCCTCCTCCTATTTTCAGATGGGATCGAGAGTAACTAAAATGGTGTCAGTTGATGTTCTACTCCAGCAGAGGGATCACTACCTGGGAAAGATTAAACAGCATTTGGCAAAGTCCCAAAATGATATGAAAAGTAGAGCTGATAAACATAGGCGGGAGGTGCATTTCAATGTGGGCGATAAGGTTTGGCTGAAACTAGCTCCTTACCAACAACTCACAGTGATGAGAAGAGCAAATGAAAAGCTAGCCCCTAGATACTTTGGTCCATTCCAAGTGTTAAGAAGGATTGGGGAGGTGGCATACGAATTACAACTTCCTGAGTCAGCCAAGATCCATCCTATTTTTCATATATCTCAGCTGAGAGCAGTAGTTGGCGAGGACACTGATCAGCTAATTTTACCTGACAAGTGGGCAGAGGACAAGGAGTTATCAGTTCAGCCTGAAGAGGTCTTAGCAATCAGACCACGAGGAGGGAATAAGGGCCTTGAAGTTCTGATCCAATGGAAGGGTTTGACAACACCTGAAGCTACCTGGGAGCTATTTGATGATATGGTGGAACTCTTCCCAGATTTCCACCTTGAGGACAAGGTGCAACTTATGGTGGGGAGCAATGTTAGGCCTCCTATTACACGAGTATATTCCAGAAGGGCAAGGCAAGGGGTAACCGAGTGAAGGACTACCCCATACGGTTACGGGAAGCTGATGGGAGAATAGGGCCAGGAGAGAGGAGGTGTGTGGTGAGTTAGTTATAGTACGTAAGCAACAGAGGGAATATATACTGTAATTATTGGGTAAGGAAAAGGCATATTTTGTCTTGAGTAAAGTCTATTGAGCCTAAGGCTAGGAGAGAGCAACACTCTCGAATTGTCTACTACTGTTAGTTACTTGACAGATTCTCAGCTAATCATCAATAATATTCAGTGCAAAACCTCTTAGATTTGAGAGTTCTATCAGAAATTCAAAGTAATACTAGCACTTCTTGGTTCATAAACCAAATGTTAAAGCTGAGAGAACCACGTCCAAAACAACATTATTTGTTAGTTAGGGAATGGGGTTGATTATGGCATGATAATTAGTGCCTGCCTGGACCTTTAGCTAGTCGTCAACAAGTACAGGCTCTGCTTCGTCGGTACCCAATAGGCAGCAAAGCGAGTACCATACTCAAAAATGAAGGTGGTAAGTAGAGTTCTTAAGGTGTTGTGGGAATCTAGTTCCCAGGAATTCTCTTAATCCTGAAGCTGTTCACACATATATGTGGAAGAAGCCCTAGTCAAGGAGGTTTGCTAATGCTACTTGCAGGATACTACATGCACCTAAGCTTTCCAATCTCCCATAGGTTGGAACTATTTGGAAAAAGATGTTACTGCCTAACGCATCAACACTTCTTTAGCTAACGGCCAAGCATAAACTTCCTACGATGGACAATAATAGGTGCATACTTTGTCATCAAGTTTCGAAATCCTTGGAGCATTTATTCTTTGCATGTCACTTGTCCAAAATTATATGGAATGTTGTTCAATCACACTGTCTTCTTAAGATGCTTAGCCATGAGTACCTTGCCATTCTTAATAGCATTGCTTCCTCAACTCAATTGGATCTAAAAACAAACAACTTATTAACTCTGGGACGTACAATGTATCAAATTTGAGTTGAAAGGAGCTTAAGAATTTTTCAGGAATTTTTTTTTTTGAAAATTGCACAATTGCAAAGTTATAACACCATTACAATGAGTTCACTAAAAGAGACGCATTTAGACAAGTAGAAATTACATGAACATTGAATTACAAGTTCTATCTATACTTCATTCCTTGTGATAGCTTAAATGAACTGATTTTGCAATTGCTAGAGCTTTGATCTCGTTGATAATATGTTCTGCTAGTAGGTGTTTGTTAACTTCTTCCTCTTTGTAAATTCTTCAGTTTCTTTCTCCCCAAAGATTGTAGATTGTAATTGTGAATGCTGATTTGTAAAGAGTTTTACCTGATGATCCAATTCAGTATTGCAGACCATTCGAATGAAGTACCGTATTCTGAGCTGAAAAAAAATAAAGAAAGTGGCTATGGGAATAGTTCAATGGTTCTTGATCCCCAATTTATAGTATGGCACAGTGTAATTAAGCTTTCTTACTTTCGTATTACTACACTCTCAGTTGTCTTGAATTGGTGTAAGAGCAGTGCATCCGATGCATTCGCTTGTTAGGCACGAGCGTTGGACAGATCGTGTCCTTGATTGTCTCGCATTCATTTTGATACTTTATTTGGGGACTATTAGTTTATTTTTCAAAATAGAAAAACAGATCTCTCACCATCAAATTCGGTTTAAATTTAATGAACCAAGCGTATAAAACAATGTCATTTAGAAATAATATAGGCGGTGGGTTTTGGCAAATAACATAGTAGTCATTATTTATTTATTTACCATTCCTTCTTATACATAAGACGGTATCATTTTGGACAGTCTACAAAAATAATTTGTCAGAGGCTCTTTAACAATTGAAAACTAATTTGTTCCTGAAATCAGTTTATCTCTTGAGGAATAAGCAGGGCTAAAAGGAAAAAAAAAATTGGTTGAGATTGAAAAAAAAAGTTTGAAACTTTGGAGGATAATTCGCAAAAAAAAAGTTTGAAACTTTGGAGGATAATTCGCACGTCTTAGTGTGAAAGAAGTTCGTTTGCCTGACTTTAACTGGAATGATTATACATGATCGTCGCCGACGCCAACGAAGCTGTGGCATGTGAGAGCCCCTCGACCCAAGGGCCAAGGGATCGCATCGCACTAAAAATGGTAACACGTGAAACTAGACCCCGCAAAGGCCAGAAAGACGCCAGGTTAATGGTAAATTTGGGACAGTCAACTTAGAAACTCTGCTTTCCTACCTTATTTCTTGTCTTTTTTCACCTGGAATCTACTGACTTCGTTCAAATAAAAAACTTGTCATAGTGGTCATTATTCTATCAAAACATAGCTTTTGCGATCTGCAGAGATAAGTACCGTAGCAACATGAACAACCAAGAAATGGAACTTCCACAAACATTGTCCTTGAAGAATCATGCAAATAATCCACATACGGCTCGTTTGCTCTTACCTCATTTTTCATAAACAACATAGTGTTTACGCCTGCTTAATTGTGGTTGATCTCGCTTTTAGGTTCAGAAAGATTGCCCTGAATATGGGAACAGAAGAAATAGTACCCATTAGCACCGTATATCAAATATCGTATCTAAAATAAAAATCATCTTAACGACATAAAAGAGTGAACTTTCAAGCAAATTTTCACATATATCAATTCAGACTACTTTTTGGTTGCAAACGATAAATGCACCAGTGAACTGGACCCAGAATGGTAACCGACTTTGGCCTTCCTCAACTGTGTCATGTCATCCAATGCAACCAAATAAGGTGGTCGAGTTATTTATTGAATATTAATGAGGAGCCTATCATTCAATTTACTCTCACAATGACTAGGACACATGCCAATTGGTCTTCATATTACATTATCAACTTAGTCCCATATAATCATCCATCCTTTCCTCGGAAACTACTACTGAGGTTGAAAGATGCAGAAAGATGTCCAAGTTTGAGTTTAAAGGGAACTAAGGACGGAAATTGTACCAGCATGAAGCAACAAAGCTGTGAAATACTACACGGAACTGGGCAGGCATGAACTGATAATTTACCCAACCAATTATTGGCCAGAACTGCAAAGTTACAACCTTCAGAAGTATTAGCTTAGAATTAACCTACTAACTGCACCGTGGACAATGTTAAAAGAAATCAATGATTGTTAACGTAATAAAGGTATGTTCGGACGTTCTGCACCTTCCACGCTGTTAATTGAACAGAAGGATAGTCTTTCCGGATTTTACTCTTGACTAGCCCCCATGGTCGTCCTGCGAAACATACCAAAGCTCTTAGATGAAAGTGTAGATTTCACAGCTAACTACTTCTAAACAGTTGTAATATATAAAGACTTCAAGTTTATCATTTGTCGGAATTACTTGAAAGATGCACGTACCTTCAACTACCAACCCATAGTACATCATGAAAAACAGGTTGTTCCAAGGAGATGTAGTCAATTGTTCTAGCAAAACCTTATCAGTTGAGAAACTTCACTTTATTAGTACTAATCAACACCTTATTAACACATCAAAAATCAAAAATCATAATTATCCCACAAAATGTTAGGCTTGATAGCCCAAAAAGAGAATGCAAATAAGAGTTTAACCTTCTTCGCAACTGTTTTACTGTTTCGCTTTCTCTGGAAAAGAATGTCCATGAATTTGTGAAGGAAGTGCCCAAAGGGTCCTCCATATGCAAAGCCATAAAACTGCAGGAAAATGTTATACGTTCACTTCCAACAAGGACAGTATAAAAATATAAACGTGTAGAAGTCTAAATTCAAGAAACCAGAAGTCATATTTCGGGGCCTGGTTAGTGGTAAAAACTAAAGTTTGAACTGTAGAATTCTCATTCTTTACCAAATGCTTTGACTTGTTCACCCTTCACAAGAAACAAGATACGTGGCAAAGAGTAGGTAGCTTCCAAAATTAACTAGAAGCTTATTCCTTTTAACTCTCCTCTTCCACCCATGATAATCAGATCCAATGCATAGAAAAACAAGGCAAAAAGTTAAAGCCTTTAATACTTTGAACAAAAACTGCAACTTACCATGATGAGAAGCAAACGTCTAAGTTGAAGAGTCTTGACACCCGAAATCTTTTGAGCAATTGCATCACTGAAACCAGCCAAGATCCCAGCAGTAATTGCCTGAGAAACCCACAAACTAAGAATCAAGAAAAACAAAATATATGATATCCGAAGGTTTTGATCTCCAACAAAATGAAGAAATATAGTGGGCAGTTGAGACCTTGGTACGAAGAGGGTGGGCTTGGAGTTGGATCAGATACTTCCTCCACGCTTCTCCGGCTATCTCAGACATGGTGTTCGTGTGATCAATTGATATTCCACCTCCAACGTGGGAACTCCTTATGAGTTGGACTTTCAAACTTTGTAAAGAAGCGTGGAGAGAGAGAGAGAGAGAAAATGGCAACGCAGGATATTGACTGGGCGGTGATTCATTTTTATATTATTGGCAAATATATTCTATGTACAAGCAGGATGGTTAGGTACGCATTGCATAAATGTGCAGAACAGACCGTTGTGACTAACCCTTTTCCTTTTATAAAATTATACATATGAGGATTACTTACTCAAAGATATATGTATAAAACGAAAAGGGTTAGTCACAACGGTCTGGTATACATATGAGGATTACTTACTCAAATATCCTCATTATTATCATCATCATACCTCGAAGTCCCGCAATGAAGCAAGATTTGGAGGGACTTGATAGTACGTATCTTTACCCTTATATTATAAAAAGACTCTTTCCAATAGACCCACATGCATATGTTACGGGATAACAGTGATGTAGGTTAAAAACGTAAATACGTAAAAACAAACAAAAAATATATATAATGAATATAATAATCAGTAAAGAAAATACTAATACTAATAATAATAATAATAATAATAATAATAACAACAACAACAACAACACAAAGTGTGATAATAAAGAAATGTCAACGGACTTATAAACAAAGTTCTTACCAGACCTTGTCAGGAGAGCAGAGTGCTTACCAGACCTTGTCAGGACGCTCGATATTGCAGAGCTATCCTCGATGCCAGAGGGTTTACTGTTTACGGGTCACATCATCGTCAACAACTCTCCACCACATGAAAGGAATCACGACAATGGGAGACACAGAGCACGACACGGATGAAGACGAGAATTTAAGAGGAACATAGCAACAAGTAACACACGACAAAAAAAGTGAGAGCAAAGAGCACAATACGCTTAACAACAAAGATGGTAAGCCATTACTAATTAGAATAGAAGTCTCAAGAAAGATTGTATCTTTTTCGTGGCTAGGAACTTTAAGAACATTTTGTTTTCTTGTTGACGTAAACGTAATAGATCCCACAAAAGAAGCATAGCATACCTTTACAGTGAAGTCATGGACTGTTTTATCGGTGGGAGTTCTTTTTGACCCAGAAACCAGATCCTCATATCTTCCTCTTTTTCTCTGTGCTAGATGATTAAAGAGTAAAAAGTACATGGAAGATGCTCAACGTATCTAACGAACCACCGAAACACCAGGATCTAACTTACAACAGTTGCATATTGCATAGGACATAAAGTATTTAGCCAAAAATCACGCCCCTAACCACTCGATAAATCATCTAAGCACTGGAAAAAAATCATGCAAAATGTTCGGTCACAAATGAAGGAAAGAGAGTATAGTACCGTAGGGAAAGAATTGCTTGTGTAGGAAATGAGCAAACAAGTTTGTACATATGGCATCGTCGCCGACCATCATGCACTTAATAAACCTTGAAGCATTCTGATCGCACGTCATAACGCTAATCAAAATTAAAATAACTAGACTACTACTGTAGCAGTGGCGAGTCTAGGTCGATCCCACAGAGAGT
>JAOSBM010000205.1:21113995-21133630 GCA_027568955.1 Erythroxylum tenue
CTCTTCCGTCTACTTTTCATTCGTTCACTTATTTGTTTATCATCAAAATTATTATTAACGTCATTTTGACTTAACACCTAAGTCTTGTCTCTCTTAATTTTTCATCGATATTAGCCCCACTTAGTTTGTCTCTTACCAATACATTCATATCCTTTTTATTTTGATTCTAGTTTCCTCAAAACCATTTCCTTAAGTTTATTAGTTAACTTAATATATCTTTTTAAATTCAACTGAGTTCTAGTTTTATATAATAATCTTTTTTAAGTAATAAAAAATTGTATTAGATATACATAATTATGATCAATTATCTAAGATAGTATAACAGCATACACTAGTGGAAAAGGAAAAGTTTTCCTTATCACCTGTTATTTACAAGGAAACAAAATACTTGTCATAAAAAGATACCCAAAAATGGTGTTGTGTCTCTTAGCCATTTAGAATTCGATCAAAAATACAAGGGTCTACTCTTTAGCCTTCCTCATTCGAAGTTCCAGCAGCTTCTTGTTTGATGACTGAGAAGGGTGATTTGCATGCACGCTCTAAGAAGGATTCTGATTTGATCCAAGAGAGATTGAATGAAGGCATTGACTGATCGCTCTTGGTCACTGAATACTCTTCCATTCCTTTTATTCCATATCACTATTACCATGTAAAAAAATTCCTATTTGGAATACTCGCTTTACATCACTAGATATATAGTTATTGATTTTATTGATTTACAATCTCCATGAATTTATTATTGGTGTTTCCATTAATTCATTTCTGCCATATCTCTTTCAAAGCCCTAAAGGAATTGGGACATTGAAAGAACGTATGTCTGATTGATTCTTCATTAAACTTACATAGATAGCTACAATTGGGAACGCATAGAAACTTCTAGATTTTATTGTTTGTAGGGAGTGTTCTCCTTATTAGTAGCCACATATATATTGATGATCTTGGTTGAACGTGATTGGACCAGATCATACTGTGCCAGTTGACAACGCATCGTAACGCTAGTCAAAATAAACTAGACTATTAATATAGCAGTGGTGAGTCTAGATCGATCCCACAGAGAGTGTGTGTAAAGTGTATGGAATGAAATTAATCGGTGTTTAGGTTTAGGGGGTTTTGGTTTTAGAAATAAGAAAATAAAATAAAGCTAAACTAATTGACAAAAGCAATGTGAAGAAAACATGTAAAAAATGATAAAAGTTGGAAATTCTATAGATACCTAGTTCTTTGGTTCAATCTCGGCCTACACCCTAATTAAACATATCTCATTAATTTGTTGCTCTCAAACCTCTCCTAGCAATTATTAATAGTGGTTTAATAATTAACCCAAGTTTTCCCTTAGGTAGTGTTTAATCAAGATACAATCGTTAATTAAACCTAACTATTGAATAACCTAGGATACGATCTCTAGATTCAATTAGGCAATATCATTACGAATTAGGAAAACTGATTAATCAAGGCAATAACCACATACGATGCGTCATTTAACCTAGGTTACGTTATCCCTAATGATTACAAATCATTAGTCGTTACATATGAATTTTAACATAACAATTACGGATTATATCGAAATTCTAGCAATGGGTTTGCAAATAAACTATTCAATGAACTCATTAAAATTATTTTTTCACAATACCCAATGAATTCATACACAAATGACCGAACAATAACAAGAATACAATTATCCATACACAAAACCCAAATCAATTAACATAAGACAACACAATCAATTTATAATAAGAGAAAGAAACAATAAAAAATAGTGAAATACACTTAACCTGGGTCATCATCGCCGATGTTACCTCCGAACCGACGTCGAGACATCTAACCCTTCATGGGTCTCTCCCACAAAAAATGCTTAAGGCCCTCCAAGAATTAATGTCCCACCGAAGACTCCCCTCTCACTGTCGCTACTGCGCCTCCCTACTATTACTCTCTATTTCTCTATTAACTTTTGGTCCACTGCACTATTCACTCATTTAAAACCTACGCTCCCCTCACGCTACTGCTACTGTGCGTTTCAACATTTGTTAGCCAAACATCTGCATTTTCTTAACCAACATCTACGTTTTAGCTGCTTTCCTCTCCTATACTATCATTTCGGTTGATCCTTGGCTGTGCATCTGCGTTGTGTTTTGGTGCTCTCTGCTGTTGCGCTTTGGATGTTGCGTCGTCATTTTTTGCTCTTGCTTGACTTCCTTCACTGCACATCGTTTTCCTTTGGCTATGCTGCTTTTTTCTCCTTCATCTACTGTCATTTTGATATATTCCTTTATCCACCTACTGCATCTATGAGCATGATTGTCCATTAATTAAAATCATATCTTGCATGGCCATGCACACCGTTAAGTTCACGTTCTTTCATCCATGCAAAAACATGCACAACAAGTTTTCTACTTCTTTGTGTTTTCTTTTCTTTTTTTTTGTCTTTTAATTTTCTTCTTTTTGCTCCTTGAAGACAAGTGAAAATTAATCTCCAAAAAATGGCCAAATATAGAGCTTTCAACTCTCTTTAACTTCTTTGCTTCCGAATTGTGCCTAAAATCACATATAAGTCAAAATGAGTATTTTAAGTAATTTCATGTCAATAATCACTAAGTATTATGGAATAATTTCATAATCAATTAAGCATCTATCAATTTCCCCTACACTTAGCTTTTGGTCGTCCTCGGGCAAAACATTAAAATTAAGCTCGAAGACCCACAAACATTAACTCATTTCCTATATGTTCCAAGAATACATAATCATAAGCAAAGATGAATGACTTCCAAAAATCATAGCAAGAAGTCAACATTCTAAGCTTTTACTCATGATCAATCAACATTCATCATCTTCAAAAATTGAGCAATCTAATGATAGACTCAGAAAATGTGTTTAACTAAAATATATCCACGGGTACACTTAACACTATTTATGATTATGACAATCCATAACTTTGCATATCATTTCATTTCTCCACCACTAAGGTTCACATGCAGAATCATGAATCAAAGGACTTTTTAAAGTTGTAATGTGGGTAAAGGTAAGGTGAGATGTATTTGAGTCAAGTAACTTGAAAGCCATTAAAGCTAGCGAAACAAGCAACACTCAATGAACTATCAAGTGTAAAAACCAACATTCACTCACAATTGTGTACTTTAACTATGATGAATGCAAAAACAAGTTTCACAACTCAAACTTGAGCTCTTATACACAAACCACACGAAGTATATACCAATCCGAAGATATCACTCATACAATTGATGACAACATATTGAAACCACAAAGAGTGACCCTTCCAAGTCAACATCTACCTCATATTCTACATACTCAAGTAACCCATTCAATACAACTTTAGGAGGATGCATTAAGTATGAATAACCTTGCAAACTACATATGCACTTCCTCCTTGATACATTTATTTAAACTTTTTTTCTTTTTTTCTTTTTTTCTTGTTCTTTTTCTTTTCTCTTTTTCTTTTGCTTTTCTCTTTTCTTTTTTGCTTTTCCTTTCTTTCTTTTCCCTTATAAAAATTAAAATAAACTACATCAATATGGGAATTTCAATGATAAGGCATAAAATAAATCCCAACATTATAACCAACCCACACATATGCATACCCCCACACTTATACTTTTGTATATCTACAAACTCAACAATCAACAAATGTTCCACTAACTTCAAAGCTTGGGAAGGACATTTGGTTAGGTTAAAGCATGTAATGTGGCCAATACACAAAGAAAAGGAAATTAAAGGGGCTTATCAAAAGGGAAAATCATATAATGGGTAAGCTATTTGGCTAATGTAGTTCATAAAAGCAAAGAATGCCTAATCATATCCATGTTAATGTATGTGATAAAAATGTGGTCACGAATAGAAATTCAAGGAAAAATCAGGATGTACATGTCATGAAGGTCACACATTATCAAAAATGAGACTGATATGAATGTGTCAGTCTAATAAGACTCAAAATCCCATTGGCTTTGTCTACTACTGGTCACTACTCCTCTAAAGATAATGCACATCAACCAATCACAGGAGCAAAAGTACATGCTAGAGTTGCAATGAAATTCTCTAGTCATTTCATTATCTACTCATGACTATATAATCCTAGAAGCAATAGAAAACGAGCAATTGTTTGTTTGTTTTATTCTTTCTCTCATTTTATTGAAAACTTAAAACAAGCAAGAAATAAACTAACAACACACATGCAAATAAAATTAAATGCGAATATTTTAAAGGATAAGAAATATACTTCCCTTGGGTTGCCTTCCATGAAGCGCCTTTGTTTAGAGTCACTGACTCAACTCCTTCTTATCCTCACGTGACAAAATTGTGATCTTTAAGTATCACAGTTAGTGCCACTTGCACGCGAAGTTGTTCCGAATACGGCCTTAGTTGATAAACATTCCCATTTAGCATCCTCCCTATCATTAGACTTTCGATCTCTACTAAGTCTATGCTATCTTAAAAGATCTTGAATGCCTCTTCACTTTTTCTTCCTCGTTTAATTCCTCTACTAGGTAAAAGTAATGACTCATTCTCAACAACAAAATGAAACTCAGTATTTATCTCCGAGCTAAAAGATATAGCTTTTTCTGCCTCGAGCTCCTCCTCAACTTCTTTCACACAAGCAATTTCTTGAGTATTGCTCTCAAAATTCTCAAGCTCCTTATCACTTTGTAAACTTTTCACATAAACGTCCATTGGGTACACCTAGGGTTGATACAACAGCTCCTCTTCGCTTTACGGTTTCAGATGATTGATATCTCCCCATCGAGGCAATGCATCTTGCTAGAACCATTTCACATCCTGCTGAAATTGCAAAGTGTTAGTAGTGACATTATCAACTAATTCTTCCAAGCATGTGCCTGAGTTTTGTTGGCTCTCCCAATTTTGGAAACTAGACAAAAATTGCCTTTCATCCTGCTAGAATTGTTGGATATCCTGTTGGGTTTGCTGTATAGTCTCTTAAAGTTGCTGCAGATCTTGTTGAAATTGAAGATTGTTAGCATTATAGGTCTTGATATAGTAGTCCAGAGATGTACCTAAATCGTGATAAGAAACTTATGTTTTATATGAGAATTGTTGTGCATCCTACAAACTATCATGAAAGTAACTTTGTTGATTATCCTATCCATAACTAAAGTTAGGTTGATTAGTCCAACATTGGTTATAGGATTGAGAGTAAGAGTTAAAGAAAAAATTATTTCCATCCATAATTTTTTTAATAAATCACAAACATGAAACAGAACAATGAAAGGATCACAAAATAACTAAAAAGAAACCAATTACAAACAAATATATACAAAATACCAATTAAAATCACAAACAAAAACTAAAACATCGCACTCCCTGGCAACGGTGCTAAAATTAATAGCACGTCGTAATGTTAGTCAAAATAAACTAGACTACTACTATAGCAGTGGTGAGTCTAAGTCGATCCCATAAAGGTGTGTGTAAAGTATATGAAACAAAATTAATCGGTGTTTAGGTTTATAGGTTTTGGTTTTAGAAATAAGAAAATAAAATAAAGCTAAACTAACTAAAAAAAGCAATGTAAAGAAAACATGTAAAAAATGATAAAAGTGGGGAATTCGATAAGGGCCCGTTTCTTTGGTTCAATCTCGGCCTACACTCTGATTAAGCATATCTCATTTATTTGTTTCTCTCAAACCTCCCCTAGGAACTATTAATCGTGGGTCAATAATTAACCCAAAATTTTCCTTAGGTAATGTTTAATAAAGACACAATTGTTAATTAAACCTAACTACTAAATAACCTAGGATCTAGATTCAATTAGGCAGTAGCATTACAAATTAGGAAAACCAATTAATCAAGACAATAACCTCATACGATGCATCATTTAACCTAGGTTATGACATCCCTAATGATAACGAATTATTAGTCGCTGCATATAAATTTCAACATAATAATTACATATTACATCAAAATTCTAGTAATGAGTTTGCAAATAAATGATTTAATACATGCATTAAAATCATTTTTCACCCAATAAGTTCATACACAAATAAACCAAACAATTATGAGAATACGATTATCCATACACAAAACTCAAATCAATTAACATAGGATAACACAATCAATTTCTAATGAGAGAAAGAAACAACAAAAATAGTGAAATAAACTTAACCTAGGTCAGCAGCGTCGATGTTACCTTTGAACCGGCATCGAGATGTCTTTCTCTTCATATGTCTCTCCCACAAAAAATGCTTTTGCCCCTCCAAGAATTGATGTCCCACTGAAGACTCCCCTCTCACTCTCGCTATGGCACCTCCCTACTATTACTCTATATTTCTCTATTTAATTTTTGGTCTAATGTACTATGCACTCATTAAAAGCCTACACTCCCCTCATGCTACCGCTATTATGCGTTTCAACATCTTTTGGCCAAACATCTGTGTTTTCTTAAACAACATCTGCATTTCAGCTGCTTTCCTCTCCTACGCTGTCATTTCGGTTGATCCTTAGTTGTGCATCTCCACTGCGTTTTGGTGCTCTCTGCTGCTGCATCTTGGATGTTGCATCGTCGTTTTCTTCTCTTATTTGGCTTCCTACGCTGCACATCATTTTGCTTTGGCTGTGCTACATTTTGCTCCTTCATTTGCTGTTGTTTTGATATTTTCCTTTATCCACCTACTGCAATCGTGAGCATGATTGTCCATTAATTAAATTTATATCTTGCATGGCCATGCACACCATTAAATTCACGTTCTTTCATCTATGCAAAAACATGCACAACAAGTTTTCTACTTCTTTATGTTTTAATTTTTTTCTTCTTTCTCCATGAAGACAAATGAAAATTAATCTTCAAAATATGGCCAAAATATAGAGCTTTCGACTCACTTTAACTTATTTGCTTTCGAATTATGCCTAAAATCGCATATGAGTCCAAGTGAGTATCTTAAGTAATTTCATGACAATAATCACTAAGTGTTTTGGAATAATTTCATAATCAATTAAGCACCTATCACCAGTCAACCTTTGGTTAAACCTCCTACCATAATAGTCTAGCTGGCTTATTTAAGAAGTCACCATTGTTGGTGATCCTCTATAGGGGCCTGCCCATTTTTCCAGGGATGAGTGATGTGTTCAATAGGAACTATAGTAGTTTGCTATATTGAATAGAACTAATGGGCACTTCTTTCCTTTAAAGTGCTTCATTAAAAATAATCTTTAACTAGAATTGGTTCTTTAACTATGTCAAAGTTGGAAAGCAATTCAAAGAGCCATAGGGTGACTAATTATCAAACCAGAAGTAGGTTTCAGAGTTGTCTCCTATTGAATGAGTAATTTATTGTCTCAGGTTTGTCTTAGTCCATATATCTTTGATATAATGTAGGATGCAGTTTTAGGACATTTTATTGCCCATAAACTTTGTCCTTTTAGGTGACGTCCTTGATTCTAACTATTCTAGAACTAGTAATTCTCCGATATCAGCCTCTATATTATTTTGGATAGGAAATTAAGATTGATCACTTTTAATGGAGTAACCACACCTCTTTGCTCCTTCGGGAGGCAGACTTCCTTTAACTTGACCTTAACTTATGCCTTTCTCTCCTTATTTCCTATCCACAAAAAACTTTTGAGCATTTTTCTATTGATTTTATGACCCTAGAAGGTAGAGTAAGGTGTGAGGCCCAATACAGAATTATAACATTGAGTACAAATAAGATTAGTTGTCGTCTTCTAGTTATAAATAATGACTTAGAAGAACAAAATTTTATTATGTTCTCAACATTCTCCATCAAAGGTTTAAATTCATTATAAGACGACCTAGAGGAGAAGATAAGAGTGCCTAGATAAGTGAGAGGTAGTTGGAGAGACTTGAGGCTAGTGATGTGTGAGAACTAATTGGCATTTTGTACACTAGGAGAGAAGTAAATTCTACTTTTTTTTTTACATATTAACCTTTTATCTTGATACACTATAGAAAGCCCCTCAACCATTCATCAGGGTCATTGTTGAGTGGTTGTTAGCTTTTGAAAGGAGGAATAGATCATCTACATAGTTTAGGTATACAATACTGTACTTTTGAAATGTCCAACCCTCTTAATCAATAGTCCTTCCTTCCTCTAATTGTCTTAGTAGTCTCTCCATTAATTAAGAAATTATAGGAAGTCCTTATAATGTATTAGTCCCTTTATTCAACAACAACACCTAGAAAACCATAGGCCTTGAGTCAGTTTAGGATAAATCTCTAGTCCAAAGAATCATATGCCTTTCTAAAATCAATTTTGATAGCAAAATTTTGTTACTTCTTTTCTTGGAATAATTCCTCAACAATTCCTGCATGATTAGTATATTATCACCATTGTATCTTCGAGGAATACATACACCTTATTGACACCTATGTGAAGATGAAATACCTTCCTGATTCTATTTTCCAAAATTTTAGAGATGATTTATAGATTATGTTACATAAGACAATAGATCTGTAGTCATTCCAAGTTTATTGCTCCTCCCTTTTAGAAATTAAGGTAACAAATGTTTTGTTGAGCTTCATTAATAATTTCCTTTGGTTGAAGAATACTAACACAATAACCACTACTATATTGCTTTTTATATTCCAAGTTTTCTAAAAGAATGGAGCATTCATCCCATTAGATCTATAAGCCTTGTTGGGGTTCATCTTTTTTTACCTCTCTTTTAATCTCTATTCTGGTAAGAGGTCTAACTAGTTCTTCTATCTCAGTGTTGGATAGTTGGTCTTTAATTATCTATTTTAGGATATTAATAGATGAACTAGCATTAAAAGGGATTCCAAAGGAGTCAAAAAAAGAAAGAGAAGGCATCTTCAAGCAATTCTTCCTTCCTTATAATCAACTCATTCCTTTTTGTTATATGGTAAACAATTAATTGATTACATTTATACACCTATATTTAGTTTTTTTCTTGTTATTTAAGAGTTTTATAGTATTTTTGGTACTTATTTTGCTTCAGGTATGTTTTTCGGTGATAATTACTTTTATAGACCAAGAGGAGAAGTATTCGAGTGAAATTGTGGCATGGAATGGAAGGATGAAGCAATATTAGGGATACAAGGTCACGTATAGCGACCATGCAAGTTATTGTAAATGTGTGAAGTTTCAAAGACACAGTTCCGACCCCGTGTAAAGTTACATGCGTGTGTATGTTGACATACATGACTATGTATAGGAAAGTGCTACCAAGACAAGTCATAAATTTAATATAAGGATCAAAGGGTTCACTAATATATTAATGTATAAAAAGATAAGCAATTTGGCTCAAACTCAAATCCTAAATGTCTTTATCGTTTTAATGCTTTTACGTATCTTAAATGTAATCTCAAAAAGATGAAATTCAAGTTTTCAAAATTTTAAATCAAAGAAGATATATCAATGTTTGAAATAAATTTCTACATGAAGGCCTAATTTCTCGTAAGATCACTAATTTCTACATGAAGGCCAGATTTCTCATAAGATCACTCAAATCAAATCAAAGTATTATTACTTAACAATTTTGGTTTTCAAACATTCACAAAGTTAATATTGCATCATAATTACTTAAATCATGTTATGCATTAACTTTTTAATAGTCAACCTTAACCTTAAATTATGTATAAACTTATGTCATCAACCTAAAGTAACTAAAAAGAACCGAAACATAATAAAAATTCAACATGAAAATTAAAAAAAAAACTAAACCTAAAATACAATTAAACACACAACTTAAACCATGTGTTAGTTAAAGCACAAAACCTAAGAAAAAAATTTATATTCATTTCCTCACACTTAAAGACAAACAAATAAGATAATAAAAGTAAGTATAAGAGACAAATAGAGTAGAAAAATCTTAACTTTGTCAATGCCAAGTTGGTAAGGTAAAATCTTGGATTATCTAATAAAGGAATTAACAAAAAGAAATTAAACAAAAAAATTAGTAGAGATATATAACTAATAAACTAAAATAAAAGAAAATAAAAGTTAGAACATTGGGTTGCCTGTTAAAAAATGCTTCTTTAAAAGTCTTTTAGGTGGACTTATCACTCAAGTCTTTCATTATAGATCCACGGTTAAGGTTTGCTTCTACTCTTTTTCAGAATCCCAAGACTCTTTAGCTCCCTCACATTCTATTGGGACTAGGTTGTCCTATTTCCCTTCTTCTCCTTATAGGATATAGGAGCCCTCTTCATTTAACTTAACCACCAATAACTCCTCAAACTTTTTCTTGTCAGAAAGGAGATCCTTTGAATGTTCAATATTCTTTGACATTTGTAAAAGCAAAAACCCATCTTCCTTTCCATCCAGTTCAAGCGTAATTGGGTATAGAATTAGTGTCACAGTGGGTTGAAGTTTCTACTGCTCTAGGCTAATGCCTTTTGAGGAAAAGACTAGAGCTAGTTTGTTTCTATCTGAGTAGTTCTTCAAATTAAAATTATAAATAATGTTGGATAGAGATGAAACTGATACTAATTTTCTTCTATTCACCATTTTCTTGGCCACTTCCTTATATTTATCTACCCTTTGCACCTCCTCCTCTTTAGCATCTTCAGCATTAAGTGCTTAGCCACTCTTAAGTGGAATGGCTAACACTTGATTTCTTAGGTTCACTTATGTATTACTATAAAGTTCATCTCGACCCTTTTCACCTTCCATCTTGTTTATTTAGTTTAATTAAATCTCCAAAATTGTTAATGACTACATAATTAGATTGCGCCATCTATTCAAGTAGGTCCATATGATATTTGAATTCTCCCAATCTATCTACTCTTTCTAATCTTTCATCAAGGGAAGACACTAAAGTATATGACCATCTCTTCCAATTACCCTAAGATAGTGGTTGCTGACACTAAAGTCATTGTTGAAACTCAGGTGGCCCCATAAGTATGCCTACTCTAACTTCTCGCTCCTCTTAAAAGTTATTTGTTAGTTATTTCATCTCAAATACATATCGGAGAATCAATCTTTCATACTATTTCCCTAATAAGCAGTCATATAACGAACATTTTTGTAATAGTAAAGGGCCTGTTATACCTTCATGCATATATGGAAACAATGCCCATATATGCCACAAAGATAGCACACACCCTATAGGTTGTGTCACGATCTATCAATATCCTTATTCAATTTGAAAGATTGGCTATTGTGTCGGTAGGTCTGAAAATGTATGATTTTGCTGCCTATCAAGATATCATATAGAAAAGTGATAAATTATACATAGATAAAGGATAAAATAAAATATAATATAATATAAATTATGATTAAAAAATAATAAGTATATAGTTTCTAAATGGCTAAAAAACTTGACTTACTAAATCTATCTGTAAGCATAGAGTTAATTATAGCAAGAGATTAAAATTGGAGTAAATCGAGAGTATTGATCCTACAGGGATTATACCATTATTTTTATTAATCCTAGCCAAAGAAAGAACATAAAAGAAATAAGATCCTATGAAAAATAATTAAATTATGAAACTAATTTGTTTAACCGAGGGAGGTTCCAATCAATATTTTGATGATAATAAAACATAATAACTACTAATAAATTTATCATTTTGACAAAAAGTAATAAAAGATAAAAATGAAGCCATAAGCTCAAAAAAATAGTCTATGAAGTTGATAAAAAAAGTTGAAGTTTGCAACCATCAAGGTGAAGATCAAGTTAGGAATAAAAGAAAATCAAGGTATATCAAGGTCATTTTATATTTTGTATTATTTATTATAATCTCACTTTGTTAGTTTGGTAATCTCAAAGGCTCATCATACATAAACATTTCATCTTACTTCATTGTATAAGTCTTTTCACTCATCAAGAGGCGTTAAAGCCTTGGTATTTAAGAGAAAAGCCTCTTTATCTTTTAACCACTCTTTAGGAAAAAATTTGGAAACTGTTTAAAAGAAAATTGCATTAAAAATTTGAGTTTGAGCATTTAAAGTTGTTAAATTCATGTTTTTGGGAGGATTGGTTGACATATATGGGTTAATGGTTAACCAATATGGATCAAAATTGTTAAAATTGATTTGCTGAGAGTGTGTAGTAACATCCATTAATATATTGGTTGATCAATATGCCATATTGGTCAACAATTATGTCTAATGGTTAACAAATGTCTCCACGATTAATGAATTTATGCATTTAATGAAAATTAGTCAACCAGTATGCTATATTAGTCTATTAATGCTCTGTAACTAGTCATTGTAAAGGACAATTCTTGACTCCAACAATTCGTAAGGTTCTAAAATCCTATAAATCCATATTTTCTCATTAATTTTTATTTAAAAAAGCAATTAGGTGTCTTATAAACACATTTTTGTGTGATTATTAAGCATTTGAGTATCATTGTCTCATATTTGTATGAGTGAGACAATTTGGAGTTATGAAAGTGATAAAGTGAGATATTTTAAGTTATAATCTTTTTTTTGTGTATTATATTATTGTACTTGGGTCTATCCTAATTGGCATTGAGGAAGGATTCCTCTTTATTAAGAAAAGATTACAACAAAGGTTATTTTCACCTTAAAAGAATAATTATAGTGGAATTATAAGAAAAGTCTTAGGCTATGTTTGGTTAGACGTAAGGTTTTTAATGGAATGGAATGTAAATGGATGTAATATTGGAAAATTGTTGTTTGGGAGGGATGGAAGAGTTCATAATGTAATATAGTGAAATATTGTTTGAAAGAAGGGTTCATAATGTAATATTGTGAAATGTTGTTTATCAATTTACATTCCATCCTAAACCCCCCAAATCAGAGGTAACTTATTTTTATTGTTTATAAAGATGGAATGAGACATAATGTGAAATCCTCCCCTTCCATCCTATTCCATTTCATTCCATTATAAACCCTCATCCCAAATGATGGAATAATATTACATTTCATTCCATTTCATTAGATATTTTAAGTTATAATCTTTTTTTTGTGTATTATATTATTGTACTTGGGTCTATCCTAATTGGCATTGAGGAAGGATTCCTCTTTATTAAGAAAAGATTACAACAAAGGTTATTTTCACCTTAAAAGAATAATTATAGTGGAATTATAAGAAAAGTCTTAGGCTATGTTTGGTTAGACGTAAGGTTTTTAATGGAATGGAATGTAAATGGATGTAATATTGGAAAATTGTTGTTTGGGAGGGATGGAAGAGTTCATAATGTAATATAGTGAAATATTGTTTGAAAGAAGGGTTCATAATGTAATATTGTGAAATGTTGTTTATCAATTTACATTCCATCCTAAACCCCCCAAATCAGAGGTAACTTATTTTTATTGTTTATAAAGATGGAATGAGACATAATGTGAAATCCTCCCCTTCCATCCTATTCCATTTCATTCCATTATAAACCCTCATCCCAAATGATGGAATAATATTACATTTCATTCCATTTCATTAGTAACCACCCAACCAACCATAGCCTTAGGAATAGACGTAGGCAAAGGTTGTATGTCAAAAATACTATAATCAATTTGCATTCTCTCTTCCTTATCCTAGTTAAATTATTATTTAATTGTTTGGTTAATTTATCTTAGGTAAATTTTTTAATCTTACCTATGTTGATTATCGTTAAATTTTGTTCATTAGTTAGAAATTTTAACTAAATTTTGTAAAAACTCAATTCACTCCCCTCTTAAGTGTCATTAGGAACTAACAAGTGGTATCATTACAGGTCTATTAGTTTAGCATTTCAAATAAAATCATATAGCAAAGATCATAATGCCAATATAACGCCCTTTTTATGGAAGCATTGGAAAAGAAGGGTGACATTTTTCTTAATGGCCAAAAGTCTTAACCTGTGAGAAATGGTTTCAAAATGGTCCCTTTATATCTAGAAAATTATAGATAACTAAAAGTCCCCAAATTAAAGGAAGAATGGAAACCTTAAAATAAGAGATTAATTTCCTTGAATAGTATAGTTATACATATCTTATTTTGTGCGTTAGGAAGAAATGAATTTAATATGTCTCTATTTGTAAAACAATTCGTCAATTTTTTCTTACTTTGAAAATGAAACGTAAGGGAACAAAATAAGTAAAGGAGAGAAAAGTGAGCATGCTAACACATCAATATGAATTGTTTTAAATAAAGTGTGACGAAGGCACATCTAACATATACACTAAATTTCTTGATATTATTAATGCTTCCAAAGGTCTTGGAAAGACCAATATTAATGTTGAAATGGTAAAGAAAGTTGCTTAGGACACCTTGAAAGACAACTAAAGTGGAAACCACATAAGAAACCGAGGATCTAACAACATTACCATTGGAGGAACTTATTGGAACTCCCCTCACATACAAAATGAGGCTCTAAGAGACACAAGAAGAGACAATGATTCCAAAAAAAAAGGCTTAGCATTCAAAATACCAATGGAGGAATTAAGTGAAGAAGAGACATCTACAAATGGAAACGATGATGAAGAGGAATAATTTCTCCTAAATAAATTACTTTATAGAAGGTAAGGGTGATTCAAAAAATAAATTCTCTAACATTATATGTTTTAAATGTAGAAACTCGACCATAATAATTCATAACATCATCTACTCAAAGATAATGAAAATTGTGAAGAAAAATATAAGAAGGAGTAGAAGGAAAAAAATAAGAAAAAAGCACTTAAAGCCTCAATATAGGATGACACAATGGAATCTCAACATAAGCATATGCAAGGAGTGGTAGCTTACATATGTTTTTATGGCTATAAACAATAATCTAACTCTAATTCATGTGATAGTAACTTAACATGTGATGAACCAATTGAAAGTTTAGAAATCAAGAGTAAGAAAAGGAAGAAATTATCTTCCAAACTCAAGGAAGTAAAAAAACAATTAGATGCAAGCATAAATAGGAATAAAAAGGTGAAAAGTGAATTGCATACCATTAAAGCATCTAAAAATGTAATTATTGATGATAAGACGCAGTAAAGCATGAAAATGAGACATCAAAAAAGGAGATCAATGTTCTCAAATATTCATTATCCAAACTCATTAAAATGAGTGAAAATTAGAAGAAAAAAAGCTAAGAATTTTAATAATAAGCATGGAATAAGATACAACCATAAAAGTGAAGTCAATTCTAAAACCACATTTGTAAAAGGAAAATATTTGCATAACAATTAACCATTGCCTAATGTGAAAATTACTATGGAGCATCCACATTTAAGCACATGTATGTACATCCCACTTCCATCAGGACTTATTCTAAAAGCAAGCATTATGCTTTCATGTATAGCTCATAATCTAGGCATAGAGTTCAATAGTCTCAAGGTAAGAATAGGCATAACTTCTATGATAACATGCAAACCTGCTTACACCACTTTAGACCTTAACATAATATGCATCAAGTTTTCATTCATAATAGGTATCATATATATAATAATGGTGGCTCATCAAAGTACCATAGGAGAATAACAACACCATTAATATCTAAAGGAAGATACCTCATTATGCATATACAGATAAAGGTCTAAGCAATTCACTTATATATCATCATCATTCATATAACATGGTATGTCATTTTTGTGGTAAGTATAGAGACATATTCTATTTTCTGAAACAAGGAATGGCAAGGAAGTATGAGTTAAAAAGAAAAGGGAGCCTAACAATCAAGGAAATAATCTCATTTAGATACCTAAAACACACTAAGTACCTTATTTGGTAGGGCTCTTAGAAAAGAAAGGGTAATGGTGTATAGTAGAGATGATATTTACTGAATTTGGTATTATTTTTAAAGAGCATATACTTTTTATCATAATAAATTTAACCTTCTTTTATCCAATAAAATAATGCTTGATGTAAAGAAATTAGTCATTAAAAAGAACAAGAATGAGCACCAAAGACTCTTCAAAATAGACAATTATTAAACCAAGTGAGGATGATAAGAAGGATGGGATGATTCTCATAAATTAAAAATCATGAAAAATCATCATCCTAATCATATCATAAGTATTGTTTAACAAGAGGCAATTGTTAGTTCATGCTTATATTTATCAATTTGAGTATAGATCCTTAGTTTGAATGTTTGGGTTTACACCAAGAATGAGGAACTAAACATTTTTTAGTATATTATGGACCTTAGACTTAGAGATTATGTAAAAAAATAAGGATATTAAATTAAAAATTATTGATGTACTAAACCAATTGGGTAATAGTTTGACTTAACCAATGAATAAGGATATTAGGAGAGAATTATGTGCAATTCTATATGATTAAAATCACTTTTAATGTTTATGATAGTTCTTGATTGATATTCACATGACTTATTAAGTGTTTTGATATTTTAATTTGAGTATAAAAGTTATTTCTCAAGTTATCAGGTTAATTGGTCAACCAGTAGCTTAGCGTGGTTGGTTAGTGTCCTAAAAATTACCTACTTTTACCTTTACAGTAAGTTTGTAAGGAGTTTGATCGCTCCTATGGTTAACTATATATACAGATTGATCAAATGATGTCTTCAAGTAGTCGACCAATGTCCCTTTTTCTAAGAAACTTCACTTTTCAATGAGTTTGTAAATAGATTAACTGTATATACTAGTTTATCACACCAATATTAAATATTTTGTTTATTCTTAATATTGAATTATGACTTATGCATGAATTAAAGGTGAGATGATCCTTATCTTGATATAGATAGTTATTTGTGAAAATAATTTTATTATTGTTCTCTAATATTACAAATACTTTGACATCATAAAAAAGGGATAGACTATTGAACCAAGGGAGCTTCAAATAGATGTTTTGATGATAAAATATATAATTACTATAAATAAGTTTATTATTTTAATGAAAAGCAATATAAGGATAAAATCAAGTCATAAACTCAAAAGGATAGTTTATAAAGTTGATAAAGAGAAGTTGAAGTTTATAATCGTTGAATTGAAGATTAAGTCAGGATTAAAACAAGATCAAGGATATCAAGGTCATTTTATGTTTTGTATTATTTATTGTAATCCCACTATGTTAGTTTTTGTAATCTCAAAGACTCACCATGCATAAACATTTTATCTTACTTTATTGAATGAGTCTTTTCACTCATCAGGAGATGTTAAAGCTTTTGTTTTTCAGAGAAAAGCCTCTTAATCTTTCAAACACTCTTTATGGAAAATTTTGAGAAGTGTTTAAATTATAATTGAATTAAATAAATTAATTTTGAGCATTTGAAGTTGTTAAATCATGTTTTTGCGAGGATTAGTCGACCTATTTAGGTTATTAATAGCGTACCAATACACGTTAAAGTTATCAAAATTGATAAACTGAGAGTTTGAAATAAAGTTGGTTAATAGATTACTTGACCAATGTGCCATATTACTCGAATATGCCTAGTGGTTGATTAATGTATCAATGGTTAGTGAAACTATGCATTTAGTGTATACTAGTCAATCAATATGTTACACTGGTTGACTAGTGCTCTACAACTAGCCATTATAACAGCTAGTTCTTGACTCCATCGACTAGTAGAGGTCTTTCTCATTGGTTTTTTATCAAAAAGCATACAGATGTCCTATACACACATTTATAAGTGTTTATCAAGCATTTGAGTATTATTTTCTCATATTTGTATGAGTGGAGTTATTAAAATAATAAAGTGAGATATTTTGAGTTGTAAGCTTTAGTTGGGAATTATATTATTACAATTGGGTGTGTTTCAATGACGTTAAGGTTCTCCTTCACCTTAGAAAAAGATTGTAATAAGGTTCTCTTTTGCCAAGAAAAGATTATACAAAGGTTGTTCTTCATCTTGAAAGAGGAATTGTAGTGTAATTCTAAAAAGAGTATTGGAAGTGGATGTAGGTAAGGGTTATTTGTTGAACCATTATAAATCATTTTGTGTCCTCTCTTCCTTATTCTCTTTAAATTATTATCCAATTATTTGATTAATTTATGTTAAGTAATTTCTTATTCTTATATTTATTGTTGGTTGGTAAGTTGAGTTTAACGGTTAGAAAATTTTATTAAATTTTATAAACACCTATTTTGTCTCTCCATTCTTGGTGTTATTAGGGACTAATATAACTAAAATAAGAAAATTTTATAGAGAAGAGAAATTAAGATAATAAAATGTTAGAATTTTCGGGTTCACTCATATAGAATATTAATTATTGTGCAAGATTGATTATTATGGTTGAAATAATAATTAACATAATGAATCTATGCCCTTTCTCAAGGCACATAGGTTTATTTAATTAGGTAACCACCACTTTCTGACATGCAATTTAAACGAATCAAACTCATCAAGCCTAAATAATAAATTTATTTATCACAATAATATAGGATATTTTTCTTCTCTAGAGCTAAAGTGTTTATTCTCTTAATGCACAAATCATATTTCACCTCTTTGTCCTTCGTACACTCCTTAAGATTGAATCTATGATAGTCAATCACATACTAACTAATTAAGAATAAAGAGAATAAATTTAACCAACAGATAAATAAATCATGTATTAATAATTTAAGAATTAAGAATAAAGAGAATAAATTTAACTAACAGATAAATAAATCATGTATTAATAATTTAAGAATCTATCCCAAGTTATATCACTATCCCAAAATAGGATTTTAACCACTAACATAATGATAACAAAGCTAAAACAACGCAACCTCAACATAAAAGAGAGAAAGAAAAGAAAAAAAAAACTACAAAGTTGTGATAACCACCTCTAATCTTGCTCCCAATCCATTCTTCATACGAATAAATCCTAAAAGTAAAATTTTAGTGATAAAGGATGTTGTTTCCAAACTCTAAATGCTCGTACAAAGAACCCTAATAAAGTACTTATAATTTACATAAAAGAGTTCTAAAGTAATTAACTTGTAATCTCATGCATCCCTGAAGTAATTATTATAAGAATTAGTAATTACTGAGCTTCCATATTGGTTCTAATTTTCTCTAAAACTTTTTAGATGCAATATGACAATTCCAACATTAATTCCACTTTATGTTTGATGTTGTTTTTATTCTAGATTTTAAAAATGACCAACACAGGCCAAACAAGGACTTGTGTTGGTTTTATATTTGACAGCCCAAATTTTTTTCCAAAATTTAACATTGTTGAAATAGACACAGTCTCTTATGTTTTTCATAAAAAAAATTTCATTCGAGTTAGCTTTAAGATGACTCCAAAATTACCTTGATCGGATAACTATAGAGAAATTTACACTCAAATATATGATCTCTTCTTGAAATCATTGCCTATAACAAAATAAACCAAATATAGAAAAATATCATATAATTTCATATAAAAATATGCTAAAACATAAATAACTTAGCCCCTACAATCATGCGAAATATGAAACGATTAATTACTCAATAAATTGTCTTAACGTGCTACGGACATGCACTTAACCATCAAAGTAAGTATTCATACTCTTACTTCTTTGTGACATTGGCATTCTCGCTCAAAAATATGGCTTAATATATGTTAGAGCCCACCTCATATGGTCATCAAATATAGGCTTAACTCATGAATTATTTCCCATGTTAAACTCTATAACTATTTCATTCTATTTTGTCTCAAATTCCTTCATAGCATCATACAGCCTGGGTCCACTGGGCCCCCTAAAATTTATAAAAATTAAATATTTTGAGTTTTAATATATATATATATATATATATATATAAGGACAGAGTTATTTGGATCTTATTGGTACACTAGGGCCCCCCCAAAAAAAATTTTAAAAATTAAATAT
>JAOSBM010000205.1:21144911-21163378 GCA_027568955.1 Erythroxylum tenue
CTTTGAAACTTATAAATTCTTTGAGAAACAAGAGTTACAAGAGTCGAGTGTGGAAGAAGTTTGAATTGAGACAAAATGTTTTTTTTCAACAAAATTCATTTCTGCAAAGGTTGTGACGCCACGGTGAAAACATCATGCACCCGGCGACCTACATGGTTTACCAGCTTTGTCGCGGCAAAAGGTCTGTCGTCTCAGCGAAAAATAGCATAACCGAAATTCACAATCACCAAGTTTAAAATTTTGTAACATTATGCATGATTGACTAACACCAACATATAAATTGTCAATTTGGAGCACAATAAAGGAACAAAATGGAAAAAGCTCCCCTACACTTAATCAACACATTGTCCTCAATGAAAACGAAGCAAAACTATAAGAAAGCATGAGAGTAAAAATAAAAGGCGTAGAAACTGGAAAAGATAAACTCTTGTTGTATATAATTGGTGCAAAAAAATGGGTCATTACAAAGGGAGCTCAGGAGCCAACTAACTAACTGAAACGAAATGGGGGATGCTGGGGAGTGAGAAGAGCGGGAAGGATGAGAGGAGGGAGAGTGTTTGGAAGAAATGGATGAGAGGAAGAAACTGGAAGAGGAGGTGGGAGGGGTTAGGGTGGCGTTTTTAGTTCGGGGCATTTTCCTACAGAAAACCAACATAAAAAGGTTAAACAAAGTCAGTTAATCATCAAAAGCTAAAGCTTCGCCGCGGCGAAAAAGTTGTGCAACCCACGTCGCAACGAAACATGCCTTTCGCTATGGCGAAGGACGACAATCTGCCACGCCGCGGCGAAAGCTTTCACCGCAGCGAGCTAACCCTAATATACGAAAACTGGAACGCAATGAAGATGAAAGAACAAAGGAAAAACTCACGAAAGAGGTGGGGGACAATGCGGAGGTGAGCGACGTAAGATGGCGATGCTGAAAGAGATTGAACGCAAGGAGAATGAGAGTCCACAGGTGGAAGCCGCGACGCAAATCAAACAGAAGAATTGAAAGTTGGGGAAGAAAGAGGAGGAGTTGTAGGCTTAGAAGAAAAGAGAGGTGAAATGACAAAAAGGACACTGGGTAAAAGAAGGGTCCGATGAACAATAAGGGTAAAAGTGAAATTTCACTAGGAAAGATTCGCGCAGAATGGTCGTTCGCCGCCGTGAAAAAATTAAAGTACACCACGGTGAACTTGCTTGAGAGGCATTGTGTCGCGGCGACGTATGAGTACGCCGCGGCGAAATAATTAAGTCACGCCACGGTGAATTGTACCATACTGCGATGAACTTTCCCGAAACACAAAAACAGGAAAAAGGGTCAAGTTCTAATGGATGCTTAGCTCATATGCCATTTTACCATTACAAAGCAAAGCTCAATGCACCAATTACACCAATTTCTTTCCCCATGCAAGATATATCATGCATCCACAAAGATTCAGGATTCAAAGGAAAATTTAATTATTGAAACAACTAAACTTAAATCCTACTAAGCTAATCCTAATCTTACTGATTAAGTTTCTCCCCCACACTTAGTCAACATACTCATGCTCAACAATATCATTCCATTTCCAATCAATATGCATAAATATATTGTACGTGAAAGAAGAGAAACAACTTGGTGCTTAAGGTGGGTCTTTTAGCTCCTGATGGACATCTGGCTTGTACACATGCGTTGGCGAGGCGACTTGACTTCCTTCTAGCTCCATGCCAGCGTCCACACTCCGTGGTTCACCTGAAACATCAGTAACAAAAAATCTCTCCAAGGAATCATTAGTCATGGGATTCATGACTTGTTCAAAGTCAATACATACATCATCAACAACCATATCAAGCATATTAACTCCTATAAGTGAATAGTCCTCATGGGGTGCTTTATAGCTTCATACATATTGAAGCTTACCTGTTGATCGCCTACCTCCATGGTGATCTTACCTTCTTTCATGCTGATCATGGTACTAGCTGTCCTCAAGAAAGGCCGCCCAAGAATTAAAGAAGTATCCTGCTCAACTTCAGAAGACATATCGAGTACATAAAAATTAGCAGGAAATACCAAACCTTTTACCTAGACCAAGATGTCATCAATGATGCCCACTAGATTTCTAAATGATCTATCAGCCAATTGTAACACAACAGATGTGGGTTTCAAACTCTTAACTCCCAAGGATTGATAGACAGACTCTGGCATCACATTAATAGTGGCCCCTAGATCTAACAAAGCTCTTCCTATAGTTACCTTCCCTATAGTGCATGGAATGGTGAAAGATCCAGAGTCTTGACATTTCACAGGTATTTGAGGTTTAAACAGGGCAGACACATTCGAGCTCACTTGGACTCTCTCATTGGGCTTAAAATTTCTCTTGTTTGTGCACAAGTCTTTAAGGTATTTAGCATAGGCCTGAACTCTTTTCACTAAATCAAGTAAGGGAAAATTCTCCTTGACTTTTCCAAACAGATCAATTATTTCCTTTTCATGCTTAATTTTAGTCATACGTTTGGTCATTAAATATGAATTTGGAAAAGGAAGGTCTTGAAGATTTACCTCTTTACCTTTGGCTTCATGCTTTCTTGATTCCTCATGCTCAGTTTTGTCCTTGAAACTTCCTAAAGTGGCTCCTTTGCCCTTGGATGCAGACTTCCTTTCTTTCAATAAAGTCTCTTCCTTGACACTCTCAAATTTCTTGGTTCTGTCCTTAGGTAGAGGTGCTTCTTCATTTTCAATTTCCTCATCACATGCTTCCTCTTCTGGAGTATCAAACCTCACTTGTTTCCCACTGCGAAGAGCGATTGCATTGAGGCTTTTTGGATTCATTACGGTATTAGAAGGAATAGTTCCACTGCTTCTTGCTTGGGTCTCACTCATGTTGTTGGACGACTGAGTGACATATGAGTTTATATTCTCTGCTTTGGTCTCCCATTGTTCCATTCTCTTCTCCAAAGCATTGAACCGAGCAACGGTTTTGGAAGAATCCTGCTGAATGAGATTTGCTATGGCATTGAATTGATTATTGTTAGAATTCCTCTCTTCCTTCATCAAAGTCATCATGTTGTGAAGCAATTGAATGGTGTCCTCTTTGGCCGGGACTGCCAGAGCTTGTTGTTGGTTAGGGAACTGGCTATTGGAAGTTCCAGCTCCTCCTCCTTGTTGAAATCTATTCTGAACTCTGCCCTCTTCATTTCTCTAACTGAATCTAGGATTAGCCTTCCATCTTCATTATAAGTGTTGGAGTATGGATCCCACTTCTGATTTGTCCTTCCTGGGTACACTGCTGACACCTCTTCATACTTTCCTAGGCATACACTCGATATGTGCATAACCGACCCACAAGTATCACAACTGGGTGCGGTAAGATCCATTGAAGATGATGGGCGATGCACATTCAGGTTCTTCAATTCGACAGTGATGAAAGATAGTTGCGATGTTATCCTATTTTCCAATGATTCCACCTTCGATTCCAGACTTTCCATTCATTTAGCTTGAACTGTTGAAGCTCCTAGTTCATGCACTCCTATCAAATCTCTCACACTATATTGTTGATGATTCAGAGCCATCTTCTTTATCAAATCCCATGCTTCTGAAGTCGTAAGATCAATCAAAGACCCTTCAGATGCCACGTCTAGCATACCTTTCTCTTGGCTCTTCAACCCATCCTAAAAGTATTGCATTAATTGCATATCAAGAATTTGGTGATGGGGGCATCTTGACAGTAGGTCTTAGAAGCGATTCCAATAATCATAAAGAGACTCATCATAATCTTGCCTTGTTGAATAAATCTCCTTCCTCATCGATGAAGTCCTGGAAGCTGGAAAATACTTCTTCAAGAAAGCCTTCCTCAGATTTGCCCAATTATGACAAGCATTCGCCACATGCCTTGGGAGGCTCATGTACCACTCCCGTGCCTTTCCTTCCAGGGATAAATGAAAAACTTTCTACAGAACTTGATTGAGTGAGGCTCCCACTGGCTTCATACTTTGACAGATCATAGACAAGGATTGTAGGTGCATGTATGGATCCTCTCCTGCCAAACCATGAAATTTAGGAAGGGAATTAATCAATAAGCCTTTTACTTCAAAATTAACATCAAAATTAGGGCAAGCAGCAGTAAATGGATCATAGTTCACGTTAGAAGTTGTCGCTTCCCTATTAGTTCAATGTCTTTGATTCCTATTGTTCTCTCCTACTCTCTCATGCTCACCATTTCCTCCATTATCTCCATTTCTAGGTTGGTTTGTAGGAAAGTTGGGATTTTGCATAAAAATGGGATTCTTAGCCATGTTCTCTCTTTCTCCGGATTCACTCTCACTAGTTGGCTGACTTGATTCCTTTTCTTCAACTATCCTACTTCTCTCTTGTTCTTTCCTCTCTTTCCTAATCTTCCTTAAACGTCTCTCAATATCAGGTTGGAAAGGAACAACTCTAGTTTTCTGGGGCATGCATAAAAACAATTCAAATGAAAGAAACTGTAGCAAAATTTACTCACAATTGCAAAAAATCAAATAAAATGTGAAATGTGAAGGATGCGAGTGTATGGAGTTCTATGTGAAGGAAAATTAAAAACTATACTATGGACAAGGATGAAAATTAAACTATCCAAAATGAAATGTAAAAGAAAAGGTTCCTATTATCAACGACAAACAAAGATGACAATGGCTATCCTAAAGAAAACCAATTTCTTGGTTCCCCGGCAATGACGCCATTTTGATCGACTCATTCGTTTGATCTTTAGATTAAACCATTGGAAACTGAATCAAAAATAATTTAATTCCAAGGATTGCTATATAGGATGCAAACTCGGGTCGTCTCACTTAATCGGAACCTAATGAAATGGACCTAAGCTAACTTATATGTCATGAAATGCAGGTAATTTGGTAAGAAGGGGGTTTCGATCTTTGAAAACATTAATGAACTAAAATGCATTGTAAAAAGTATGTAAAATGTATTTTTGGTTTTTTTGAAATAGAAAATGATAAGATCCTCTTGAAAATGAGCTTTGGCTATCATAGTTCAAAACTAATTTGATGAGAGTAGAAATCACTAAGTTTTAAATGGTAAACCTTAAAGGACTCTTTAAGTCCAGGATCTTGATCAATGAACTCTATTTCTCAAGATCCCGTTAAGCGCTCATAGTGTGTGCAGTCGGATTTGCCAATGCAATCAGTCAAATGAAATCTAACATCAACTCAATATCAAACACAACTAGGCAATTAAAAGAGAATCAACAAGATCATAAGTAGATATATATGAGACTTCATATATTTAAGCTCTAAGTTCTACATAAACAAATCCAAACTACACATTGAATATCCAACATTTGATTAAACTATAATCAAGTAGCTTCACTAAAATTTACAAATCCTAGACTTAGGCATTCATAAATCATAGCTAAACTACGGATTAAGCTACTCCCCTTTTTGAGCTCATTAAACTCCAGTCGTTGTTATATCTTCAAGAGGAAAGGAACACCTAGCCACGCACAGCAACCGGAAGCCTCACAACTAGGAATGAATCCAAGCTACCCATGATGGAAGTCAGCGGTGAAAATGCTAGGAAAATGAGATGGAGAAGTAGATGAGGGAAAACAATGCAAGATGATGGATAAGTCTCTTCCCCTAGGAACCCCTAAGGGAACCATGGGTGTTAGGGTAGTGGAATGTGTGTCGAGAGTCTTCCCCCCTCCCCAGCTGATGGAATATGAATCAATATATATGTCAGCACTCTCCAACTTATCCGAAAATAGGTTTCTTATCAAAACGAGTTGCTAGGTCAGGTGTGCACAGCATGTAAAACTTCCAAAAATGGTTCGGGTCTTTGAAGGTTCGCCGCAGCAAAATAATTAATTTACATCGCGGTGAACTTTTCCCGAAAGTATTGCCTGCATCGTTTGTTCCACTTTTGGTTATACTCTTCTTGAGTTTGCTCTGCTCTCCTTCAGACCTGCAATAAAAAGTAATAATTTGTAATATCAATTGTCCTACAATTTAAGGGAGTGCAATTGTTAATTAATTATGACAATTTGACCCTCAAATCACATTAATTCAAATCAAGTACTCTTAGGTCAAATTAAGCACAATATCCAACAAAAGGAGCTGAAAAGTATAACAAAAATCATGAAAATGTCACTAAATAATATATCAAACTTGGGTTCAATCAATATCTCATTGAACTTAGAATTATACTTCATTTGTACATGATCTTTCTAAATTCTCCTTTCAATCTTTACCCTTTGCATAAGCTCACACCTCAAGAACACTTGGTTACTCTATATCATAACTCAATTTCTCATCATCTCTTTTCTAACCTCACATGATCCCATAATATCCAATTCCCATTTATAGCTTAGCAATTTAAACATATGTATACACTTAGGCACATTGCCCATTTACACAATAACCATCAATATTTTACCCACCTAGTTTGCATGCCAAAACTCCAAGTCAAGATTGTCTTTCCCTTTGTTCTTGGCTAGTAAATCAAGAAAACAAACCAAATCTCATTCAATAGGATTCCACTTAAAAATCTCACAATGCAAAAATCACTAAAATTGATTCTAGAACATTTAATCCCAAGAATTTTTGAAACTCCATAAGCTAGAATCCTTCCAAAAGTCCAAAAGATTCAAAATGTTCTTACCTTGATTCTTCACTAAATGAAGAGATCTTTAGCTCAAATGGAAGCTCTTTCCTTCCTCTTCCTTTTTCTCTTCTTGAACAACTTCAAGATCTTTCTTGAAGACTAAGAGAGTTAAACCCTAGCTCAACTCTCTTCTTTTCTCTCAAACCATCAAATTCTCTTTCTCTTTCTTACTCATTTCTCATCCATGCATTTTACTTCTCTATAATCTTCTCATTCGCGTTTTCTCCTTTATTTATAAGCAAGACAACACTTCTTCTTCCAATTATGCCCTTAATGAGTGAGAATTGTCCCATTTTCCCTTCCATTTATGCCTTATGTCTTTTATACTTAAGTGTCTTACCGACAGTACCCTTGAACATTCTAACATAACACTTTCTTCCAGAAAAATGTCCCCCATTGTCTTAAGTTTCTAATACCTCCAAAATCATTCAATTTGGTTCAGTGATTCAAAAGATATACTTCAAACATTTTTGGACTACTCTTGTCCATAACAGTATACTATGCACAACTTCCATCTAAAATTTAAACATTATAACGACTGAATTAGATTCCAGTTTCTTCATACCATTTGTAGCTCCATGTCTCTAGTTTACCACAATCAAAAATCATCTCATTTGGATCAGTGGAGCTCCATAAAACATCAAAATACTAAAGTATGTTTAGTGGGATAACACCAGTTCATATTAGTTAAGAACACACTCACTATACCCGTCCCACTCTTTTCACTCAATCTTTCTTACTTCATTTCAAATAGCTTCAATTTTTGGTGGAGATGTATAGCAAAGTCTTACGAATCCAATGGTTCAAGAATCAAGTCATTTGGAGGTCTAGTGAAGAAGTTATGGTCAAAAGAAGCAACCATGTTTATGACCTCAATCGAATTGAACCTATTTTGGCGCAATTTCCATAACTTTCACAAACAATGTCGGATTGATCTCGTTTTAGGAATATTGGAAAGAGGACTTATATTTTTTTAAGGATCAAAAATGGAACAGAAGAAAGAAGATGAACAGTATCTTCGTCTTAAAACTTCGTCTTAGAACTTCTCCACTTATAAAGATCATAACTTTCAACTCAGACGTCCAAAATTTTTTTACTATATACCGTTGGAACGATAAAAGAAAGATATACAACTTTCCAGAATAAAAATTTACTAAAATCTATTTATATCAATCCCAAATTTTCCTTTAAAGTCCGAAGACAAATTTTCCATTCATACACCAACATACTGCACCTAATTCTTAACTTCATGAAATTTTGAGACTATTAGAGACAGAATTGAAATTCAATGTCTTCATAAGAAATGTAGCCATACGTTTCTATTTTAATCCAAATTAAGAATCATCTTGTTTGGATAACTAGAGAAGAAATTATGGCTAACAGACCGAAGCATACTCAGTGAACATTTTCCAGATCACTACCAATTTTGTTTCTAAATCTTTCCTTATCACAACTCATACCAAGATCACTCTTTCTACTCCCTCTACCTCTCATTTTCAATAAAATCACATTTAACATCAATTATACCCGGAAGTTGTCAATGAATGCACGTACCACTGTTTTTATGTACAAACATTTAATGTTTATGTGCTTATATGCTAACATTATGCATGAGCAAGAAAATGCATTTCCTTCATCTCTCTTTGAGCTCCCATGGACTGAACTTTCGGGTCCTCACCGTTGATATGGGGACGGGATGTTACAGAAGTCATCAAACAAGTCAGCCTAGTTAGCTTTCAAAAAGTTGTCCAGTGTTGACTTTGACTTTATCTATTAATTGAATCAAGGTCAATTAATTATGGAAAATTTCCAAAATCATACACACATTCTAAATGTGGCTAATAAAAAATTACAGAACCTAATTCCTAGGAATTTTTTATAAAGTAAGTGGAATTTTCCAGCACATCATGTGTCCACTAACACTTGACATACACCACCAGCAAGCATATAAAATCGAGAATAAATAATCAATCACTTCAAAAACAAGTTTTATGCATCTCATACATGTGGAAACATCATATGTGAATTGTTATGAGGAAAATTCATAAAAACAATTTTTTATAAAATTATTTTGGAATTTACAAGCATGCATGTTCATCAGATTTCTAGAATTTCCCATAACTTCATACATGCACTAAACTGAAACTAAAATCGTAATAAAATAAGAATGACATTTAATTGCATTTTGCTTCTATAAAAACATAACATAATGCCATATAAACATTTATGTGGAAGAAAAATAGAAAAACAAGTTTTCTGGAATTATTACAAAATTTTTAAAATCAGCATATACATTCTGTTTTCCAAAAATTCCCAAAAACCAACATATGAATAGTCTGGAGATTATTTTGCAATAGAATAGCAAGTGAAATTCAGTTGAAATTTCCTTTGAAAAAACATAACATTTCTTATAAACATTTCTGTAAAAGAAAATTAGAAAAAAAAAACACTTTTCACAATTTATACGAATTTTTTGAAATCAACATGCATGTTAGTCACAACCCAGCAAATAGTTTGCATATGTTCAATAGATCACCTTATACATACATAACTTGCTCTAATACCACTGAAGCCACGAATTCATGCATCACATATATGTCAAGGTAGAGGAAGTGTCGGAATCAAAATTCCAACCCCACCACTTCCCCAGAAAATCCAGAATCTATGTGTATGTATAAAGAGATTATAAGAACATGAAATTACAACATATGTACCTTGCAAATACTCCTCCTTTCTTGAATCTTCTCCTTGTTTAGGTTGTAGAAAACACCAAACACCTTCCTTAGCCTTTATAGAGCATTCAAAGATGAAGAAAAATTAGTTTGTAAGGGCGGTTAGAGCACCAAACAAGATGAGTTCAAGTAGATGCTCTAATGAGAGTTAGATCAAGACCAAGTTTCATACAATTAATCTAATGCAACAATTGCTTAAGATTGCATGAATAAATCTCAAGATCCTGTTAGAGAAGTGCTCTAAAGGCAATCACCTTTACCACTTATTGTACAAATCATTTTATGAATAATAAAGGAATTTTTTATTATTTCGATGTTCATACGTTTATGTATTTGATGTTAATCTTAAATTGATTTAATGAAGTCCTTGATACAAAACATAGCATGGTGGAAATCATGATAAATTCATGATAATGAGATTCCTATCATGCGTAACTATGTTAGTATCTAAACTTTCCCTAGTCATAGGATTAATGAGATGGGATATCATTAATAAGGATAGACTAGCACATGTTCTACTCCTTGATTAGATCAAACAGTAGATTGCATAAGCTGTAGACATAAGTTGTTTAGAGTTAACATATGGATGCTTACTAAGGGTAGTAAGTACATTGGATTGACCTACTAAGAGACAATCATATGGATATTCTATTCCAGTGTCAATGATAGTATCATCTTAGCAATGGTGTAAGTATCCTTTGACTTCAGGTGCTCAAGGATATCTCGGATATTGATCCTGCGCTTTGACTCCATTCGTTGGTGCCTTTCAGGGGTTACTTATAGGATGGTGATTGGGTACAACTTGAGGTATTCGAAGGTAATTGAGTAGCTAATAAAGGATTAACCACTCCTAATAAAAAGAGACGATACCCACGACCTCTTGTCGGGGTCATTACTCGGAAGTCTTTGGCCAGAGCAGATATGTGTCATGAAGAGAGTCTTCAATGATACAAACAGTAATGAGATCCTCAAAACAAGATCTAATAACACTTATACTAGATGAGACGTAGTCAGTCTAGTGGGAGTTGACACTTTGCCCATACTCTGAACCAAGTGGGGTATAGATAGTGAAAGAACGAATTGAATGGCAACATTGCGTGTGGAACGGTTCATAGTCAAACCACTGACTTTTCGATCAATTAGGGGTCATGACGTGTTACTAAATACCGCTCTTAACTTACTTGAATTAAGTGATAATTCAAGTGGCCAACATAACTAGGAACCTAATGGGTCATACACATAGGAGATCCGAAGGATGAGGAAAATGGTCTTGAATGGTGATTCAAGATATGAGAGAGTGTTTCGGGATTGTATCGCGATGTGATCATACTAGAAAACATTAAATGGAATGGATAAGAAACAAGTGTTTGTTGGCTTCCATTAATGCATGTTATTCATGGTCATTAACTTCCGATAACTTCTATTACTGCATGTTATTCTTGGTCATTAACTTCCCATAACTTCCATTAATGCATGCTATTCATGACCATTAACTTCCTATAACTTTCCATTAGTGATGGGGGCTATGGAAGGCCAAATGGTGCAGAAAATTGAGATGATTTTCGTGCATCTTGTGTAAGACACAACAAAAGAAAAGGAAAGGTTCTTGTTCTTACACACACTCTTTTTCTCTCTAACTCTCACAAGAGTTCTTGTCTTTGCTAGCACAAAGAAAGAATTCTAGCCATCTCCTAGTGAGGTTCTATCATTCTATTTTCGTGTTGACTTTCATTAGAGACGATCTATGTTGATCATTGTGGTTTACAACAACCCAACACAGAGAAGATTAAAGAACGAAGGAGATCGTCAGAAAGGAATGTAAACATCTTACATTTCATGTTTTTACTTTTTTGTATTTATATGCATGAATAGATCTGGTTTTTGAGGTTTCATTTTATTTCCACTGCATATATTGATATATATTATGTATGAAATGCATGATTGGAATTTAACAAATCACTCCTCTCAACTTCCAGAACTCTTCTACACCCTTAGTCTCTCTATTTAGTGTGTGTTATGGCTAAAAATTCATATGTACATAAGTGAAGAACTCACTTATGTACCACCTATCATTAAGTCGGTCACGATTGTGGCCTATAAGCCATGATTGTGACTTGCTTAATTGATAGCATGCACACTTTATTTTTCATCCAATATTTTATGTGTGTGACCCTTAAGTTCCCAATTATTTTGGTCACTTGGATTAACTCTTAATCTGAGCAAATCATGAAGGGTTTCATGATGCAAATTTATCGAAATGTAAATGGATTAACACTCGAACTCTTCAACAGTTGATTATATGACTTACGAACCTTTATATAGTCAATTACCATGCAATTCATCCCTTCACCATCTTATACCCCACTTGGTTCAGAGTATGGGCTATATGTCAACTCCCACTATACTGACTACGTCAGATCTAATCTAAGTGATGTTAGTTATTGTCCTAGGATCTCATTACTGTATGTATCATTGAGGACTCTCTTTATGGCACATAATTGCTCTAGCCAAAGACTCCTTAGTAATGACCCTAATAAGAGGTCGTGGTAATCATCTCCTTCTATCAGGAGTGGTGAATCCTTTATTGGCTACCCAGTTACCTTCAAATATCAATAGCTGTACCCAATCACCACCCTATGAGCGACCTCATCTTGAGGCAATAATGAATGGTGTCAAAGCAGAGGATTAATATCCAAGATATCCTTGAGTACCTCAAGTCTAAGGATATTTGCACCATTGCCATGATGAGATTAATCACTAACATTTGATAGATCATCCATATGATAATCTCATAGCAGGCCATCTGATATACTTACTACTATTAGTAAGCATCCATATGTTAACTCTACACATCTCATACTTACAGGTTATGAGATCCACAACTTGATTAAATCAAGGGGTATAACATGTGCTAGTCTATTCGAATTAACAATGTCCTGTTAGTCATTAACAATGTGCTAGTCATTAATCCTATGACTAGGGATAATTTAGATACTAACATAATTGTACATGATAGGAATCTCATTATCATGATCTCATCATGATTTCCTTCATACTATGTTTTGTATCATGGACTTCATTAATTTGATTTACGAACAACGTCGATGCATAAATAAATGAACATCAAATTAATGAAAATTGCCTTTTGCTTTATTAATCAAAATAAAGTTTGTACAATAGTGCTAAAGGTGATTGCCTTTAGAGCACTACGCTAACATAATTGATAAATTTTTTTATATTAATCAAACCCTATTCTAATAGGAATTTTTAATGTTAAACTTAAGATAAAAAATTATATAAAACTTGATATTTTATAAAATTATTTTTCCTTTTTGTCAAATAGCCAACATCGTCACTATAGTCATATAGTGTTTACTTTTGAATCGAGGTTAGTTAATGTTACCTTATTTCAAGATAATGATCAACTAATGCATATGTCAAGTTTATATCCTTCAAAGAATGTTAGAACCATGGTCTCTTTCTTTTATAGTTTAAACTTTGCCTTTCAATTGAACTCTCTCTTAATAAGACTTAGAACCATTCAATCCTCTACTCAATGCCCTTGGATACTTCTTGGTGATTTCAATATCATCCTTTATAGTTCTTGTTGAAGTACATATATGTTAATATGTTCATATTCTTTGCCAATTCCTCAACTTATTAGATAAGTGGAAATACGATGAAGGTTATTGTCGTATTTTCTCGTTGTTGTAACACTAGTTGCCAAGCTCTTGTACCTATACATTTGCTCACTCAATAAAGTAGTTTGTAAACTTGCCTACCAATTTAATCTACATGTTATCAGAGCATACCGATCAAAAACCCTAGCCTTCTTTTCGTAATGGGCAATGGTAAGAAAGAATCGGCATCAGGGGTTTCGCCATTAATGTCTCCCACCTTAGATGTGTCATCTATTTTCTTCCTTAGTCCATCTAACAGTCTAAGAATTACACTGGTAAATACTCTATTGAAAGGAGAAAATTATTCGACTTGGCACAGAGCAATTCTTAACATGCTAAGAGCTAAAAGCAAACTAGCCTTCATTGATGATTCAATACCGAAACCATCTAAAATAGCCAACACTTATAAAGCTTGGAAAAATGCAACTTTATGGTTATTTCATGGCTATTTAACACTATTGCACCAGAGCTACTTGACAACGTAGCTTACGCTGACTCCACTTGAGAGAAGTGGGTGGATTTTGAAGATCGATTTTCTCAAAGGAACATTCTAATAATACATGAACTCAAAAGAGAGATCGCTCTAGCAAGGACTATCTGTCACCGACTACTTCACGAAATTGAAGGGTTACTGGGATGAGTTGGCTACCTATTCCAACATTCCGGAATGTACCTACGGAGTGACTAAGGAGTTAATCGCAAAACATGAAGGTGAGAAGTTGCACTACTTTTTAATGGGACTAAATGATGTTTTTAGTATGATCAGGTCTCAAATTCTTAATATGGAGCCATTACCAACGTTAAGCAAAGCATATACATTAGTGGTGAAAGAAGAGAAACAACAAAGTGTTGCTTCTACTCACCTCAATCCAAACAATGCCACTACCTTTCCTTCCAAATAGCCTCAGAAAAAGGATGAGGAGTTCATAGACAAGAGCAAGCTCCATTACACTTATTGTAAAAATAGTGGTCATGATTACGAGATGTGTTTTGAGTGCATAGGTTATTCGAAGTGGTGGGGACAGAGGAAGAAATCGCAAAACAATTTTAGCAAGAAGCCACGGCTAAGAACGCATAAACCTGTTACTAATAAGGCATCCAGTGAGTCTACATCAGTAAGGTTTACCCTTACAAAGGAGCAATATGATCATTTGATGGCACTTGCTCCTCTTCTGACTATACAAGTAAACTTTATGAATTTTGGATGTAAATTCTCTTTTGAATCTCTTGAATAAATTATAGATAGTGACGCTTATGAGCATATGAATTTTAATCATAGTTTGTTAGCTGCTGTTCAGGTGGCAGTTCATACACCTCCCATCCGATTACTAGACAGTAAAACTTTTAGTGTTCATTCACAAGGTTAAGTGCAATTAACACAGAAATTAAAACTAAATGTTCTCTTCGTTCCAAATTTTACTTGTAAATTTTTATCTGTAAGTAGGTTGTCGAAAGACTTAAACTGCTTATACAGATGTCATTTTTTATGAGAATGATTTCCCTTATTTCTTTGAAGTTGAAGAAACAGGTAACAAAACAATTCATCTAGAACCAACGACAACAAAAGAGGATGAAGCATCTAAGTTCATCATAACTTATGATGAGTAGGATATGACAGACGTAGAAGGAAATCAATACTTAGAAGTTGAGATTAAGAGTGCTCAAGCTTAATTGAACATTCAAGTAACTGATCAAGAAAACAATGCTATAATGGCTCGGCTAGAAAGACACTCACAGCATGTTCGACGTCCTCCATCGTACTTGGCTAATTATGAGGTAGAGTTACCTTCAGATGGAGTAAATCAAGTCAGACTAGGTGCACCATATCCCTTGACTCATGATATTGATTATTCTAAAGTTTCACCTTCCTATAAAGCCTTTCTTGCAGCTATAGCCACTATTCAAGAACTGAAAAACTATTTTCAAGCTCAAGGTAATCCCAACTGGCAAGAGGATATGCGGCAAGGGGTGTCTACTTTGGAAGGAATCAAACATGGAGCTTGGTCTCCCTACCTTTAAACAAAAGGGAAATTGGTTCCAAGTGGGTATTTCAAATCAAACAAAAAGTAGATGGTACGGTTGAAAGATACAAGGTGAGGCTCGTTGTAACACCCCCTACACGAAACCTACAACCATCCACACACGTAGCAACCAAATTCCTATATATGCATTCAAGGTATACAATTATATTCAATGCTATACATATACACATTACAAAGCTCCCAAATGCTTAACATTATCATTTAACAATAGTGATACATCTTTAGATTTACATGATAATCTAAAAGAAAATATACAATTTCCTTTAACCATTACATGTAAAATCACTATTAACTAAAAATACCTTCCAAAAGTACTTTTTTCTCTATTTATTGGCCTTAGTCCCTGCAGATGTTCCCTGTACCTCACTCTTATGACTTCGACCTACACGAATTAACACCCGTACTAAGCTTGAAAGCTTAGTGGAGAAAACACTAAGTTTGGATGACCACTCACAACAATCATCTGCCAAGTACACACATTTAGAAATATCATAACTCGCATACTATAAATTCACATTCATGAACCAAACATGGATATTCAACTCTTATGTAAACAATGATGGTATGCTTAAGCAAAGTACATAATGCAAATATGTTTCAACATATTATCCATATACCGAATATGCACATTTATAAGCCAAATATTGATATTCAACTCTCATTGATATAAATTGTCAATATAATTGCACATCATTACAATTCATCATTACAAAGAATACAAATGCTCATTAATACCGATTATTTATATGGTCATACTATATTTCTTATTTATATCTATTTAATTTACTTTCTGTGTTAAGCCTGCATATTTCCTGTAGGTGTGGATAACAGGTGTTGTAGATATCCGAAGATATCAATTGTGGATACCCAAAGGTATCGAACTGTGGATACACGAAGGTATCAAATTGTGGATACCCAAAGTTATCAAACTTTGGATACTCGAAGGTATTGAACTGTGGACAACGGTGATATCAAACTGTAGCAACTACACTGTATCCCTATAGGCATGCCTATCTATCTACAACCAAGACAATAGAGAAGACACTATAACATTTCCTTTAACCATTTGCAAATTTCAAAATTCATATATTAAAGAATCATATGATTTACATTTCAAGTCATAAAATCTATATTTGCATTCGTACATGCAATTCATGTTTACTACCATTAGAAGGGTATCAAAATCACACTTGTATAATCATACTATATACATATGAGTAATGAATATGCATAAAAATCATTTATGTACATGTAAATTTTCTTTGGAATGTATCGTGCTCAACCTTATATTCCAATGTTCAATTACCCAATTCATATATGCTAAGTCCTGTTTCATTTATTTTAGGTGTTTGAAAAATTCCATACGTATTAAAAAGGGTTCGTATATGATTCTTTAAAAATCATAAATGAAAACAAACTCAAAATAGTGCAATTTGAGCTAAGCTCACAGTGGGTCTAAAAATAAGCAAAAAAAAATCAGTCTAGAAGCAATTCACATGACGAACTCCAATTGTTCCCTAATATGCATATAGAAAACTTTCAAATTAGGTTTTGATGTCTTCTATAAATTTGTTACCCTATGTCTCTAGTTTCTATATCACTAACAATCAGGCCATTTGGACTCCTAACTCATGAGACATATACCAAATATCACAAACTGCTCCAAAGCAGGGGCAGCATCAGGTCACCATTTTCAATCTCAATTTTTAAGGTCATAAAGCCAGAATTAAGTCATAATCCCTTCTAGATATGTTTAGCTCTATGTCTTAGGTTTCATATACAACTAAAATTACACAATTTGGAGTTTTTTAAGTTGAGTTATGAATCAAACAATATGAATGACTCAATTAAACCCCAGACAGAATTCTACTACACGATACTCTCTTGTCATATACAACCAAGTTCATGCAAAGGTGTTAAAATTATATTGGACCAGGTGTTAAAATTATATTGGACCAGGTGTTAAAATTCTTTTGGATAATGCGTTACAATTCTATTGGACACAAATGCTTTAATCTTATTGTTCCATGAGTTGACTTATGGAAGTTGCATATTGGTCCTTTTTCTTCCTTTAATTCCCAAATTAGCCTATAATCTTATCAATTTATTTCATCCCAGTGTGTCTTAAGTTTCTAATGGCATAAATTTCATGCAATTTGGTTAAGTATATTGGGAGTTATACCCCAAAAACTACAGGTTGTTCGAAAATAAGGACAATAACCAGAACTTAACTTCAAAACAAAATTCAAAACTCTTAAAGGCAGAATCAAATTTCGGTGCCTTTTTGAAAGTTTTAAATCTATGTCTCTAATTTAATCTAAAATTGAAAGTATCAAATTTAGATGTCTATAGGCCAAGATATAGTCAAATTACAGAAATCTACTCAGTGGAACCTATCCATTCAACGAGGTACACATCCCCAAATCAACTAACTTGGGTATTATCATGCAAAAGCAACACAAAAATACATCCAATTTAACCAAAAACATCCCATTTACTTATGGGATACTTCTTTTATCAATTTCCCTCACATCACATTCATAAATCCAAGCAACCATATAAAAAATTTCCATACATATTTCACGTCTAAGTATTTATGTCCATGTCGAAGCGAACAAATTATCCATTTACCCATGTCTTTTACATTAAGTACCATTATATCTCTCACTATACTTAGATGTACTTAATTCATTATCTTCACTTTTTAATACACCTTAAACATGCTATAATATTTCTAGGATATATGTTGGGGCATTACACTCATGGCAAATGGTTTCAGTCAAATTGAAAGGATAGATCACACTGAAACTTTTACACTCGTTATAAAGTTAACTACTGTTAGATGCTTATTAGCAATAGTAGCTGTTAAAAATTGGGAATTACACCAACCTGACATTCATAATGCCTTTTGTAGGATGACTTAGATGAAAAGTTATACATGAAACCTCTACCAGGAATCCTCCAACCAAGCAATACGCTAGTGTGTAAACTGAAAAAAATCCCTTTATAGGTTAAAACAGGCACCATGCCAGTGGTTTGCTAAACTATCAAGTGAACTTTTGGCATTGGTTATGCTGTCGCCTGCAACCAAATATAAAAGAGATCACTTCTGTTAAAACAAATTAATGTAGTAGCGGTAAGCGAATATCGTTCCCACGAGAAATTTGTAACGGTAAAGATTAACGAGTTTTAACTAAAACAAAATAACAAAAGGGGGGGTTTGGTCACGGCAAAATACGAAAATCAAAGGGAAAAATCGTAAAGTGAAAGCAATAATTTAATCTAAAAATTTAATAAGAAAAATACCTTGGTTTCGATCACCGACGTTACCATGCTATTATGGATCCTCGACATAAAATTGCAATTATTAATGAACATTCATTGGGAAAAATTTCTCTTA
>JAOSBM010000205.1:21246423-21263081 GCA_027568955.1 Erythroxylum tenue
GGACGCAATGGAGGTTCATCATTGACTGGAAGTGCTGCAGGTAGTCTAAAGGATCGGTCTTGCCAGTATACCTTTCAGGTGTCGGTATTTTGGTACTGACCGCTGGGAGGCTATATAGGATCTCCGGAGTGAAAGGAGAGCTACCCTGTGCGGACGTTCGGCCCGGACGGGAAGTCGCAGCCAGATTGATTCGATCACCCGCGACTTTTTCTGGGGCTTCCACAGAGTGGCGATCGGCCATCACACCAATCTGTCTAGCGGAGGCCGGCGGGTGATCCGTCCGAGACTGCCGGATTTGGCGGATCAGCAGGTCAGCCGCCTCCTCTATCTGTTTTTGAGTGAGGGAAACTTGCCGAGGTGCAGGAGGATTTTCATCCAGGGGGCGCTGGGAATTAGAGTGAGAGTTGGCCTCGGCATTGTCCTCCAAGGCTACACTCTGCTCTCCTTGATCTCGATGGTGAAGCTGCGGGTGATCGTTCGGATTCGAGGATTGAGTGCGGGACTCATGATGCGGTGGCAAAAGAGTGATAGGCAGCTGTAAACCCATCCGTTGCATCGCAAGTGCCATGACGGCAGCTATGTCTAGGTTGGCCGCTGTTGCCTGGCTAACCTGTGTGTGTCTGGACGTGGTGCCCTGATGTCAGGCCCCACGATGGGCGCCATCTGGTTCTGTCGGATCTTGCTGAGGCTGAACATTGCTATTTGAATCTATAAGGTCTATGGGTATGGTTACTGCAACACCTGCAAAACAAATAAAGGCGCACCGGGGGTGATTGCCGGTAGGCCCCTCCGATGCCTAAGTCAGTTGTTTGGTGAGGGTAATGGTTGCTTAGAGCAGAAAGAACTAGGGTTTTAGTCGCGTACCTCAATCATGGCTGAATAGTACCTTATATATGGGATACTGGCTAGGTTTAGGTTTTTACGTTAGTCTTAGTGTTTGCATGGGAGACGATTTCCTACTATTGGGCCGTCAGTGTTTGGGCTCGAAGTTGGGCCTCGTTTGGCCGACCCAACCAGTATTATAAGTCACTTCCCTTTTAAAAAAAAGAAGATAAGAATAAAAAGGATTAATATGTCTTAGAAAAAGAGTTTTTCCATGATTTGACTTGGAAGTTGTTAGAGCAATTGTAGAGAAAATGCTTGAAAATAACCCAATTGAATTACCAATTGGTATCTTTCATAAAAAGTTTCTTGTTCATTTATTTGATATTGATTGAATAACATATTCGCTAAGTTGTAAGAAAAACAAATTTGAGATTTTTCTAGCAATTATTAGGAATCGCTCCTAAATCATCTCTCTTTTAATTTTTCTCTGTTTTAGTTGCTTGCCATTTGCAATTAATTTTATGGGTTTAGTTTTGATTTGTTTGATCTCACCATCTCTCTCCCTCTCTACACTTTTGCATTCATAAAAAATTATGCCTTGTTATTATGACAATATGACGAATTTACACTAAACAACATGGCAACTAATTACTTTTATATCTCTCTTGGTGTATCCTCCAATTGCTACTCATTAATTCAATTACTTAATTTCTTCTTAATTAAGTTAATTATCTACAAGCAATATGATTTCCTCTCTAAACCTTTCTCTACTAATAAGGATATTGACCTTGCTTTATTTATGCTCATTCCGTACAAGACTTCTAGACCTGATGGACTTAGTACTTTTTCCTTTCGGAAAACTTGGTGATCTCTTAAATTATATGTGACTAGATCCATCCTTGAATTATTTAATGGTACTAGATTGTTAAAGTTATGGAATAACACTCACATTTGCTTGGTTTGTAAATTCCTAAATCCTATATGTTTAAGAGATTATAAGCTTATAGCCTTCTATATTACCTTGTACAAGATTATCTCTAAAGTTTTAGCCTCAAGAATTAAGCAAGTTCTTTCTGCAATCATTAATTCAAGGTGTCTCTATTAGTGAGAGATCTAATGGGGATAATATCCTCTTGGTTCATAAGTTTTATGGGGATTATTATCAAAAGGAAATCAAGTAGAAATTGCCCAATAAAAATTGACTTCCACAAAACTTTTGATTATATGGATTAGTAATAAATTCAACAAACTCTTGAAGCTTTTGGATTTTCTCCCATTTTTATATCTTCAATTGAGTAGTGTTTCACTACTTCATCTTTTTGCATTATAATCAACAAAGAGGCTACAACGCTAATTAAAGGTGTAAAAGGAATCAGACAAAGTGATCTTCTATCATCTTTTTTATTCATTCTTTTGTATTGAAGTGCTTACAAGATTGTCTTACCATAATATAATGGAAGGTAATTTTAGTTTCCAAAACAGTTGAGAATTTTAACCTTTCCTTTTCCAATAACATGTTATTGCTATATGCAGTGGATCCAAATTTTATTACTTTGTCGATCAATTCTCTCAATTCTTTTACCAAGCTATTAGGGCTAGCTATTAACAAGGATAAGACCCCTCTTATGGTTTTTTTTACAACTAAACACTTATCACTTTTTCTTGTTGAAATATCTACTCTTTAAATCAAATATTCCTTTTTCACATAACTAGGAGTTTTAATTACAACTAAAAAGATCACCTACTGACATTATTAGCCTTTGTTCCTTAGTGCAAAAGAGAATAAAGAATTGAAGCAATAGGAGCCCTTCTTTGTTGGAAGATTCCAACTTATAATCTCAAGTCTAAATAACATGCGTATTTCTTGTCTTCTCATTTGATTTTACCCAAGAACATGGCCAAAGATATAGAGAAACTTTTAATGAACTTATTATAGATAGGTGATTGATAGGTACAATTTATACTATGTTTTCATAGATGTTTTAGTGTGTTTTTAGGTGTTTATTAGAAGATTATAGTATGCATAGGCTTAGAATTGTATCATTGCGAGTGTTTATTTATATTCTAAGTGTTTGTGTGGTTTAGAGCATGTTTTTAATCATAATTTTATGTTTCATGAGGTGTTTGATATGTTTGTTAGCGTTGAAAATCAAATAATTGAAGGAAAAGGAAGATGGAAGCTATATGAAGGGTGTCACAATTGTGTATAAGGAGCACGATCATGACAGGTGTGTATGGGGTTGTATGGCCTCTGTCATGATTGGAGCACAATCATGACAGAGAGGATAAACCCATATAGACTTCCTAAGTGCAAGTTTTTTCATATGCTTTAGATTCAGGAGCATTTTTGGAAGCAATCAAACTGAGAAAATGCTAATTACACCCAATACCTTAATACGCTATGTAAGAACATGAAATTATACACCAAAAAAATGTAGCAACCAACATCAAAGAGTGGACCAAACGTGTGAGATCAAGAAGAATGTTTAGGATTCCAACTTTCCAGATCAAGTCATCAATAAAGTTTTTCTTTTTTTTCCTTTAGTTATTTAATCATTCTTGATGTGTAATTTGAATTCCAAGATGTTAAACAAGTTCATGAAGTTAAATTTCATACTAGTATTTATTCTGGATTTATTTTATGGCTTTGATTATTATTGATTTCAATACATATTGGATGTTTATGATAATTTTTATGCTTAAACTTGATAATAAATCGAGAGAATGAGTCAAAAGTAATCAGAGTTAGACTATGCAACGAAAGTTGAAAATTTAATAGACACGTAATTATCAAGTTAATAATCATTCGAAGAGAGATATTGTTTGAGAAATTAATTATCTAATAAATAGTTTCATATCTAATTGAAAATGCTAGTGAAAGTTTTATGAATCTAGAGGATGTAAATCTGAAATTTCCAAATTCAATTAGGGTCAATTGATTAGATCTTGAGAGAGAGTAATCAATGCCTTAGGGAATCTAGGATTAAACACATAATTGGATTAACAATAGTAAAGGAATCAAAATAAGAAAAGAATAAGTCGTAAGTATTCTATCTTGGTCAAAATCTAAAATTAATTAGGCAGCTCACTATTTCACTTGTTATTTGAATCATTTGCTTTGCTTTATTATTTGTTTCATTTATGTTATTTATTTTTATTCAAATCATACCTTAGACAAAGTTATGTTCAAATTGTTAACCTTGAATAATCCTTGTGGTAATACCTTATATACTACAAAATACGATTGGTATAGTTGCGGTGTATTGAGGGTTTTATTATATATAAAACTTGCTCAACAAGTTTTTCGCACTATTATCAGGGATTTAACTTTAGGACTATTTGAATTCCTTTGATTTAAGGAATTTTTTCTATTCTTGTGTGATTGTGATTGCATGAACACAAGAATTACTTAGAGTTCAAGCAAAATCGAAGATGCTTAAGCTCTTGATATTACAAGACAAGAAAGAGAAATCCAAAGAGTGAGACGACAAAAAGTGATAAAAAGAAAAATGGAAGAAAAGCATAATCAAGGAGACCAGTAGTAGTAAACCCTTATGGTTTTCATGAAACTAGGGTTCAACGCTGCACATTAAGGCATCATTCGGCTATCAGTGCAAGCAACGTCACTTGAAATCAAACTAGAGTTGTTAAATATGCTACAAACCAACATTTATGTCTATGGGTTAGCTAATGAAGACCCTAACACCCATCTATTAAACTTTTAGAGATGTATGATACTTTATAATATAATGGAATGTCGGAAGACGTTATTAGGATGCAACTCTTGCAAAGCATGTTCATTCCTTAAACCCATCAAACATCATGGAATAGAAGTAGCTGGTACGTGCCCTCCTAGACAAGTACTTCCCTTAGACTAAGACAATAAGGCTGATAAAGGAGATTACTAATTTACAATAAAAGGACTAGGAGTCATTATACGAAGCGTGGGATCATTACAAGGATTTACATAGGAATTGTCCTAACCATAATCTACCAAAGGAATTTCTATTAAAAACTTTCTATAATGGAGTGAATCCACCCACGAGGGGCACTATAGAAACAATTTTTAGAGGATAATTGAGGAAGAAGAGGATTTGCTAGATGAGATAGCAAATAATAATTATCTTTGGACATATGGTAGAAGTAAACAGTAGTCAACTTTCCAAGACTAGAAGGGAGTCATTGTTATCGATTCAATCATAGCATTACAAGATGAGATCGCTAATTTAACAAGACAATTGAACAACCTAGAAACCTTCTCATCCGCTCTAGTGAAAGCATTTGAGCTTGGATGAGAGTTATGTGGACAAGTTAATCATATTACCGTTGATTGCTTTTTAATGTTAAATAACAATACGGAGCAACTCAACTACATGGACATATAATTTGGTCGAGGAGGAGGGAATTACCCTTACTCTTAACAAATACAATCTTAGGAGGAGGAACCACCCAAAATTTTCTTGGTCTAACAATGTGGGCAATCAGTTTAGAAATCAAGGTCTGCTTGGATTTCAACAAGATAAGTCCAGTTCCAACGATTCAAAAGAGGACAAAATCATGGATAGGATTATAAGTATGGAAGAGAAGTTTGAACAAGTAGCAAAGAATCATACTTCTTCCATTCATAATTTGGAGGTTTAAGTGGGCCAACTTGTAATACATTGTCTACAAGAAGTGTGGGGAGTCTCCCAAATAATATTGAAGCAAACCCAAAGGAGCAACTCAAGGTGATGGAACTTAGAAGTGGGAAAGAGCTAGAACAACTAGTGGACAAACAGGCTAAAACCCACTTTATAGAGGACCAAGAAAAAGGGAAAAAAGGATGAAGAAAAGAGCGAGTACCCTCCTTATGTTGCCCCTCTTCCATATCCACCCAAGATTCCATTCCCTCAATAATTATAAAAGAACAAATTAAGTGCACAATTTGCAAAGTTCATGGAGAAGATGAAGACTTTGCAAATTAATTTATCATTTGTCAAGGCATTTAACCATAAGCCCAAGGATAAGAAGTTTCTAAAGGACATATTATCAAAGAAACAAACTTGGGAAGATAAATTGACGGTAGCACTAACTAAAAGTTATAGTTCCATTATCACCAGTCACATGCCTTCCAAGTTGAAGGATCCAGGGAGCTTTACGATGCCATCTGTTGTTGGAGACTTGGAATTTGCAAACTACTTATATGACTTAGGAGTAAGTATAAATCTCATGCATTTTTTATCTTTAGAAAATTGAGGCTTGGTGATGTGAAGCCAACTTCGATACTTATTTAGTTGGTGGATCAATCTGTCAAGAAACCATTTGGCATGGTGTAAGATGTTATCAAAAAGGTGGATAAGTTTATTATTCCTATGGACTTTGTCGTGTTAGATTTCAAAAAGGATAAGAACTGTCCACTATTTCTTAGATGGCCTTTCATGAACATTGGAAAAGCATTGACAGAAGTTTATGAAGAAAAATTTCTTCTTCAAATTGGTGACGAGCATGTGGAGTTTAATATGATCAAAGTCTTGAAACATAAAAAAGCAGCTCTTGTATGAAAATAGATGAAATGGATAAATGTATCAAAGAGAAAGAGGATAGCTACTTTAAAGAAGTAAGTTATGAGGAACAAGTGACAAAGGACTTAAAGCTTAAGGAATATATGGAAATCTCTATTCAAAAAGCTAAAACAGAAGGTGGGCCATGGTGATTGCAAAATAAGGTGAGCAATTCACCTTGCTACAACACAAACTATTTGATTCTATTGAAGATTTGGGGAGTTTTATCATTCCTGATTTTATTGACAGTTTGTTATAAAAAAAAGGCATTACTAAAATTACTATAGATTTTTTAATTTGATTAATTATGTCCTCTTTATTATCTCACAACATGTAGCTTATTTATAGGCTATTAAACTGAAGTTAGAAAACATGGGTGGAAGAAAGCCACTCATAATTGATCCTTGTTGTGTGTTTAATGATGAAAGGTCAAGTTAGAGACCTTAAATTAGGATTTTCGATAGTTAGGCTATTTATTTTGAATTCTAGTATTTATGGTCTTAATTTTGATGTTTTTAGAGTGGTTTGGATGGAAAAATTTCTTATTTATGAAGTTATTATAATTTAGGGAAGCAAGCTCAGTGGTGATATAGAAACAGGATAAGGGTGACAGTTTTTAGCATGTCATAATCGTGTCTCAAAGAGCACAATCATGCATGCAGTGTGAACCCTCTATCACGATCATGCTTCAAAGGCATGATCATGACCGAGAGAGTTACGATCGTGCCTTATGGTTGACCAAGTCCTCATATGAAAAAAAACACATGCACACACGCACACACCCCACTCTACCCCTCCCTTTTTGACCCTAACACCTTATATTCATTTTTTTCTCTTTTTCTTCATCAATTTTATCTCTAAAACTTAGCAACCACTCTCAAACTCTTTGACATCTATCTTCATTTTCTTTAGGGTTTTCACTTATTTCTTGTTCCTTTCATCTAGATACATATTTCTCCTACACATATCTAGTAATTTCCACGCAAATCTTACATTATTAGAGTGGTTTTTACAAGATTTCTTGGACCTTTTCTCTCTTCACATTTTTGGGTGTTTTTGGTGAGTTTTAGTGTGATCTTGGTTTATTTTGTAGGTGTACACGTATTCATGGTGCCAAGAATCAAACAAACTACTAAACACTTATAACCGAAGAGAAAAGCACAAATGTTAGGGAAAGGTGTACGTGATCAGGCCGCGAAATTTGGAGCGCCTTTTTTCGATTTATTCAAAAGATGAAGGTATTTGATTCCAAACTCTTCACTCTATGACTGTTAATGCACCTAAATACTTTGATTTTGACATTTTAGAAAATCTATGGTTGAAAGATAAGATTGAGACTTTAAGTAATAAAATTTGATGGGATAATTTATTGATTTTTAGCATATTGTGTATCAAGAATTAACCCTCAAATTTTTTTACTACTTTATAATTTGAGTCTCAAGATGTGGACGAAATTTTGTTTTGATTGAAGGGTCAACCATACAATTTGAATTATGATGTTATGCAAAAAATTGGTGGATTTCCTTAATCAAGAATAATTAAAAAACATGATGATTTTTGTGATAAGAGATAGTGGAAATAATTAACAGGATTGGACAACTTCGTGGTTAGAAATGCCCATAATAATAATGTCATTCTTAGCCCTGAGCATCTATCGCTTCATAAGTTTATATGTCATACTGTTTTTGGTAAATTAGAAACTAACAAATGTTATGTTAAAGAATTATTCATTATGGGGTATACAACCACCCATATTTTTCATACTATAGCTACATCTCTTAGAAAGAAAATTATTCATCTTAGCATGGGATATACTGTTACCATGCTTGCTGTTTATTATGTTGTATCTATTGAGTGGCTGACTATTGTTTTTCCTGAGTTTCTAAATCTATCTCACTTAAGGCAAGTTGAGATCTTAGAGTTCCATCATATGGAACTTTGAGATATTAGCTCCAAATCTTATGTGAAATATAGGACAAACAAGCTACTTCGAGTTCCACACCAGCATAATAGCAAACTGTGGTCTCAACGAGTGAAGAGACGGAAGATGATCAAGTGGAAGGCTGGGCGAAGGTATTCAATTTGGTCTCCGAAAACAACAAGGTTCTAAAGGAGATGGCATAAGAACAACGAACATAGCGATGCAGTATAAAGAAGACTTTTAAGTACTTTATTGCTCAAGGAGCTCAAATTCCTTCTCCTACACCGTCAGCGCCTTAGTCTCCATAAGTGGCTATACGCTCTAAACTTTTCTTTTAATTTTTGTTTGCATTGTCTTGTTTCCCACAATGAGGACAATGTGTTCTCTAAGTGTGGGGACGTTTGTGCATTAGCATGTCATGTGTGTGAATTTGGTATAATATATTATGTTATTTTTGGATTAGGTTGACATTGTGTGAACATTTTGTTGCATATGTATGCTTTGTGAGAATGTGTCAATGGCATGAATTTGATGGAAGTAGTTTCCTTTTGAATATGATCATTCAATTTTTAAAGGCATATTGACATAGGAATTTTATGTTTTATCTTTAGATGAATATGTGTGTAAATTAAAATATGACACCTATTTTGTTCACTTAAGAAGTTTTTTGTATACATGTATAATTAGAAGTCAATTGAATTGGTTAGCATTGTTAGTAACCTTTCATAAGAATAGTTGACTAAAAATAAATGAGGTAGGTTAAGTAATTAAATAAAATAAAATAAAATAATAAAAATTATGTTGATTAAATAGATATTCTGCTGGTTAAGAATATAGTTAGTAGCTAGTTGAGAATGTGATATAGATGAGTAATCGGGGGTAGTCTTGACAAAATGTTTGTCTTTGCGTCAAAAGGCTAGAATGACATTGCAGCCAAGAGAAATAATAAAAATGTGACCTAGTAGAGTAACTTGGGGATATTCACGATAAAATGTTTTCCTTCGCTTTAAAAGACTCTGTTAACATTAAAGAAAAATTTTGTGATACCATATAAATTTATCAATAATATTTTTAGACTTAGAATCATTGTCAATAATAGTAAATTTGATTTATGTGAATATGATGTTCAATTACAAAATGATCAAGTGAAAGTTAGTGAATTCATAATTATAAATAAGAGAGTTATTTAAGCATTGGCGACACTTCTAGAAAAGTGTCATAAAAAGGTAGTGATAAGTGTAAATTACGTAGTGTTTTAGGGCATAGTTTGATATGTGTTTAGCAGTTAATTCAATCATTTAGTATGTGTTTAGGTTAGAATTTTATTAGTTTGTTAACTATTTGTGTTTTAAGTGTTTTAAGGGTTAGTATAAGCTTTTAAGCTTAAATATTATGTTTTTAAGGTACCTTGATGTGTTTGCTAGTGTTTCAGGGGCACTATCGAAGAACGGAGTAGTCTCGAAAGACATTCGGGCTGAAACAATAGCCTCAGGCCATGATCCTAACGGAAGCTCCAGGAATGAGCCATAATCATGGCTTACATCTGGCAAATGTGCAGACACTCAAAAACATCAAGTTTCGAGGGATTTTTGGACCTTTCATACCTTGAGAAAACCTAGGGCTGCTCAGAACACAGAAGGATATTTAAAGAACAAGAAAAAGAGGCAAAGGGAGCTTTTACATCAGCTACCTTAAGAAACCCTAGAGAGAAATCATCAAGAGATAGAGGAAGAGAATAAGGAAGACAGAAGAGGAGAAGAAGTAAACATGATGTACTTCCCGAATCAGGAGTTTTACGACGTCGCTGCCTTTAATCATCCGTTCAGATTGTATTTCCTATTTAATTTTAGTTTTATTATTGCAAATAATTGGAACAAATAGCTGATGATAGGATTTAGAATGTTGATGATGTTCTAAACTCAAATTTGGAATTTTACTCTTAAATTAATGAAATCTGATTGTTTATGTGTTTATTGGATTTGTTGTAATTTAATTATGCTATTGCGTAATTTCACAGTAAACTGAGAGGGTAAATCAAATGGAAAACAATTAAATTGGGCTAACGAGAGTTAGGTGATTTAATAGAAATTAGAATAAAATCAAATCAGTAAATTGTGTGAAGAGAGATCTTGCGTAGGTTTCCGGTAGTTTATTAGAGAACTTCAGAACTAATTAGGATTTTGGATAGGTTGTAAATTAAGCGATTACAACCTCCATAATCTAATTAGGGTTTATGACCTAAGGTTAATGGTTATAACTCGAGAGAGAGTAATCAACCTTAAGATCATCTAGAATCAACAATCTAGTAATTCATAATCAATTAGGTTAGCATTAAGGATAGGAGAAATTTCCTTTCTCTCAATTGGTAATTTCTTATGCTGATTCTTAGGTGTGTTGCAATTTCTTAGTAATTAGTATTTCCGTCATTGATTCATAATTTTATTTGATTTATTAAATTGAATTTTCGTTTAGATAGTTGCATCTTGAAGTTTTGTATTTTTTTTCTGGCCTTAGATTTTAGGATTAGATTATCCCTCCTCGTGGGATCGATACCTTTGATACTACACTAACGAATGGTGCACTTGCGGATTATCGATGGTTAATATTAAAACTTACGCTCAACAAACCTATGATCAAGTTTTTGTGTCGTTGCTGGGGAGACTATTAGTTTAGTTCTTGTAGTATAAGGCTTTTTTCACTTCTTTTGTGTTTAAAAAATTTAGGCATAAAGTAGACGACATATCAACTTGGATATCACCGGAAAACAACGGGGAATCTCAAGAGTTAAACACTAAGAAGAGATAAAAAGAACAATCATAGAGGCTGTATATTATAGGGAGGAAAGGACTCTTGCAAATTCAATGAGGCCCAATTTAGTAAGGGAAATCATCATTTTTATATGAATACAAACACTTTAGGGTGGCAGAACCACCCATATTTCTATTTGTCTAATAATATAAGTACTTACATGGGATATGAAGACCTATTAGGACTTCAACAAGATGAGTCTAGTTCATGGGATTCCAAAATGGAAAAAATCATGGATAAGCTAACAGACACAGAAGAGGCCCAAAAAGAGACTGGAAGAGTAATTTGATCGAGTAACGAAAAATCATGCCTCTTTTATTCACAACTTAGAGATTCAAGTGAGACAACTTTCTCGTGAATTTGTAAGAGAATTGTGGAAGACTCTCTGAGCAATATGGCATTACATCCACGAGAGGAGTATGAGCCTATCATACTTAGAAATGGGGAAGAGAAAGAAAAACCTGTGGGAAATCAAGCTGAACTCCATCTTTTAGAAGACCAAGAGATTAAGAAAGAGGATGAGGAAAATAATTACAACCCTCCTTATTTTTCCTTAGATCTTGGTATACCATGCTTGAACATTAAAAAAACTTGGGTAAATGTCCATGAAGAGAACCTCATCATTCGGATTAGTGATGACCCAGTGACATTCAACATAAATGATGTATTAAAGAATCCAGAGGAGGGCGACTCATTCAGAAAAATTGATGTGCTTGAAACATTAAAGGAATGTGAGGACGAAGAACAGTTGACAACAAACTTCCAGTTTGAAGAACCTGTGGAAGTCTCTGTTCAAGAAGCTAAAGAAGAAGAGGAGATGAGGGTGAATGAGGAAGAGCCAAGAAGAGAACAACTCATCCTCTTATAGGGCAAACTGTTGGATTCCATGGAAGATTCACGGAGTTTTGTTATTCTCTGTTTTGTTAACAATTCGTTCGAAAAAAGGACATTACTTAGCTTAATTGGTTTTTATAATTTTATCAATATTGTCCTTCTGATTATTTTACAATTAGTAGCTTATTTACAGGCTACAATACTGATGTTGAATGAAAAGGGTGAAAACAAACCTCTCATAATTGATCCGAACTGAGTTTCCAATGATACAGGGTTAAGCTAATGGCCATAAATTTGCACATTCAGTAGTTAGATTTAAAATGTTGTGTTTATTTAGATTTTTTAAATTTTAAATAAAATTTTTCTGATTTGAAATGATATGGGATTACTAATTTCATACTCTCTTTAAGCAATTCCAAGATAATACAACAATCTCGAGCGTCAAGTGCATTTAGTCTCCACTTTCAACACATCACCACTTCAGTCATCATGATGGTTCAGTATACTGTTTCATTCCCCCTTATGTGCTTGTTTGTTTCCTTCTCATATTTAGGACAATGTGTTGTTCAAGTGTGGGGAGCGCTGTTTATTTTTACTTTGAGTGTGAATTTTGCATATTGTATGATAGTTTGTATTTTGCATATTACATATTGCATGATGTGAATTGTGTGAATGCATCAATGGCTAGGACTTAATAGGATAGATTTGGCCTTAAACATAACCTTTTAGGTTGTAAATATTTAGTAGCTTGTGAAATTAGTCACCTAAGTTACTTAGGGCTAAATATCCTAGTTAATTAGGATACGATGTTAGTCCATTCACCCTAGGAATTTTCCATACCCATTTATAATTTTAGGCTAATAAAATAAGTGGCATTATCAGTACATTTTCATGAAAATGATTAGCTAAAGCAATAAGGTTGGCAAAATTTTGTGTAAAAATAGTTGTATAAATTTAACTAAAATAACTTTTCCGCTGGCCTTCGGGTTACGAATAGAGCTAGTAGCCAGTTGAGAATGTGATGTAGCTGAGTAACTGGATCGACATGCATAAAAAATATGTGCCTTTGCAACCAAGCATCTTAATAACAATATGACTTAGTTGAGTAACAGGATCAAAATTCATCACAAATGTTTGCTTCTGCGTAAAAAAACTACGTTCATGTCCTTAAAGAAAAATCAACAAAAAGAATGTTTTCAAATAAAAACCTACCAAACTTGTTAGTAGCTTGATTTTCATGAAAACCTAATTAGGAATAGCTACACTTTTGTTTTGACTTAATGATTATCAATGTGTGTGTGCAAGTGATAGGGGTGAATAAACTCAACATTAAAGTTTTTATTAGTTTGTATATTTAGTCCAAGGTGCTTTACGCGGATTTCACTTATTAATAAGTTAGAATGACTTAAAGGATTGTGTTTATAGTTAAATTTGTTTCGCTAAGTTGAAGCCATTGTCTCATTATTGCATATGCGTGTTTTGTGTTTTCTTGATTTGTTTGATTGTTTTTGTTTGCTTGAGGATAAGTAAATGTTTAAGTGTGGGGATGTGATAAGTGTAAACTGCATCGTGTTTTAGGGCATAGTTTGATATATGTTTAGTCCTTAATTCAATCATTTAGTATATGTTTAGGTTAGAATTGTGTTAGTTTGTTAATTATTTGTGTTTTAAGGGTTAGTACAAGCTTTTAAGCTTAAATATTATGTTTTTCGGTACCTGAATTTGTTTGCTAGTGTTTCAGTTTCAATATCGAAGGACCGAAGAGTTTCAAAAGACATTCGGGCCGAAATAATGACCCACGATCATGATAGAAGCTCCAGGAATGAGCCACGATCATGACCTGCATCGGGTAGACGCACAGACTCAAGTTTCAAGGGATGTTTTGGACCTTTCTAACCCCAAAAAAAACCCTAGGTCTACTCAGAACAAAAAAGGATATTTAAAGAACTAGAAAAAGAGGCAGAGGGGCTTTTGCATTAGCCACCTTAAGAAACCCTAGAAAGAAATCATCGAGAGATAAAGGAAGAGAAAAAGGAGGAGAGAAGAGGAGAAGAAGCTGACTCGATGTACTTCCCAGATCAGAAGGTTTCCCGATGTCGTTACCTCCCATCACCTATTTAAATTGTATTTTCTATTTAATTTCAATCTTATTTTTTTTATAGAATTGGATTGAATAGTTGATGATAGGATCTAGAATGTTGAGGATATTTTAGGCTCACCTTTGGAATTTTATTCTTGAATTAATGAAAATCTAATTGTTTATGTGTTTATTGGATTCGTTGTGGTTAATTCTGCGATTGCATAATTCGGTAATAAACTTAGAGGGTGAATCAAATGAAAAATGATTAAACTGGACTAATGAGAGTTAGGTGATTTAATAAAACAAGGATTGAATCAGATCAAGAAATTGTGCCAAGAGAGATCATGCATAGATTTTCGATGGTTTATTAGAGAACTTCAGAACTAATTAGGGTTTTGGTTAGGTTGTAAATTGAGACATTTCAACCCCTATAATCTGATTAGTGTTTATAATTTAGGGTCAATGGTTATAACTTGAGAGAGAGTAATCAACCCTAGGATAGTCCAGAACCAACAATCCAATAATTCATAATCAACTAGGTTAGCATTAAGGATAGGTAAAATTACCTTTCTCTCACTTGGTAAATTATTTCAGTTGATTCTTGGGTATGCTGCATTTGCCTAATAATTAGTATATTCATATTTGATTCTTAATTTGATTGATTGAATTAAATTATATTTTTAAGTTTTGTTGCATCTTGGATTTTTGTTATTGTTTCTATCCTTATATTTTAGGATTAGATTAACTCCCTCCTCGTGGGATCAACACCTTCGGTACCATGCTAATGCATCATGCACTTGCAGATTATTGAGGGTTAATATTAAAACTTACACACAATAAACGTGCGATTAGGTAGCCATTGTCAATGAATTTAAAGAAGCATTGCCAATGATGAAGCCTTTTACGACGCTTTCTAAAAATTGTCACTAAAAGGATTCCTATTTTTGCGACAATATTTAGAAATTATGACGAAACTTTGACCTTTTAGTGATGATTTTTGTATTCGTCACCAAATATCCCTAAAATGACATGGTCTTATCAAATTGAAATCCTAAATACCTAAAGATAGGATGAAATCTTCCTAGTTGCAATAAACTCTCTTCCGATTTGGTGCTCAAGTTCCCAGCTTAGTCTTTGTCTCTGGTGCCCATCTTCTTCTTTAGTGTGCGTCTTCGTCTTAATCATTAGTGTGCAATTTTTTCTTTGTCTCCATATAAGAGTTTTAGTTTTCCAGGTTATTTATTTCCACAATACCTATACATTGTGTGTTAGACTTCATCTGGGTGAGTGTAAACCTTGGTTGTCTTTGCATGTTTATCTATTTTTCATTTAACTTTCATCAAGTTATCTCAGTTTACATAGCTATAATGTTGGAACGAAATTTCCTAATTAAATAAATGAAAACAAAAGTGTATAATGATAGTGATATAGGGATGAAGGCAATGTCATGTCGAAAATTAGTGGGGAAGTAGGATATTTCTATGCATGAATGATTATCCTAGATCTCCAAAGTCATTTCCTCAATGATTCTTCTTATTTGTAATGTTTCTATCGTTTGTTATAAGTTCAGGTTTAAGATGTTCTCTTTTGCTAATGCTTCTAGTCATAAATAATGCATTATATTTATACCCATGTTCAAAATTAATGCAAGGATTGATCATAACTACAAAAATGAGTAATGAACTTTACCTCGATTGATTAACATCTTTTTATTTGATTTGATGATAGAATACTTAAAAATTTATATGGTATATGTTGTATAATTTGGTAGTGTATTTATGTAGGTTGTGACTTATGTTTGGAATAGACAATGTATAGAAGTACTGATTATATGTGTATTAGAAACTTTTTTTCTTATATCTGTACGCTTTAAACTCAACTTCAACTAGTTATACTAACTTATTGATGTCCGTTAATAATCTTAGAAGTGTGTCAGATATGAGAAGAACATTCAAATCAGAAGTCTTTTATTATTAAAGATGTCAGATCACTTATTAATCGGTGGCAAACGCTTTGGACTTTATTAATCTTTAAGGGTGAGTGGCAAACTTAGAATGTGCTTGTGTGGGAGATTTTTGGCAGGCTAAAAAGTTAAGTTCCCATGATCTTTGCTTCTTCTGCAAATATATTGTTAATTGTATAGAACTTTATATAATTTTGTGTTTCCTTATTTAATTGTACACTCTACTTCTATATTTATTACATCTATGACCTTTTTTTGTTTCTATTTCCTTTGAAGAATAAAACCATTAATATAAATTCATCGTGAAATATTGATGTGGTAGATAGTTTTTTATGGCCGAAATAACTTCTGATGGGAGGTATTTGGCAAAATTCTTCCTGCTGAAGAACAAATCGATGCATAATAAATTTGTTCACCAAAGTCCAATCACTACTTGAAGTTAATCACACGTTAATACAATGATAATCAACACACAAGAAGGGGGGGTTGAATTGTGTAACTTTTTTGTTAAATCCTTCTTGAGGATTAAAAACTTGTTCTGTTCAGAATTACGATTAATTTCGTTTGTAAAAGATCCTTTATAAACTTTGCGTAAGTAAGAGATCAATATCACAGTAATGAAATAGAGAGAGTTAAGAGAGCTTGACACAGTAATTTTTATACTGGTTCACCCCAAACCGTGGGTTA
>JAOSBM010000205.1:21263181-21274898 GCA_027568955.1 Erythroxylum tenue
AAGGAGTTGGAATTTGAGAGTTTAATGAAGTTTAATGGGTGTTTGAGTTGTTATGAAGTGGTTTTGTGCTAGAAAAAAGTGAATTTGAGAAGATTATGGGTATATATGATGATAGAATGAGTGTAGAAACCTTGGAAGAGGCTTTGGAGGGAGTTTGGTGTAACATATGGAATAATCTTATTCTAATATTGCAACCTAAATAGAATATGATTGTTGTAAATAAAATAGAAAGACTGAAATTTCAATATCAACTTGGATAACTTTTTCATTAATTTAAATTTATCTAAATATGATTTATCCAAATAAGAAAGGTAGATAATCTTTAAAAGGGATCTATTTTCTTATGCTATAATTAATTTCGTTGCTCTGCATCAAATTTTTTTCATTTAAATATTTATATTATTACTAAATTGATATGATTATTATTATAATATAAATTATTTTTACTAATATGATTACATAATATTTTTTTGTAATATATGTTTCTTTGTTTATATTTTACTTATAGTAATTGATTACCAATTATTATAGATTTTCTATCAAATTAGGAGGTACTATATTATGTATAAATAAATTTTAATTTTTAACATTAAATAATACCTATAATTTATAATAATTTTATAACATATATATAAGAGATTAATTATGTATATAATAACTATACATTAAAAATAATTAAACACTTGATTATAATTAAAATTTAAATAAGTTAATATATTCTAAATCAAATTATTTTGATAGCAAATATTAATTTGTTATACAAATTCTAATAAAACATTAAGCAAAATTGATTGCAAGTCATGTTTACCCTGTTTCTGTCTATCTTCTTTCTTTTCATTCTATTCCTTCTAATTCTTCATGTTTCTTATTTGATGGCTTTGGATTCCCTTAATTACTAATTTTATTAATATTGTACTTTTTGCTCTAATTTATCTTACTAGTTATCATAGTTTCTTAGCTTTAATTTGTCAATTTTTGCAATGATATATGATTGATTTGTTTTTGTATGCTCCTATGGCTTCTTCCCTAATCTTTCATGCTTGTTCCTTATTTCTCTTAGTTCATGCTTGTTCCTTATTTCTCTTAGTAGCTCTTCTCTTCGATGTTGTTTTAGTTGAATAATGTCTTCTAGGTAGGACTTATCCTGCCTAAAGTATTTCCTTTTTGGAAAGGTTTTTCAATTCTCTAACTAACTTTCTTTGGTTTAATTCCTTGTTATCATGTCTTCACTATTTCAATTAGACTCTGACCAAGGTCCTTTAAACATCTCTTAATCTTTTTCTCCCTTTATCTAATGGCTTAAAATTCCTTCACTCTCTAAATAGGCTCTCTAATACCCTTCCTTCTACAAACACTTCAAACTTCATCCTCTTCGTTCTACCTTTTTAAGCTAGCTTCTCTCTAAGTTGGCTTCCTCTATCACCTTTAAAAATTCAATTGGTTCCAAGTAGTTAGAGTTTCCTTGTTGTATGATAGACTTTGTTACATCTCACCCTTGATCTTAGATGATAACAACATAGTCTCACCTCTATTAAAAGTCTTAAAAGTGGATGCTTCTAAATTGATAGCCTCTTTAGGTTTTTTCAAATGAAAGAAAAATCTTCCCAACTATTAATACTTAGGCTTGACATTATTACAAAAATATGGGGCACCAGACATACAAATCAACGGAGAGAACCTTTTCATTTTAAGGTTTGAATATGAAGCCACCAAAGAAGAATACTTGAGGTTAAACTATGACATATTAACAATATACCTTTTTTCATTCAAAAAACAAAAACTTTGTATACAAATGGAGAAATTATGGATGAAACACGCCTTTATCGAGATTAATATACATAATATTCTTTTAGAATATTATTCAATTATATGACTAAGTCACTTAACAAGTTATATAGGTAAACTATTTTATATATACTCAACACTACAATTTCCATAAAGAGAATTGGCTATGTAAGAATGTTTGGAGATGGAAATCAGCTGGGATTTACCTAATATAGTACCTATCATGATATTAAGTGAGGAAGAGAGGATGATTAAAGATGTTTCAACTATTACGTATCATTGGAAACCATCCTTATGCCACTAAGGAAGAGATCGAGTCCAACTAACAAGTTTTTTGTAAGAGGGGAATATTATGAATTAATGGGATTAGAAGCTTTTATATGAAAGTTATAATAGAAAAGTGCACCTTAAATTGCATATGCAAGGTGAAATCCCCTATCACTTCTTACACTAAATTCAATAACAATCAAAGCAATGAGAGTCTCAAGGATAATTCAGCAAGTTAACATATAGATGTTATCTCATATGATCAAGTCAAGTTTTTTAAACCAATTTTAGTATGAATTAAAAGGGAAGTAAATCATGTTAGGAAAAACTCATCAGAAACAAAAAACATTCTTTAGTGAAAAATAGTCATTATCATTTGAAAGAACAAAGGAGGAAAACATACCAATATTAATGAATACGGACATTGGTGAATTAGCTAAAGTGTGTTAAGAGGAATTCATAGTTGTGGCAATGAGGAGATCAGGCAGGAAAGCTAAGGCTAAAAGATCATTAACCTCTCAAACTTCCTCTTGACTAATATCCTAACTTAAGATATAAGAAGGTTAATCTCCCTAAAAATATGTTAATTATGATTATCTTCTATCAATAAAGCCTATACTAATATGTCTACTTGAGATAAAGTTAAAAGTTGGTTAGTGCAAGAAGGTTTTTTTGGGTTAGCAATTAACTATTATTACCAGCCATTTATACCCCTACAATGGAAGAGTAGGAACTAATTGTAATCCTGATAAAACCAAAATTGTTCAATCTAGAGCTCCTGATCAATTCATATACTTGTTAGTAGGTTATTATCATATTTTGATTTTGTTTACTTTGCTTTTACGTATAATAATAATTTGATTTTTTCGAAGAACCTCATTATGGAATGATCTTAAGCTTATTCATACCACTACCAATGCTCCCTGGATGATCATTGGAGATTTTAATAGCACCATATTGCATTAGAGTGTGAGGGCAATATTAAATTGAAAAACTTTTATGATGACTTTCAGATCATGTGCAAGTTATAATGAAGTTATCGATTTGAGAATTGAGGTGTAATTTTTTTACTTGAAATAAAAAAAAGTGATATATGGTTCATAGAAAAAATGATATAAGCCCTTTATTAATCACTTATGGTTGCTTAAATTCCATGATGGTAAATCCATATTCAAAACCAATATAATCTCATACTATTATCTTATAGAAATCTATATCTTAATATAGAAATTTTAAAGAAAAGTCCCATTTAGATTTAACAAGTATCTAACATAAGCTGGAAGGCGAGGAAGTTGTCAAAGGTATGCTTAACAATTTCTAAGGTTAAGAATCTTACAAATTCTTAAGGAAACTAAAAATGACGAAGGATCAACTTAAAAGTCTTAATCAAAAGAGCTATAGCAAAACTCTTCAAGCTACTGAGGTAGCCCAAAGACTTGTAATCAATAAAAAAATGATCTTTATCAATTTCCAAGGGACCTTCCTAAATTAGCTTAATACAGATAAGAATTATCCAACTACATTCAAGCTTTAGAAGTTTATAATTCACTTTTGAAGAAAAAGTTAAGAATTCAATAGTTTTAAGAGGTAGGTAGGAACTGTAGTTACTTCATTATCCTTTTAAGGAGAAACACTAATAATGCCTTTTGATTATTTTCAAAATAGTTTGGGATAACAATTATTTATCTATATAAGTTATAAGCTCTTTCATTTCTTAGTAGACCATAAAAGAAGGCACTAAAATCCTCCATAAGCCTTTTAACTTTTCAAAAATTGAGAAAGTTCTCTTTAGCCTTCATCCCAACAAGGCCCTATAGCCTAATAGATTAACTACCATTTTCATTCATGATTTATAGACCCTAATAAAAACTGAAATCACTAATGTAATCATGGAATTTTTTGGTATTGTCAAAATGTTGAAGGAGCTCAATAAGACAAACATTATCATTAAATATCCTTAATCCATCAAAGTTTAAGGATTGTAGGCCTATCTTTTGTTGCAACATAATGTACAAGATTATCTCAAAACTTTTAGCTTCCAAGCTAAAGTTGGTATTAGGCTTAATCATCTATTATATAAAACATCTTATTGACTCAAGAATTATTCAAAAGTTACATCAAGGAGCATTATTGAAGAGTTGTACCATAAAGATTGGTTTAACAAAGAATTTAATTATACTAATTAGAGGTTTGTACTACACTCATTGAAAGTATTTGTTTTTCCCTCTTATTCATTAGATGGGTTAATTATTGCATCTCGATCATATCTTACAGTAAATTTTGATCAAGAGTGAACCCACTCACTTGATCAAAGGAGCTAAAGGCTTAAAATAAGAAAATCCCTTTTCTCTTCACTTATTTACATTATGTATTAACGTGTTTATAAGGCTAATCAATCATAACATAAATCTTAATGAAAAGTTCAAGTTCCATATTAAATGCAAAAAGTTAATAGTCTTCAACCTTTCATTTTTTCACAACCTACTTCTACTTTGTAGTGAAAACTCAAATTCAATGACTACATGAATGAATTATTTGCATATCTTCTATAATATCTCAAGTCTTTCCATTAATAAGGACAAAAGTAATTAAATGTTCTATTTCTGCTCCAGTCACTTAGTAAGTTGGCTCCCACCAGGATATGTCTTCAAATCAAACGAACCTCCTTTCTCCTCTTTAGGAATACTAATCAAACCAAGTGACCATATTTTAGAAATTGCTAGCCATTATTGAATAACATAAAAAAAGGATTGGTCATTGGATAAATTGATGCCTTTCCTATGCAAGTAAGGTTTAGCTAATTATTCAATACTCCATAAGTTAAATATCTACGGGCACTCTCTTATAATCTTTCTAATGAATTTAATTAAAGCAATACAAAAAAATGATGAGAAAATTTCTCTATTTTGGTGGTGTTGTAAAGAAATAAATAGTAAAAATTAAGTGATCTAAGTTATGGAAACTTAAAACTAAGGGGGCTTGGGAATCACCCCAATAAGATTTTTAAATAAGATGTCAATTACTAAGGATCTTGAGAATTTAGACTAATAAAGACTCTTTATGGGTGCAATGGATTTCTTAAAAGGAAGGAACCTTTAGATAGAAAAAGCTAGAGCAAACTCCTATTAACGCATGTTAATTAGAACTTCTAAAGCTGAAAGAATGTCTACAAATGGAAATTAAATGTAAAGTTCGTGATAGAAACAACACATCACTATAGTATGATACGTTTGGGCCTTTTTACGTCATCTTTGAGTTGAATAATTTAAGATATATACTACCTGACCAAGCTAAGGCAATGGAGCTAATTCAAGATAATGAATGACCATACAATATCAAGGGTTTCTCTATAATAGTTGACAATTCTCCTAAGGATACACGAGTTGTAGGTTGATAGCCCTACAAAGTAGTTGAAATAATGTTTTTGGGTCCGCAAGTGGTTGAATAATTTGCAGCACCATAAATTTTACGAATGACACTGAGCTATTAGCTTTTCCAGCCTCAAAATTTGTTCAGTTGTATGTGCAATAAATTTGACCATTTATTTTCTCATTATTAATAAAATTGAATATCTATTTTAATGTGTGACAATTGAGAATCCACGTTTTCAGTTAGGTGCTGCTTGTTGCATGTCACAAATTAATGAGAAAAGGATACGAGGACTAAACGCTGGCCCTGGCAGAGACCGTGCTTCTCTAATTACTGGGGCTTTTTTCTTCATTGTGATAAAACGCGGAGAGGTTTGGATATTAAAATTCACCTTTAAAAAGCATGTGATTTTCATACATTTAATCTGACAATTAAAACCTTATTTACAAAAAATTATTGACATGCAACTAAAATTGCACTCACAGTAAAGGAATCGCGTGTAGGTGTAGGTTAACAGAGAAACAGTCTTACTCTATCTGTTTTTTGAAAAACTCAGTTCTTATCTAACCAAATGTAAGTTTAATTCCTTTAATTATTGTTTGCGGAATTTCTTCTGAAAACGAGATTAAAATTTGACAAAACCTCAAGTTAGATCCGAATTTTAAACGAGATCCGAATCTTCTAGTGTATATAATGACATATTTTAGATACACTAGTAGGTTTAAGTCAAACACGAAAATTTTGATTAAAGTGGTCAAATCAAAGCCTTTATTATTAGAAGATTTTGAAAATTTTAAGGCACTAAAATATAAGTTCTTGATGCATAAAGGAACTTTAAAAAATCTCTTCTATAGATGCTATTATTGATATAGAATACAATTTCATAATTGAAATGTACTCAGATCAGATGTCCTCCAACTCTAAAGTTAGATCTTACAGATTACTTTTTGAGGGTTTTCTAAGTTTTAAGTCATCCACGTTTAGAACAACCTACACGGCCATATGAGGACTTAGGTGGCCATATAAGTGCGCTACACGTATTCAAACATACAATTTCATTTTATTTCGAAGATAATAAAACTTCATCGTAAGAATATCAAACGTCAATCTCGCAGTCCACTTTGGGTCAAAGAGCTAGGCTATAGCCTCCAACAATGCCTGCCCTCAAACATGTGCCCCATCATTTTTGCATCTAGGAGTTTTTTTTTTCCCACCGCCGACTCCCCTGTTGGGATGCCTACCTACTCCTCGATTTGCTACATCCCAACTTGTATCTGAACCAAAATATCAACTAAAATAAGTATATTAGATACGTCATTCCTTTTCTTTATCTTCCTTATACCAATCATTGTTTTCATAACTACTGATTTTTTAAATAATAATGCTCCATTTTCTAATTTTCAAGGAATTATGTGAGAGACAAATTGTATAAAGTAGTTGGTGGTTTGTGCCAAGTTCTTAATATAGAGAACTCAACCAAAGATTGCAGAATCTTGCTCAAGGAAGCAAAATATATGAGATTTTTAAAGAACCTAAGTCTCTCGTGGAATTCGAGGGGAATATGGTGTAGTCGATCTCGTAGATCAAAGCATAGAGTGCAACATCTCATTCTCATACTAAGAATTAAAACCATAAAATTCGGTGCATGTGAGATCAAAAAAAGATTTAGAAAAACACATTTCATGCTCATGTATAATGTCCGCATACACATATGTGAATTTGATTATTGTACACATTAAAATAATTGTTCATGCGCTCAATTGACATTTTCGAGTATAAAAGGTTGTTTTAATGTGAATATGATGAGAATTATGGTTTTGTGTCTTAAAAATTGAGTGGAAATGTATAAGTAGTGAATTAGAATTTTTGGTGAAAATTTGAAAATTTTCTAGAATTTAGGATATTTTGGACTAGAAAAAATGTCAAGTGACAGAACAATTGATGAATAGTGATAGAAATAAATGTCAAATGGCAATAGAAAATTTAATATGTGACACTAAGATTTAATGACTTATGTCATTGAAAATTGGGAGGCAATTGTAGTAGAAATTAGAGACAAATGGACTAGTTATTTAAAAGAACAAGAAGCGACCTTGAGAGAGTGACATGTGGCAAGTCACAAGTGTCACTTGCCACACCACTTGTTGAATCACGTTTTTATAAAGTGAAAGACCATGCTAAAAATGACACTTGCTTACATTTCCATCTTTTTCATTTCTTCATCTTCTCCATCTACGACACTCTCTTCTCCCAAGCATTAGTGTTGAACTTTGCTCTTATCCTTCACTTGCTACTTCCATTTTTGGTTATCTTCATCATCTTACCACTAGAAAACATAACCTACTCCACCTCCATTTGTGATGATCGTATATGTTGGAGAGCTAGGGTTCCATGGTGAATGAAGAAGCTTTGGGTAAATCAAGTAAGTATAAGCATCATTCTTCTTGAATTGATGAATGAAACAGGATTTGATGATAGTTAGAGGTTAAATGTTCATGATATGAGGATGGGTATATGCTAAAACGTAAATGGAAAATGTGGATAAATTCAAATCTTGCTTTGGTGATTTGATGTTGGCCCCTGAATTTTTATTTTATTATAAGCATGATTAGATTAATTTTGGGGTCTTGCTAGATTTGTTATGTTGAAATTAATTAGCATGTTAATGTGGGTAAAATATTGTGACATGGGCTAAGGGCTTTGAACTATTAAAGTAGTGGGAGAGTGTAAGGCCAATTTTGGTAAGTCACTTAAGTTTAAAAACCATAAGGCATTAAAGTAAGGGCAAAAAGGGAACTTTATGCAATCATTAATGGTGTAAAAGAGAAGAAAATGGGGTGTCTTGCTTTTGGAAGAGAGAGAAAACAAAACTGAAGAAAGAAGAGAGAGAGTTTTGCGAGCTTAGGGAAATCAAGAACAACAAGCTAGGTTTTTGTTTTTCTTAACCTTCAAGAGGGATTTTAAGAGTGATCAAGAAGGGAAAAAAGAAGAGGAAGATTAGAGCATCCATTAGAGGCAAGAAAATCATTGTTTGGTGAGAATTTAAGGTAAGTAGATTTTAATCTTTTGGAGTTTTTAAAGGTTTTTAGTTCAAAGAGCTTAAGAAAGGTATGAGTATAAGTATTCCAGGATCAATTTCATGCATTTGGTTCTTTGGGTTTTCCAATTTGAATTCTTTTGATTTGGTATTTTTGTCAATGTTGAAGAAAATCAAGAAGGACAAGAGGAGCAAGAGGAGAGGCATTTCTGAGCAAGCCATAATCAAGAAATTCAGGTGGGTTACATTTTTATGATTTAGTAATAAGCCATTAATGTCTCTTTCAAGAAGTGGAAACAAATGCGTTTCAACTACTTTTAAATGTGCATGTATTGTCCATTGATTGTTTTGAAAATGTGCCGCATATTTGTGTATTATGAAAATGATTTTAAAAAGGTGTCAACCCTAAGCAAACAAGTTTTTGAAATATGCCTCTATGGGCATTATGTTTTACAAGTCATGAAATACATGTTATGTATGTTTGTGGTGGTCCCCTAAGTTAAGTCAAGTGCACTTTGACAAAAAGGCTTCTCCCGCCTGCCTGCTAGTAGCATAGAGCTCCTTCATGGACTCCCATAAGTTCACGGCTACGCAAGGCCATTATGTGAAAATGCGTAGTACGTTCTGTTTTGCATCCACTCGAACCAGTTTGATGTGTCAATGTGTTCGTGATATGTTAAAAATAGTGATGTACACATGCTATGCATTCATCTGAGTTTTATAATGAAAATGATTGTTGCAATGATTTTGCTTGTTACCTTTTGTAAAATTGTTACCCACAAGCTTTAAGCTCACCCCCACTTTCCTCCCCATAAACAGGTGATGAGCAAGAGATTGAGTAGTCAAGGGTCAAGGCATCACTCCACTTTTGAAATGTTGTTGAATTTTAAGCAAATCTTGTAAACCAAGGCTTTAGTTGCATTTTGAGCAATTTATTGTTCCTGTATCTTTTGTATTTTGGGATTTCTTTTAAAACAATTGATGTATTGGGGGCTTGAAATGCCCACTAAAGCTTTATAAAACTACGATCTTTTGATACTAATGGTTTTTGATTTTGTTTTCGCCCATGATTCTCAAGGTTGCATAAGGGAAAAATTTATGTACTGACTTCAGGGAAATATCTGGGTTGATCTGGGGTGATTTTGGCAAAGTTATCTTCTAGAAAGTTGTAGGTCTTTCTTTTATCTTTCCAACGGTATATAGCAAGAAATTTTTGAACATCTAAGTCGAAAGTTATGGTGCTAATGAGGAGAGATGCTCTGGAGAGTGTAGAAAGTGATTTACAACTGTCTTAGTTTGCTTCGTCTTAGTTTTGCTATGTCTAAGTGTTGCTTCGTCTTAGTTTGCTTCGTCTTAGTTTGTTTCGTCTTAGTTTGTTTCGTCTTAGTTTTGCTTCATCTTACTTTGCTTCGTTTTAGTTTTGCTTCGTCTTAGTTTGCTTCGTCTTAGTTTGCTTCGTCTTAGTTTGCTTCGTCTTAGTTTGCTTCGTCTTAGTTTTGCATCGTCTTAGTTTGTATCGTCTTAATATCTTATGTTCCATTTTTAATCCTTTTAGAGGCTGAATCTCGCTTTGAGTTCTTCATAAAAGTTGTAGATCTCGCTGTCTTCTTTCCAACCGTCTAAACACGAAATAAATCCGACCGCTGAAGCAAAAGTTATGGCAATTGTGACAAGTCATGTACAATATGAGTCAAGACATGAACATGTTGGATTTGTTTGGCCCTAACTTTTTCTTCGGACCTCAGTTTGAGATTCTTGAAGCATTGGATTCCTAACATGTTTTTCTATCCTTCCACAAAAATTGATAGCTTTTGGTGTTAAATTTCAAAAGATTGATAAAAAGGAAGTGAGGGTTCATAGGAATAACCCTACAAGGAGACCTGCGTACATTTTTTGGCTCTGGATAGTTGGGCTCGGGGAACGAGGTCCAATATCTTGGGCCTTGGGAACGAGGCCCAACATTTGATGGATAACAGATTAGGAAATAACATAATGTTGGATTGAGTGAGTGAATGGTGTTTAAAGTGTGCTGGAGAAATATTAGCTGTGACTTTTTTCACTGAATATGCTTCTGTATTTTAGCCATAACTTGTTCAGTAGTTATCCAAATGAGATGGTTTTTGATTTTAATTAAATTAGAGATATATGGATATATTTTATGTGAAGACATCAAATTCAAATTATGTCACTAAGAGTTTCGTATTTTGACTTGAAGTTGAGCACAAGGTGTAGGGAAAAACTGCAGAAAAACTAGATACATAATAGATTCTTGTTCTGTTTTCTTAATGAATTAATATAAATCTCTTTGGGTGTTTTCGTGTTGAAATAAAATGATTCTAGATCTAAAGAAGGGTAGTAACGTGGTTTCTTTAAATGGAAAGAATTAAAGTTATAATTAGAAGTGAAATGAAAGTGGAAATGAAGTTGATTACGTATAGGACGATGATGACGAATGGATATATGTATGTGTTCTGTTCTTAGTGTTCATGATCAATCATGAACTGCAAATTGTTTATGGATGATATTGATTTGAAATGGAGTTAAAAATGATTGGGAAAATGATGAAAATTTGAACTAGAAGTGATAGATCAAGCATATGATGTTGAATGTAATGAGTAAAGAGGTAAAAATGTGGAAATTATGATGCAATTAGACATACTTTGGTGCAAGAGGCATAAATTTTTCTGTAGAACTCAGATTGAGGTCATTTAGGTATGGTTTTAAAGAGGACTTCGATATCTACAACATCTATGAAGACCCCGAGAAGAGATTTTGATGTCTACAGTGTCACATGTTTAAGTTTCTGTAGGTGACCCATAAAAGTTTGTTTAACGGACATGGATGTCTGCCTAACGGACATTCATGGATCAAGTTATCCTAATTGAGGCTTAAATGGTTCTTAAATTGAAACTAGAATGATCTTTGGTTATGTGACTAATGTATGATATGTTTGAAGTGAAAATGAAGGTCATAACTTAGTGAATGAAGGGATAAGATCAAAGGATCCAAGGCATGAGTATAATAGGAATGAAGATATTCATATGATTGTAGCTATGATTCAAAGAACTTGAGTAATATGTATTAAGGGATTAATTGTGAATAAGAATTGGATATTATGAGATCATATGAGGTTAGAAAAGAGATGATGAGAAATTGAGTTATGATATAGAGTAACCAAGTGCTCTTGAGGTGTAAGCTTATGAATAAGCTAGACACATACAAAGGGTAAAGATTGAATGGAGAATTTAGAATGATCATG
>JAOSBM010000205.1:21297801-21317819 GCA_027568955.1 Erythroxylum tenue
ATACGTTCGTTTGGTAGCCCGTTCATGCAGAAGAGGCACTCCGAGGTACCGACCTAAGTTGTTCGTCAACTTGAATCCCAGGGCCTCACTGAGAGAACGAGCCAGGGAGGAAGGAATGTTCCTAGAAAAGAAGCAGCGGGACTTAGCTTGACTGACCCGCTGGCCGAAAAAATGGCAGAAGGTGTCGAGCGTTTGGCGTATTTCACGCATCTGGTCCAGGGAGGCTTCGGCGAAGAGGATAAGATCGTCGGCAAAGAATAAGTGCAAAAGGGGAGGGCCGTCTCGGCTTAAACGAATAGGTTTTCATCGTCCCGTGGTTATAGACCCATTAATTAAGTGTCCGAGGCGTTCCATACAAAGACCAAAAAGGTACGGAGATAACGGGTCGCCCTGTCGTATTCCCCTGGTGGGATAGAAAGAGTCACTAAGTGCTCCATTCCACCGCACCTGCATTGAAACCGAGGAGAGACATTTCATGATCAAATTGATCAGCGAATCCGGGATACCAATCTGAAAGAGGGTGTCAAGGATAAAATCCCAGGAAAGCCAATCATAGGCTTTCTCTAAGTCCACCTTGATTGCTATAGGCCCTTTTCGTCCAGACTTTCGTGTCATAGAGTGGAGCACTTCCTGAACGATGATGATATTGTCCGTGATTTGACGCCGGGGAACAAAGCTACATTGTGTCGGAGCAACCAGGGCATCCAGATGCGGTTGCAAGCGGGCCACGATGAGTTTAGTAATGGCTTTGTACACCACCGTACAAAGCGATATGGGCCTAAACTGGGGGATAGACGTGGGCTTGGGGACCTTAGGTATTAGTACCATGATGGTACGATTAAGCTCGGTGTCCCAAACTTCATGCTGGAAGATTTGATGGATAAACGAAGTCAGGGCCCGACCGACAGTGGCCCATTGAGATTGGTAAAATAGAGCCGTAAATCCGTCAACGCCAGGCGCTTTGTTCGGGGCCATAGAAAAGAAAGCAGTCTTGATGTCCTCCGGGTTGGGAACCAGTTGCAAGTCAGTAATAGCCTGGGTTGAGAGAGGAGGGAACTGAGCAGGAGGGTGAGCAACCCTAGGAGTCGGGTTGTCTTGGTGATAAAGATGGGTAAGGAAGGTTCGTGCAAGCCATAAAATACTCGTCGTGTCAGAGTGCACGAGGCTCTGCTCGTCTCTAAGGGTGATGGACCAAGAATTACTCTGGCGGATCTTGATAAGGGTATGATAGTACTGCGTGTTACGGTCCCCCTGGCTTAACCATTGGCAGCGGGATTGTTGGTGGCAGAAGAGTTCTTCCTGTAAAAGAACCCGAAACAGTTCTGTTCGGAGATGCTCGTCGAGGTCTTGAAGGGACGACGAGCCGTGGGTTTCCATAGCAGTTTGAATTCCTTGAGGGCGGGCCAGAAGCCGCCTCTTTCGACGAAAGATATTCCTGAATGTGTGAGAGTTCCATTCTTGTAAGGAACTAGAAAGCGCGGATAAGGAGCTACTGATCGCTTGAGTCCCTAGAGTCCACGATTGTTCGATGACTTGAGCAAAATTATCACATGCATTTTGAAACCGGAAGGGTTTAGGATTGCGCTGCCCCCTAATACGATGTTGCAAGTTCACCAGAAGCGGTCGGTGATCGGATTTAAGGGCAGATGTTGGACCGAAGTGTCGGGGAAAGTGGAATGCCAAGGAGAAGAGCAGAGGGCTCGGTCTAGTCTAGCGAGAATTGATCATCTTTTCCAAGTGAACTTGGGTCCCGAGTATCCAAGATCATGCAGGTGACAGTGGTGAACGCATTCCCGGAAGTGATTGTTAACTATCGGATTGAGTCTGGAGCCTCCACGTTTGATAATCAAATTCTGATTTTCTTTCCCACTACTATCAAATGGGAATTTCATTTTTTTACGGTATAAATATATTTTGGATGGCTAGTCAGTAGTCACTGTCACTCGGGTTTCAACGCTTCATATTACGGAAAGAAGGTTTCCAAAGGCCAATGGAGGATGCCATTGCCATGCCAGCCAACTAAGTCTGGATGTTGTGATCATAGCAAGCGCTGGCATATGGGAGGTAAGAATAAGATACATTCCACTAAACCATAAACATAGAAGAAACTTAATCTACAACATATGCTGATATTACAAATCCCATTTCTTGAAAGCAATTAACTTAAAGAATAAAGAAAAATAAGCAGAACAAGTGTTGCTACAATGGACTGCGTAAGTTCCAGTGTTGTTGCCACCGCAAGAAAATACGTCATCAAGTTCGGTTTGCTAGCGACAATCTGAAACAACCTACAAGTATCAACATATGCTGATTTACAAACTAATTCACCACAAACATTTCATAGCTAAATAGGATGTAAATCAACCAACTTTCCACAACAGAAAAGAAGACTTGGAAAATGCAGATTGTACACACAGATGAGCTTGCTGCCCCCTCACCTCCACACCTCCATGTAGAACAGTATCATATGGCAACCCAATCAGCCTTTTTTTTCATTGATCTTGCTTCTGAATGGTGATAACAAAGAGAAATAACGAGAAGCTGCAGTGAAAGTGTAATTTTAGACAAATAGGATCTGAAAATGAAGAGGAAGTGATTAAATGCATGTTACGTGTTATTACTCTTTTGAGGAGAAGCGCCAGCACTTAGACTTTCTTCTTGAGAGATGAGCTTCTTCAAAGTTTGAACTGTTGAGACAGCCAAATAGATGGTCTTAATAATCAGATAGTTTATATTTCATGCTTCTCACCTGACATAAACATGTTTCCGACCAACTTCCTACTTTACGGCTATTGAGCCAGACAAGCATGGGAAAAGCCAACGTATATTAACTTGCAAAAGGCTCTCAAAGCCTTTACTGTGGTGTACTATATGCCATATTGCAGCATACAAAACTATTTTAAGAGACAGTTGACTACTTCTAAAAGTGACAGAGCATAAAATATTAGCATTTCAATATGAAATACAAAGGTTCATTTCAAGTCCATCTATATATGAAAAAATGCAACAATGCACAACAAAGATATATATTAAACGCACTGCTTAATCAAATAGCTGTAGAGCCCAACAGTGCTGTAGGCAATGCATCTAGCAAATGATAAATTAAATTGAACCCCTTGGACAAAAATATTAAAAAAAAGGAAGATTTTATTGAGCATAGCTTTCATCCAATTAAAAATGGAGCAAGCAGGTAATTCTAGCTGCGGCATGTATTATTAGGTAAAGACTTTTAACGCATCAAAACACATTGCATGTGACATGGATCCACAATCATGAATGCTGTGGGAGATCAATTTAACACGAAAAACCAATAATATTGGCACGAGCAATCTCACTACAATGCAGTGTGACCTTTCAAACAAGATACTAGAATAATATGCAATCCATTCTCTGGCCTCAACCAATAGCTTAAGTTTTTAGGTTAACTGGTTTCTTGACATGGTATCAGAGCGTTTATGTGGTTGAGCTTTTGGGTTGAATGGTTTATTGGAAGGAGATGCCCTCATGTGGTCAAGTGGTTTAAGAATCTATTCTTTCATTCCATAGTTCATTTTTTCGAGGTTGAAAGAGGGCAAAGAAAAAGGGTTAAACCTTTCTTGCACTACAGAGCAGGCAGCTCTTAAGCATGTGATGTTTGCCACCAGAACATGGATCTTTCCACAATTTGTCAGTGTTTACTATAAAGCAGACTTTATAAGCAGCTAAAAGGATTTTAAATAATGACAAATTACATAATTCTTACCTTCACCAGGGCCATCATTGGTAACGCCAATGTCTGCCCCAGAACTTACACTGACGTTGTCCGGTTCACTATTTTTTTCACCTGCATCATGGTTCTTTCTTCCAAACCTCAGTAGCTGTCTAATTCCTTTAGATGGCTTATTTGCTGCCTCAGGGATCTTTTCTAATTTCAAGTTTTTAGAATCAGATACATAAGCTTTTAGGGTCTCTGCACCAGTTGTTTCAGTCTGTAAGTTCACTGGAGGTGCTTTTCCATACTCAGAATTCCCAGTACAAGGGTCTTCAAAAGAAGAGATCCGAGCATAAGGGGGCTGGTATGGTCCAGTGGAGCTACTCCTTGAATGTTTGGGCTTCTTTTTCTCTTCATTAGATGCACTTCGGGTGGCAGTCTGACAGCATACACAGCATGAACCAAAGATCAACTCATCAATCAATCCCAAAGAGAAATTAAACCATTGATTTCCAAGATTCAAAATGTTACAAAAGAGTGGACAGAATTAATCTGGTTCAAGTTAAACAAAAAGAGTACTAAGCATGCACCATGTTGAAGTGCTTCCATTAGTTTAGCACCATATGCAAATCAAACCTAAAATCAGGTCAAAAGTTCTAAGTTGAATCAAACACCAAGAAGTCAAATGCTTCCAAGACCATCTATGTCAATTGAAGAATAGTATATTATATGAGATCATATCCTTGAACTCCACACTCACCTACCTCTAAAATATGGTTTTGGACTTCTACCTGATGTTCACCAGTTTCTTCTCCAACCACAACCACGGTGAGTGGCAAAACACGTGGAGTACCGGCATGATCCTTTACCATCTCAAGTTTCTCTCCAGTACTAGAATCACTTGAAAGCGTCACTTGTAAATCTTTATCTCCTTCCAATGTGTGCACGGAAGGAAGACGGAGCTTATCAGATTCTAGCACCACTATTGTCTTCTCGATTATTGGGTTATCCCCATCATGTGAAATATTTTCAGAATTTACTTTGTATTCATTACCTTTAGACTTAATGTGACAATTACTGCCACTTACCTTATCTAGTGTTTCGGTTATTGATTTTCCATGGACATCATCAGGTTCCTTTACAGTTCGAATTTTTATTTCTGAAAGAGATGCAGCCTTGCTCTGATCATATTTCATTATTGCAGATATTTTTTTTATCTCAGGCCCACCAGAGGCCTTTGGCTTTGAAACACGTTCCTGATTCCATGGTTTAACTGCAGAATCATAATGGCTGGTAGTTAACTTAGGTTCTGATAACCTTCTAATCCTGGCCATTGATGCCTTTGCATCAGGAGTTATAGTGCCATTCTCTTTTGTTGCTTCAGGCAATGATGAGACTGACCGGTTTAACCTGTTAACAGCAGACCCAGCAATCCGTTTGGTGGATTTAGAGGACTTAAGATAGTTGATAGATCCCCTAGAAACAGAGCTGACTGGGAATCTTTGCAGAGGTGAGGATGATCCAGGATCTGTATCCATGAATTTTGATGATTTGTGAGAACTCGGAGAAAGTTTTGTGGGTAAAGGATTTCTTATTTGTTGTAAGGTTGATGGACCAGGAATGGAACTGTTTCTAGCAGCAATTCTCTTTTGTCTCTCTAACTTCAAAGCTTCCAGTCGTTTTATCTGTGTTTCTTCCTGCAAAAGAGATGAAACAAAAAAGCAGAATTACAACATAAATATACCTGATAAGCAAGGTGCCAAAAGATGACAGATGCAACTGTCAGTGGACAGATATAATGCACCCACGAACAAGGGTTCCTTCATAATAAATCATCGAACTTTTGACTGCAGTGAGTATAGTATCAGGTAACAAAATACCTTTTCCTTCTTCATTTTCTGAAGATCAGCTTTATACATCCTCAAACGATTGGCACGAGCTCTTGCTTCATCCAAGGGACTCAGTTTTGAAGGTTTTCCCTTTCTTATTGGTCCCACTTTCTTCTTCTTATCCAATTCATGGATTGCAAGTTTTGAATTCCGGTCTTTATCTGACTTTTTAGAACCCTCCAGGCCATCCTTCTCTTTATTTTTCTTCTTCAATGAACCATTCTTTTCAGTGTGAATTTGCATGTCATATTCTAAAGCAAGGTCGTATCCAATCAATTCCCTTTCTATCCGACGCTCTGGCATCAGATTTAACTCATCTGGCTGATATTTACTGTTGCTTCCATTTAACATTCCATCCTCCCGAACTGATGAGGGAAGCTCCAAGTCAAGGTTAATCGCATTTCTTACATCATGCCCTTGATCTTCAGAAATTGCCCTCAAAGATACTACATAAGAATCATCATCCATATTTACCGATGGCTGGTCCAAATCATTGTTTGAGTGTTCATATCCATTTAGAGCAGGTGGAACTGATGAAGAACTTGCATATCCTAACTGATTTTCCTGTCTATGAATCATAAAATCATTGTTTATAGTTCTTCTGTACCTACCTTGTCTGCCACTTATTTCTGCAGATTGAGCATCAACTTGTCCGTCCATGAACCTTCCACTGTCATTGAACTGATCCATTCGTCTTGATATCAGTGATTCATCCTCTTGAGCTTCTCTTTGGGTTATCCTTTCACTAATTTTTTTAATATCTGACATATTCCTTTCATGATTGTTATCTATATCTCGTCCACCAAAAACTGAAGGATCTTGGCTTGCTATATTTTCTCGCCTTTTCAGTTGACCTCCATTTTCTGCTGCAAACATATCATGATCAGCTTCATCAGCACTTCTCAGTAAGCAATTCTGAAATGCTTGCCAGTGTCCACCATCTGCCACACCAGAAAATGTTCTTCCCTCATATGGATCCAATTTACCCTTGGATTTTGTTTTATCTCCTTTCATTTTGGTGGATCTTAAATATTTTTTATGCTTCATATTTGCAGTAGTGGCCAGTAAATCCCCATTTTCTTCATCAGTTTCAGAACCACAAGTAGCATCTGATTCATTTTCAGATGAGTTCCCCCTCTTAGAAGCAATATAATTAATGTTCTTTATAACCACCATGTCTGATTGCTTTCTACCAGATTGACCACCTTGGTTTCTTGGTTCTTGAGATTCTGAAATTTCATTCTCCAATTCTTCATCACTCCGAGATCTGTTTTTAAGAGCATCCACCTCCCAAGTTTCAGGTACAGTATTGCCATCCATTGAATGCTTTCTCCTTCCCCTTCTTTTACTAGAAGTAAGTCTAGGATCTTCACCAGTTGGATATGGTGACTGGAAGTATGGATTACCTCCTGGATAGTTCTGACAGTATGGGAAACCTTGCATGGGATAGCCTTGAAAGACAGGCATCGTCCCAGGTGGAGAATGCATTCCCCAAGGAAGAAACAGAGGACTTGGAAATTGACCAGGAAAGTAGTCTTGGTTTCCTGGGTGTGGTTGATCTATTGTCGTCGTATCACCTGACATGAGAAAGGTTTTCCATTTAAGTTTTTGAAGAAGAAAAGACCAAGTGGAGAATATCAGAATACTGAAAGAGGAATCTAAGGCAAACAAGAGCAAAATAAAATGAAACCATGAGAATTAAGATAGAATGGAACTTTACATTTTTCATTCTATTAAATAATGTACCACATGTATCCTTACAATAAGTAATTAAGTTTTAGGTTAAACTTAACAAAATAATGGCAACAAGGAAATTCTGAAACATGTGATTTTAGACATATTATCTTTTAGAAATTTTAAGGCTTTTACATCCATGTATCCAAACTGTGCAAACATCCTAGCTTTAAAAATAAGCCAGAATTTTATTTAATCAAGCACCTTTGAAGAATCTACTGTGCAACTAAAATCACACAAAGGGCAATGTAAAAGATTCTGTAATGTTAATTGTGTCTCCAAAAAACTATCTAAATGGTCTTCAACCGAACACGATAGGTCATATGTTTTCCACTATAATCTCCAATAACAGATTATAGTAGCCAAAAGGTTTAGTGTTTGCATGATTAACCAATAACCTATAAGTATGTCAGAATGTATGGTGATATTGATTATAGCTTCCTCCCAATCTTTGGAGACTAATTGATTGGCCCACCAAAATACTTAAATGTAAAAGATTGAAGTCCAGCAATTTGAACATGACATTGAATTAATGGCAACAGATACCCAGTTACCTCTTTTTATACTGTATATTCAAGTCAGCATCAGATTATGTTCAACAAAGTATGTTTCTGTCAGATTTAAGCAAATGTTATGTAACAATACAGCTGAACATGCTCTTATATAGGGAGAAACATAAAAGAGGGTGAGAGACAAGAAAAAGTGATAATCTTTCCTGATGGTGATGGAAATAGAATTCAAAGCTTTGCAATAAACCTTAGCAATACCTATCAAGAAATTCCAAACAGGTGATTATAAAGGTGACCTCTTTCCCAAAAGAAACAGATGGACTAGTCAAAGCATGATAACAAAGGAAAAAAAAAGTCTTTTGGACATTGTTCTTAATGCAGACCTGAATTTGGGTCAGCACAGGCTTTCCCACTTTTTTCTGAAGATGCATCCCACTGCTTGTTAGTGGTATTTGAAAGGAAGATGCCTGATGAATCAGATAAATCTGAGCGGCCATGCACTGCTTCAACTGCTTCAATTTCGACCCATTGGCCAGTTTCATGCTTTCTTTTCCATAGTTCCATAAATTTTACACATGCATCCCTGTTAAAAAAAGTTATGTAGCAAATAAAGTAGGAATTATATACCATGTAACTCTACGGCAGCCAAGATGAATTGATGCAAATAGGATAGCACAAGTCAAAATCAATATGCTTGAAGATGGTGAAAACCAAGAGAGGTAGCTTACATTAAACGTGAAGCTCCAAAGCTTTCAGCAAAAGACATTAAAGGGGCCATGCGATCAATGTCAAAGCCAGCAGCCACAGCACGTGCGAAGGCCATACCTTGCTCTTTCTGAAGTGCAGTTTTCCGTGTCTCCAGAACTTTCATTAGCTGAACTCTGATCATACACAAATCAAATACACTGTGATTAATGCATTTGATTATGCTAATGAGACAAATGTTAAGAGTCACCAACATTCAATAGCATTTAGACTATATATATTAATGGATTTTCAGTCAAGTCACTCATTTTTTAATATTAGACGTTTTGCTAATTAACTTAATCAAAATAAATAATAAATAAACAGGTGCAATTGTTTTATACTCTGATTTTATTTTTCAGCCTATTATGTTCGCAATCGTAATACAGCTCAAAAAAGTTCACTTTTCCATTAGCCAATCAAACAGTGGAAACCATTTCTTGATCTTAAAGGAACCCCCATTTTGTGTGCTACATTCATGGATCTCTAAGTGCAACATGTAAAATTGCATCATGGTTTCAGAATTTTCAAGTAACTACAGAATATTTCAGTTGCAAAATTGAACTTACTTTAACTATATTGTTATTAATATTGCAGTTGCAAAATTGAATATACTTTCACTATATTGTTATTTTGAGAGACATTTGGACTCCATAATCAAGCAATATTTTATAAGTGCTTTGTCTTAAATTTTTAGTTTGTGCTAATTATGTTGCGTACTTTGAATTCCTTTCCTGTGTAGTTGACCCTTTTCTTTCAGGTGGATGAGCTGCAGGCTGCCATACAGCAAAAACTTCAAATCATAAACTAGCTGAAGAAGTAATTCTGATACAAGGATTATCTAGTTCCACTCACAGTGTAAAGGACAATTGCTTTTTCCTCACTAGGATCTGGTATAGGGTAGCTACCTGTCAAAATTCACTCCATATAAAGGAAAATTCATATTAATAACATATCTGCTAGGGAACGTGTTTGCGTATGTAATAAAGAGATCTTTTAGAAGCCCATTCCACTCCACAACCATAAAAACCAATAAAAAAAATAAGAAACAAGAAAATATACTGACACTAAATAGAAGAGGTGTCGAAGAGTACAAATGAGAATGGTTTCCAATTTAGACAAAATATGGGCATGAATGTCTTTTCTAAGACAGTACCTTCTATGCGTTCTAAAGTTTTTGTTTTGCTTTCTTCCACCTGCAAGTGGAAAAAATTCTGAACTTCAAGACCTAAAATGCTGATTATAAGCTGCTAAAACTTGTACTTACTGCATTTATCCCAATTTCATTATGGCTTTGAATTGCAATTGCCTGCTCAATCTGCAATATCTCAGATTCTAACACGTAGACTCTTTCCAATATCTCTGGAGTACTGACAAAGCGAACAAACCTATAACAAAATATAAAATCAGCAACATTTATCTTGTGGGATCTACAGCTGCATAAACTGTGGTTCAGGACTGTTCAAACTCAAGTTTGGATGATCTGAAGATTAGCAAATATGGTTGAATAGGAAACTAAGTCATTCCCATTCCCAAACTGAGAATGCTAAATACTCTTTAAAGCTTCTCTAAGAAGCCAACAGTTAACATTGTTATGTTCATAATATAATGCGAAAGATTTCACTCACTTCTGTGGGTAAGATTTGACTAAAATTTCCAGTGGCTATTAATGAACATCTTCATAGTTTTCGTTGTTCGAAATACCTGTTCAGATTGCTAATCTCTATTACATAGTGGCAGTAGTTTAATAAATTAGCAACTTAACCTGAACATTGTCTATGCGATGCAAACAGTTATGGAAGGTAAACACATATATATGTTCAACCTAACTAGCATACAGGCATAAAAATGAACATAAGATAAAAATACAAACCTTTCAACTGTTCCCTTCACAAACCACGATGAGTCGTGCCCAGGCGCTGGCTCAAGGACAATTGAGTAACCCCCCTTGGCCATTTGTTCTTGTGCTGTCTTCAAGTGAGCAAGAAATGGATTCACCAAACCAGATGCTATTTTCTCAGTCTTCCCATTTGCAGATATTACCAAATCACACCTACCATCATCAGAAAAAGTTGAAGTTCATCAGTTCATATAGTAGAAACAAATGACCTACAAATGAATTCTCTTTATTGAACCCTCCGCAACACAGTAGTCCAGTTATAGACCAGTGCCACCAATGACAACCAAAGCTGCAAAATCTTCAAACAGTTTCATATCCAACCATTTCTTAGGAATGGAAATAAGAAAAGTCTTCAAAAGCAGGTGGCAAAGTTCAAAATCTAACTATATTCTCAAATGGGTGACAGTGAAAGAATTTGGGACTACCATAACTATTCCAGAATGACTGCACGCCAAAGACAATGAGATGTTATCACTAACAAAATTAAGCCACTCAAGGTACTACTTCGCTGTCGGTCACCCACATCATTCCGACAAATAAGAGCACCTGACCTTCACGTATGTAGAACATTAGATGTCAATTCCGAGGTTTTTCAGGAATCGGTTCTGAAGTAGTACTCGAGGACTAGTTTATATCTGAGATAACTCTATCAGGGGAAAATGGTGTATGCCCCAAATTTTAAAAAAAAGAAAGAAAAGGAAAAGAAACATGCATCTGTTCTCAAATTCCCATAAGAAGTATCCATGAAGCACAAATTAAGACCGGTCAAAAGAGAGGCGGAATGCTCATTAACTGCAGGCCGTATGAACATCAGAACTAAAACACACTGGTTATTTTTTCTTGCTAAATAAACCAAATTTAAAAAAACCACCATAACGTTAACACCGTGACTAAAACTTCCGATAAATAGGCAACTTAATGGAAGACAAAATTACCTAGTCCGGGTTGGAGTGAGTTGAAAAACAGCTGAGTCAAGTTGAGTTGAAAACTTCATCTTTGGCTCAAAAACCCGATCTTTAATCGTCTCCACAACAAAAACAGTAATCACTAAATGACCCTGAAACAAATAAGCGAAAAGATCAACAGAAATGAGCCTCTTGAGGATTAAGTCAATTGCTCAAATCTCTTGTGATGGTCATTTATATGTTTGGCTCCATGTGAAAGAAAGCTAAAAGCGGAGTTGCAGAGACCGAAAAGGCTAAAGCTTTACAGAGAGAAATGGTGGGAGAGCGGCGAGGGACAGTTGTATAACAAGTGCAGAGTGATGGAGACCTTTTGTTGGCTACAGAAAAAAGTGACGTTCGTGTCGAAATATCTTTAGCAGCGGTAAATAAGGCAGCAGAACAAGGGTAGTCCTGGTAATCCAGTTACGCTGACCAGACATTGGAAAACGTAAAGAAACGCAAATTGTTACTGAGAGTTGGCGGAGATCTCCTGTTTGGAGAATGCAATTACTATTATACTCTCCTGTAAAGTTTTCCAAGGTTCTATTTGATAGCTCCAACCCATACTAAATTAGAAAATCTTGAAATAAATGCTTAACATTAATAGAACCTCGTCTTTCCTAGCTGGGACAATAAAATTACAATGTCGTTGAAGTGGCTTAAAACAAGAAAAGCAGTAAATTAATATAATTTATTTTTAAATTTTATTTAATATATAATTATTATCAGTAATAAAAATATAACTATATTGACATTAATAATTTAATAAGTTTTGATTTTTATTTGTAAAAATATAAAATAAAAATCACAACAAAAAAGTAAAAGCAAAATCAAACGATCCTAAAAATTTCATTGCATCAATTTAAGAATGGCTAGTTAAATTCAAAAGCATAAAAATTTTTGAGATAGATTAGAAGAATAAAGAAATGTCTTTTATTATTATTATTATTATTAAACATCATTTAACAATTGATTAAATTTCAAGAATCTTTCTTTATGAAAATTTAATGGTAACTTAGGAATAAATGTTTTTGTTGTTCTAATTATCGACTTATAAGCAATACATCCAAATTTAGTAGAATGACTATTCTTTCCCAGGAAAAAATAAGAGAACCTTCCAATTATGTGTAGGAACATAATAAAAATCCAATTCAGGGAGATTGACCTAGAAGTACTAAGTGGTGGTGTACAATTCCAAATGTGTACACATCAATGTTATGAATATCGTACCGGCATTAATAACAAACTTGATTTTAGTATTGTACTATACCGGTATCAGTTAACACTAGATACTATTTTGTGTAATTTTTTAAATTTATAAAATAGTCCTTAAATTTTTTAGAATTGCAAAATAGCCCATCAAAATATTGTATTGTATAAATCAATCATGTCTCCAAAAAATCATAATAATAAAAATTTTAAATAACAATAATATATAAATTTCTGTTAATACTTAATATTACTTTTCACGTATTTAACATATAAATAAGAACCACAATTAATATGAAAAAAGATCATACAAATATAAAACTAAGAATAATATAAAGTATTTAAAATGCTATAATTTTGTCATATAATAAATAATATTATATCAAACATTAAAAAAGAATAATAAATATCCATAGCTCTCTAATAATTACAATTTACAATAAGAGTTCGTGCTGAGGAAACAACCAACTAGTGAAACCTGAAACAAAAATATTTACAATTATATTTATAGTGCATATATAGAATTTAACATACACATTAAATATAAGTAAAATTAAAAGAAGAAGATAAATGAAGACCTAGAACTTTATTCAATTGAATATTCACTCAAATCATATTGACCTTAATTCTCATTTGGTACAAAATCCCCATCATTGAGAGAAGTCTCATCATCACCATCATTCAAATTCATTGCATCAAATGACATATCAATACTTTCACATCTAAGATTATCTTCCAAATCAATCTCTTCTATAAAACTCGATTCCTTAAAAACCTAATCCGTTAAAAGAACGTTATGGTTAAGGTAAATTGGATATACATAACTACTTGGTCTATTAAAAGTCCTAATAAAAAAATAAAATTATTAAGAAATTATATTTAACTTAACAATAATAATATCATACATTTCTTGAAGCTTCAAGTTGTATCAAACAAAGACCAAGTTATTCAATCTTTTGTGTTCCAATCTTTTTTTTATAGAATGGTTGAATTCAAATATACTTAAATTTCTTTCACACTTTGTTACATTCATGCATTGACTCAGAGTTCGAAATGCAAGTCTTTGCAATTTTGGAACACCAGTCTTGAACTGGTCCGACCAAATAATTGTAAGATAATAAAAGTAATATTATCAATAAAATAAAATGATGATTAATTTTGAACAAGTAACAAAGTTGAAAAAAAAATATATACCTAGATTAAGTTTATCTCTTTGACGAATAACAATAGACATCTCAAAATCACCAGAAGCATCACTATAAACCTCCATTTGTAAGCTTAGGAGATCTTGCATCATCTAATGGGTAATAATTGTTGTAATAGTTAATATCACTCCCTTGTTAAGTTCAACTTTCTTTGTAAAATTTTGTCTAAAATCGATATTAGGATTAAAAAATTCCCCAACTACAAACAACAGAGAGTAAAGTTGTCATTCTTATCGTTCATTGACAATTGTAAGATAAGGTGTGTACAAAGAGGACCTATTTTTTAGATTGACCTTAATTGCTTCTGGCGTCAAAATTGACGTAGCGCATCGTAACACTATTCAAAATAAGTAAACCTACAACTATAACAGTATTAAGTCTAGGTCAATCTCATAGAGTGTGCGTGTAAAGCTTTTGAAATGAAAAGAACCAATGTTTAGGTTAGGGGGTTTGGTTTGGGTTAAAATAAAATAAAATGAAACTAAACTAATAAAAAAATTAAAGAAAACATTAAAAATTGATGAAAGTGATGAAATCATTAGGGACCCGGGCATCGGTTTTATCTTAGTCTACACTCAATTAAACATTCTTCATTGAATTGTTATTCTTTTGCCCCTCCTAGCAATTATTAATCATAGGTTAACGATAAAATATATTAACCTCAGTTTCCCTTAAGTCGTATTTAATTAAAAGACGCTTGTTAATTAAACATGGCTGTCGAACAACCTAGGATACGATCTTTAGATTTAAGTGGACAACTGCATTACGAATTAGGAAAACAGATTAATCAAGGCAACAACCACACAAACTCAAGTAATTTAACATAGGTTATGTTATCCCTAATGATTCAACACCAATTGGAAACACAACAATTTTGGATTGCATCCCTAATGATCTGAAACCATTAGTTGCTACAAATAAATCTCAACATAATAATTACAGATTATATTGAAGATTCTAGCAATATCTAAATACAAAAATTACGGATTGTGTTCAAGATTCTAACAATGGCTCATACATAAACAATCTAACAATAATGAGAATAAAGATCATTCACACATAAAAACCCAAATCTATAAGCATAGGATAACATAAGCATTCCCTAAAGAGAGAAAAAAAAATAACAAAATCAATGAAAGAAATGATTAACCGGGTTCTTCAACGTCGATATCACCTCCGAACTGGTGTCAAGAAGCTTAGCTCTCCATCTTCTCCATAGGTCTTCAACAGTGTCTAGCCCTGTTCCTCTTTCTTCTCCCAAAGCCCCCAAATGTTTCCTCCAACCTTTTATATTTGTTTTGACGATAAAATGTTGTTTTTATACCAAAAGGTAAGGTTTTTAGGTGAGTTGTCATGCTTTCAAGGGTGTGCATATGTTGTTCACGGCTGTAAGTATGGGTCATGGGACTCATGGCTGTGACACACCTTGCATGGGAATGACATGGGTTGTCACGCCCATGCAACTAGCGTTATGCCCATGACAAGTGTGTCATGGGCATGACATACCTCTCACAGCCATGACTTATTTGTCATGGTCATGAGATGTATCTTATTGCCATAACAATGTCACTCTTCATTCCTTTTGTTATTTTCTTGTCTCATTTAGCTCTAATCATTCTCCTTCTTGGTCCATGAAGATAAGTGAGTGTGAATCTCAAGAAGACAGCTCAAATATTGTGCTTTCGATTCACTTTAGCTCTTTCACTTCCAAATTGTACCTAAAACCAAATACGAACTAAAGTGAATGTCTTTAGCATTTTATAGTATTAAACACATATCAATTTCTCCCATACTTAACTTTTGACCGTCATTGGGTAAAGCATCAAAATCAAAGTCAGACCCAAAAAAATTACTCATTTCTCTCATTTCCTAATAATATATACTCATAAGCAAAGATGAGTAACTTTCAAAAACCATGCCATGAACTTAACATTCAATGCTTCTACTCATGATCAATCAACATTCATTACCTTTAGAAACTTAGCAATCTAGAGGTAGACTTGGAAAATGTGTTTAAATAAGATAGATTTATGGGTATAATCAAATATCATTCATGATCATGACATTCCATGCATAATCTTGAATTAAAGGACTTTTTAGGGTTGTAATTGGGCAAAGGTTAAGGTGAGGTTTGTTTGGATTGTGTAATGTAAAAGCCATCAAAGCTAGTGAAACAAGAAAAACACTCAATATACCATCAAGTGCAAAAACCAACATTCACTCACAATTATGTACATCAACTATTATGAATGCAAAAATTATGTTTCATAACTCAAATTCAAACCCTCACACCACAAACCACATGAGGCATAATCAACTAAAAGGAATCAATCATACAATTGATGGCAATACATTGAAACTACAAGTAGTGTTCCTTCAAATTCACTTCTACCTCATATGTATCATATTCAAATTACCCATTCAATATAACTTTAGGAGGAAAAACTAATCATAAATAACTTTGCAAAACATTTGCATTTCCTCGATATTTTTATTCAAACATTTCTTTTTCTTTTCTTTTGCTTTTCTCTTTCTCTTTTTCTTTTCCTTTGCTTTTCTCTTTTTCTTTCTTTCTTTTTCTTGAAAGAAGCTACATCAATATGGAAATTTCATTGATAAGACATAAAATAACATCCTAATAATTATAACCATCCCATACATATGCACAACCCTACACTTATACTCTTATACATCCACAATCATTAACAATCAACAAATGCTCTACAACTTTAAGGATTGGGTAGGACATTGGTTAGGTTTAAAGCATGTAATGTGGTTAGCACAAAAAGAAAGGCTAATAAAGCTCAAGGGAGCTTAACAAAGGGAAAATAACTTCAAGGAGTAGGTTATTTGGCTAACATAGTTTATAAAAAGAAAGAATGATTATATCATTTCCATGTTAATGCATATGATAAGAATGAGGTCTTGAATAGAAAATCAAAGCAAAGTCAGGATGTACATATCATGAAGGTCACACATAAACAAAAGACAATGAGACTGATGTAGATGTATCAATCTAATAAGGCTTAAAATCTTACTAGTTTTTGTCTACCACTAGGCAATGCTCTTCTAAAGATAATGCACATTAACCATTCACAAGAGTAAAAGTACATACTAAAGTTGCCATAGATTCTTCCAGTCAATTCAAACTCTAACCATGACTATATAATCCTAAAAGCAATAGAAAAAGAAAAATGTTTATTTGTTTGTTTGGTTCTCTCTCTCTTGTTTGGTTCTCTCTCTCTTTTATCAAAAACTTAAAAACAAGTAAAAATAAACATGCATATAAGAAAGAAATGCAGAAATGTAAAGAAAAGAAATAAACTTCCCTTAGGTTGTCTCCCAAGAAGCGCCTTTGTTTAGTGTCACTAGCTCGGCTCCTTTTTCTCCTCATCATGTGACAAGATTGTGATCTTCAGGTGTCACATGCGCTTCCTCCATGCGAGGTTGTTCTGAAAACGGTCTAGGTTAATGATCATCCACCTCTAGTGTCTTCCCTATCTTCAAACTTCCAATCTCAACTAAGTCCATGCACTCTGAAAATATCTTGAATGTCTCTTCACCTTTTTCTTCTTCGTTCAATTTCGCTAACCTGCTATGTAAAGGTGAAGGTTAGTCTTAAAATTAATTATGGACTCAGTACTCACCTTCAAGCTAAATGATGTATCATTCAGCTCGAGCTCCTTCTCCACTTCTTCTTCTTCTTCATAAGCAATTCCTTGAGTAGGTCTCTCAAGACTTTCAAGCTCCTCTTCACTCTGTAAGGTCTCTGCACTAATGTCCCTTAGGTACTCCTCAAGTTAAGATGGTTGCATTTCTTCGCATTGAGATTTTAGGTGATTGAGAGCTTCCATCATTTGACCCATCTGGCGTACCAATTTTTGGATTCTAGATCTTGTTTCTTGTTAAAATTGCAAAGTATTAGTAGCTAGAGATCCTACTAAATCTTTCAGGGATGTACCTGAGTTGCAATAAGAAGCTTCTGATCTATGCAGGAATTGTTGTGTGTCCTTCATACTATCATGGAAGTAATTTTGTTAGTTATCTCATCCATAACTAAAGTTAGTCTGATCATTCCAATATGAGCTATAGGATTTGGAATCAGAGTTGTGGAAAATTTTACTTTCATCAATGATTTATTTTCACATAAACACTAAACCAAAGGTGAAAAGATCAAGAAAAAATGTAAAAACTAATTATAAACAAATATATACAAGACATGGATTAAAATTAAGAAGAAAAAACTAAAGCAACACACTCCCTAAAAAGGTGTCGAAATTGATGTAGCGCGTCATAACACTACTTAAAATAACTAGACCTACAACTATAGCAGTGGTGAGTCTAAGTCGATCCTACAAAGAGTGTATGTAAAGCTTTTGAAATAAAAAGAACCAGTGTTTAGGTTATGGGGGGTTTTGGTTTGGGTTAAAATAAAATGAATGAAACTAAACTAACAAAAGCAAATTAAAGAAAACATTCAAAAAAGATGAAAGTGATGAAATTGTTAGGGACTCGGTCATCAGTTTTATCTCAGACTACACTCAATTAAACATTCTTTATTGAATTGTTGTTCTCTTACCCCTTTTAGCAACTATTAATTGTAGGTTAACGATAAACTCTATTAACCTAGTTTCTCTTAGGTTATGTCTAATTAAGAGACGCTCGTTAATTAAACCTAGCTATCGAATAACCTAGGATACAATCTATAGATTTAATTGGACAACCATATTACGAATTAGGAAAACAGATTAATCAAGGAAATAATCACACAAGCTCGAGTCATTTAACTGAGGTTATGCTATCCCTAATGATCCAAAACCATTAGTTGCTACAAATGAATCTCAACATAACAATTATGAATTATATTAAAGATTATACCAGTATCCAAACACAACAATTATGAATTATGTTCAAGATTCTTACTATGGGTTCATACATAAACGATCTAACAATAACGAGAATAAAGATCATTCATACATGAAAACCTAAATCCATAAGCATAGGATAACATAATTAATAACAAAAACAATGAAAGAAATGCTTAACTAAGTTCTTCTATTATATGAAATATGAACTATGAACTTGCAAATTATAAATTAAGGTCATAAATTTATAACATAATGAAACATGTTTACCTTGAAGGTTGGCCAGAAAAAATTGTAATTGAAGGCATAAAATTAGAATATAATGAAAAATTCTTTTTAAATCAACAAATGTAGAAATTGAACTTGCATTGGTTCAGTACTTCGGTTGACAATACAAAAGGGCTATTGTTAAGAGTTAAGAACTTTACATCCTTAGAATTAAATTAAAAATTTTGTAACTTTTAATTTGAAAATTATGATACTATAAATAACATACACATAATTTTTGTACTCTCACATGATTTTTATTAAATTAAATATTGGTTTAATAATAAAATGAAATTGTTGATGATGATTAAAATGAAAGTTGTTGATGTATGTTTTATGATAGCTAGAAATTGGAAATTGTTAGAAATTGATAAAAATGGAACTTGTTGATGTATGTCTTATGATTGTGGGAAATTGGAACTTGTTGGAAATGAAAGTTGTTAATGTATGTTTTGTGATAGTTGTAAATTGGAAATTGTTAGAAATTGATAAAAATGGAACTTGTTGATGTATGCCTTGTGATTGTGGGAATTGGAACTTGTTGGAAATGGAAGTTGTTGATGTATGTTTGTGATAGTTGGAAATTGGAAATTGTTAGAAATTGATAAAAATGGAAATTGTAAATGTATGTCTTGTGATTGTGGGAAATTGGAACTTGTTGGAAATGGAAGTTGTTAATGTATGTTTTGTGATAGTTGCAAATTGGAAATTGTTAGAAATTGATAAAAATGGAACTTGTTGATGTATGTCTTGTGATTGTGGGAAATGGGAACTTGTTGGAAATGGAACTTATTGATGTATGTTTTGTGATAGTTGGAAATTGGAAATTGTTAGAAATTGATAAAAATGGAAATTGTAAATGTATGTCTTGTGATTGTGGAAAATTGGAACTTGTTGGAAATGGAACTTGTTGGAAATTGGAAATTATTGGGAATGGAAAAACAATATTGAATGTTTTGTGATTGTTAGAATTAGAAATTGTTGGAAATGGAAGGAAGTGGAAATGATATTATGATTGTTTTGTAATTGTTGAAATTGCAAATTGTTGGAGTATGTTTTGT